>CANSGD010000722.1:0-165842 GCA_947645195.1 Patellifolia procumbens | reverse complement strand
ATATACACTATTAACTAAGATATACTACCTCATATTTCAACAATACATGTAACATATACCTCTTTGGATCGTTGTGCAATACATGCTACATTTCCTTTAATGATGTTACTACTTTTAGCCAAAAAGATACTTGTGCCCCCACTTTCTCCACCCACATGTATTAATACTTTATTCTTTATCACATGGGAAATAAAGTACAACTGCACTCTCTCTCTTTTCTTCGCTTGGTCCACGTGTCATTTCCCAACATTGCATGTATTGCGCAACAGATTTAGTATTGAATTGCTAAATGAAAGCTACATTATTAAAAATAAAAAAAGAAGGGAAAATCATGGACTGTTACCCGGTAAAAGGGTGGAGGCCTGGAGGGAGAGTAGGATAAAAATCAGAAACTTTTTATCTAAATTATTTTTTAAATAAAGGAGGAAAATGCAGCTCCTAAATTTTCCCCACTACCTGAACAGTTACCTCCATGTCTACACACGCCTCTCTGGTCTTCCCACTCCCATTCTTTCTCATCTGGTTGTGGCGTCCAATTCCCACAGTTGTCAATAATTTCTGGTATTGAAGTCTGCCGTTTTCGTTGCCGCTGTTGTCTCCCAATTTCTGGTATTCCTGCTCTTTTCTCCATTAAATTCAATGTCTGATTTATCAAGCTTTTCTCTTTGTATTGTGTAGGTTAATATTCTAAAGTCAAATTGAGTTAGATTTATGAGGAAAACTAGTAATTATCATGCTAGTATGAATTGCTTATGGTTTGGGCTAGAATTTTGGTGTGACTTTAATCAAACAATATTCAAGTTGTTGTGAACATAACTAAAAGAAAGAAGGGAATAATCATCTTATTGGATGTTTTCCTTTCAACCAAATGTGCTCAATGAAAAGAATTGATAATTCCCATGACAAATCTGTTCAAAATCTGCAAACACAAACACACCAAATCCAAACAAGTTGTTGCCGCCATCAACAAATTAAAACCATCTCACAAGTGAGATAAGTAGTATGAAATCATCTACAGAAAGTCACTTCCCAAAATTTTCAATATACCTGCTCCTGTGCTGGAATAAAAGGGATAACACTATGTAAACTGATCATAATATAACTATAGGTAGCCATGTAAATCGATAAAAGGAAGAACTGAATTTTTTTAACAACATTTTAGGACTAGAAAATTTAGACAAGTGAGCATGTCTGACAGAAGACTCAAATAATATAACTATAGTTCCAAAATAGTTCATATATTTTGAGAGGCTGCTGCATATTGCTACTAAAGGTCCATTATTTTTCCATTCATAAGGATCCAACTATGGGGATGTGCCTAAAGTAGTCATTACCTCTACCTTTGGACATAATTCACCGGTTTCTATGTTAGAAGCTTATGCTTAATTGATGCCGGTAGCTTAGTTGATAAACTACTAGGGTATGGTGGTCCCAATACTTGAAATCGAAACTCGTCTAGATTGTCCGTCTATTGTAAGTCTATACGAAAACAAGTCTGATATACATACAGTTAGCCAACCACATATATGAATAAGTAGAGCCAAATTAGAAGAAATTAGAATCATGCTCATAGTGCACAAGTCGGTTCAAAAGCTGAAACAAAAACCGAAGATTTTGTAACAGATTGCTTTTAGTAAGGAGCCTAATATGAGCAACAAGCCAAGACATAAATGAATGCTTGGGCAGGTGAAACCTGTTTCAAAGACATTTAGCATATAGTACAGGAGTACCAGTGAGCTTAAGGATGGCAAGACCCGAGTTCATAGTGTATACACCATCTGGGTTACCAATCCATTTATTATCAAGTAAAGGAGAGGGTGGCAGAATTTGATATCATGTTAGTAGTTGGTTGTAGAGATAGAAGGGAATAATTGTCTACAAAATGAAGAGAATGTGGGCATTCAGAAATTGTACTTAGCTTTCTTATTTTAGGAGAGATCTTTGCTTCTCAAATGCTTAGGTTATTGCAATACAATCAGTCTCCTTCTCTATTCATCTCTATTCATCCGCTTCACTGTTCTTATTTGTTATTCCACTACATTCTTCCCATTTACTGTTGTGCATGCATTAAATCTGCCCCAGTTCACTACATGACCACCCCAAATCCCATGATCAACCTCATAATCGTTTGCGGTTGTGCGTGCATTAGATCTGCCCTAATTCACTACATGGCCATTCCCAAAAATTCCAAATTTATACCCACCAGACCACCACCAAACTCCATGATCAACCACATAATCTTACCCATCACAAGGAAACACAAAATCTGACGACTAACCTCCAATCAACAAGCCTAAAATAATATTAGCATTTCTCTCCCAACATGTGTGTAAAGCAAGCAGATAAAAATTGACAAGCTGGTCTCTCGCAGCATAAAAGAAATGCCATGTGCCCCGCATTCTCAGTCTTGCCACTATCTTATCTACAAGGCAATCACAAAATGTATCCTTTCACTTCTTACCAGATACTTGAACTCCAAGATATCTAAAGGTACTACCTTAAAGCCAGACAATTTCAGGATTCTATTTTGAGTTTTTTTAACCAACTGCCCTACCACTGAAATGAGTATGTTAGGCTTGTAGAGGTCCAAATATGATGCAGTATCCTGAATTTTGCGTACTATGCGCCCCACTCTCTTCTCTTATATAAAACAAAAAAAAAATGTTAAGTTTCTTGAATCTAGGTATTGTTACAAAAACAAGAGGTCCGGTATATTGTAGAAAGCTTGTATCATTACCACCGGGCGAGAAGATACATGTAGATTATGATGAAGATGGTAATGCCATTGGTCCTAATGCCTCGTTATTTGCTCACTACTTGAGCGAATAAGAGAGAAATCGTTCTGTTTGTCTAGTACAAGTCAAAGGTTGGAAGGAATTTACAACCGACGCACTTGGTCATTTGTGGAGATGTGTTCTGATAATATCATCATCTTATATATATATACATACATATATTGTTCAAATTGTTTTTCGAGTTTCTAAAATTTACATGATAATATAGTGATTATTTAGGAGAAATGCTCATTTATAACCCTACGAGAAACTTACATAGAGACAGTAGGCACAAACTCAAGAATCAATATTTTGATGATGCAAAGCTACTAACTAAGGAACAACGCTTAAAGAATAAGCCAAAAAATATGATTAAAGAGGATTGGATTTACTTAGTTTAGCGTTGGAGTGATGAAAAGTTACACGTATAAATATCTATGATATAATTAATACTATGATATTATTATTATTATTAATAATAAATAGTTTTGATTGTGTCTTGTTTGGTTTAGGAAAAAAGTCGTAAATCAAGTGAAAATAGGGGTCATTAGAAGATGCCTCACTATAGTGGTTCAAAAGGTTTTGCTCACCTTAGACAAGAAATTGTAAGTCAATCACCTTTATTTTGTGTTGCAAAGTATATCATTTTATAGACCATCAACTTCAACCTGTTCTTATGTTTTACTAATTTATTGTGTTTGCATGTATAATTAAAATGACCATTATATTACACTTGTTATTGTAGATGCATAAAATGAAGGGAAGTGTTCACGAGTTGATGTGATGATAGCATCTCGTAAGAGAAAATCAAAGAAATGTGTTAATAAGGCCACTTTAGCTAAAAACATGGATGCAGTAGTAAGTACATGACTTTGATGAAACATTTGTATTGTCTTTGTTAACAACATGGTATCTAACTTGTTTTTGTTTGAACTTAGCCAAATTGAAAAATTAACTGAGTAAAGGGAACAAGAGCTCAATGAGAAGACAGATGAACAAATATTTCAAGATGTTTTGTTGGCAAAGATACTCATGGATATCTACGTGGTTATGGACCAAGTATCACAAAATATCATCGAGTAAAGCCTTAAAAATTGGATCTCGCTCAAGAGGTTGTTGAAGTAAAAAAGGCAGCCAAAGAAGCAGTGGCAGAAGCTAAGAAAGAAGCAAAGAATGCTAGAGTAGAAGCCGAGTCTCCCAAGAAAGAAGCTGCAACGGAAGAAATGAAGTAAAGCAAATTGGTGCAAAAAGTGAAGCTTGGGAAAAATGCTCAAGAATTTATTAGACCTTGGTGATCCAGATTCTCCCCATTATAATAAATTTAGAAAGTAACAGTTCAACATCATCTTTCAAGTAAGTTTACACACGTCATCATCATCTCTTTGAGTTTGCTGGATTTTGGTGGCTTTTAAATGGGTTGGGTATGCATTTGTGCGTTTTGTGTGATGTTGATGTATGTGTTATGCTGCTGTATGTAGTAGCTGTTGTATGTACTGTATGCATGGTTGTAATATATGGAATTATGCGAGATTATATGTTGCTTGTAGTACATATGTAGTATATTGGTGTTGCATGTTTCTTTTTCTCAAGGGTTAAGTTACATTTACGGTCTCAGATTATTTGGTGTTTTTCTTTTTGATATTGAATAATCATCATTAGTACTTTTATGACACAAAAAGTTTCTACTCTTCTTCCTAGATGGACTATAAAGAATGTGTGTATGCTTTACATGCCATGATTCATTGATGATATCAGTAGCACATTGTAAGTTAAAGACACACCGTGTATGTTAAATACTCCCTGTTATATCAACTCGAGAAATTTTTACATGTTAAATACTCACCGATTAGAATGATAGAGAGAATGTGTCTCAAATTAAGTACACTGATTAGAAGAGAATGAGTTCAATGTTTACAATGAGAGCATAAGCTATATATACAAACCTCAACTTTTAGGAACACAAAGTAGCAGTTTATTATCGCTCATATTCTACTACTTTGAAAAAGTTCAGCCTTTGCTAGCCTCTCCACCATGCCACAACCACGCCCCCAATAAACGCAGCACAAGAGCAGCAGTAGTGGGTGTTAGCAGCAGCACGTGTTAGCAGCAGCACTAGGTGCCAACCCCACGCAGGCAGCAGCACTGGGTGGCAACCCCACATAGGCAGCAACAGTGGGGTGCAACACCACCAGGCAGCTACAGTGGACGCATCAGCTGGCCAATGCACGAAATTGAGAACGCGAGGCAGGACCAACATCACGAAATTGATTATATAACGCCACATACAACATGAAACTCACTTTGAAAGTGAGAATGTGAAAAGGAAAAAAAAAATAAGAGGCAAGGAAATTAAATCAAACTGCTCAAAGTAGAAAACGCGAGGGAATAATGAATGATTATTTGTAAGTTGACGAGTTTTCCAAAATCTGACCATATAAACTTGGCCATTCCTGTTATTATTTCATGGTGTTGTTTCATAGAATGTCGTTCTCTTCCCACTTAACCTTATTGCACTTGTAAATTTGTGTTGTCTTGGTCGGTCATTTTATTATCAGTATATGTAGCAGGAAACAACTTCATGTGAAATTTATAATAATGCAATTTGGCATTTCGTTTTTGGAAAGTTTCGAACCAATATATATAGTAATGTAATTTTTCCCATTTTTGCAGGTAAAAGGAAAGGTGAACGAATTTACAATGGAGTGCAAGATACATACTAACCATACTATTGACATAAGCGAGTTTATTACAAGAAGACAATGTAACTAGTTGTTATTTATTTTCTTTTCTTTTGTTATTTCGTCTTATGAGACATGATTTTCATGGTTTATGTAAAGACATAGTTTATGTAAACACATTGTGTTATTTATGAAACTTTTGAAATGGAATGTTGATTTGTAGTTATTGTGTTTTCAAGTTGGCGGGCACTGAAAGACACAATGTCAAGGTCAAAAGATATATTTTTGTCGGGAATATTGGTATATAATATTACTTGCCATGGGTATGAACAACTAGTATTGGATAGGTTTCTTGCCACACGTATTTTTGTTTAGCCACGGGAATACTAGTGGCTAAACAATGAAATCAGCCACGAAGTTTCGTAGTATTAGACAGGTTGTCTGCCACGAGTATTTTTGTTTAGCCACGGGAATACTAGTGGCGATATGATGAAACTAGCCACAAAGTTTTTAGTGGCGAAAAATGAGATTTCGCCACGTTTTAAGTTTTTCCCGTGGCGAATTTCTAGCCACGCTCACTTACGCCACGACAATCTCTAGCTTGAATTCTCGTGGCTAAATAGTAGCGCCCCAGAAATCTAACACTTACGCCACGTTTTAAATCGTGGCATAAGTGGTGATTTGTAGTAGTGTCTACTGAATAATTTCTCCTCTTCTGCTACACGGGTCTGTGTCCCGCAGCGGTGTTTAGTTTGTGATTGGTGGTGGTGGGGTCTACCCTTGGCATTACAGCTGCCGAGAAAGCGAACATGTCTGCATTTTCTCTTAGTAGATTGATTAGGTTGACTCTGGTTTCTGGGTCCAGGTCTGTACCTATTCTCATTGCCCTACCCTCTTCCGGTCCCAAGAGTACCTATTCGGTCTCTTCCCCCGGTTCGGGCTTTCTGGTTTCTTGGCCGGCTTTTGGACGAACATCGGCTTTGCTGACAAAAGATGGTTCTGATCTATGCTGTTTTTTCTCGGCCTCTTCGGCCTTCTCCTCTTTTCCTTTTTTCGTGGCTTCTTCTGCCTAGTCCTCTTTGACATCTTCAGTCTGGACTCTCTTTCCTTCTTTTTTCTCTTTCCTCCTCTTCCTCCTGGATCAAGAGTGGTCAGGGGAGGAGGTCTCTTTTCTTTCTTCAGAGTTGTCAGGTTTCGGGACCTGACTGCTTTATGATCTCCTCTCAACCTGCCTAGCTCACCAGTTTTGCTGAGGAAGAGCATGTTCTGGTGGTGGGTTGATGGGATCCCTTGCACTACTTCAATGAATTTCCTCCCCATCAGAGCGTTGTATGGTGATGGAAGGTCCACCACTAGGAATTCCTGCATCACTGTCCTCCTAACTCCACTCTGGTCCCCTGACGTCACAGCTAGGTGTACTTTTCCTTCTGGGATGATGGAGTTTCCTGTGAACCTAACGATGGGAGTTCCTCCTTTCTTCAGCAATCACCGATCTAGCTCCATCTTTTCGAAGGTTTCTTTGTACAGGATGTCTACGGCACTTCCGCCGTCCAGCAGTATTCTCCTTACGTCTGTGTTACAAATATTTAGAGTGACCACCAGTGGGTCTGAGTGTGGGAAACTTATGCCCTTGCAGTCCTCTGCTGTGAATGTCATATCAGGCAGGTCTGGACTCAGCTCTATCTGATCGATGGAGTAGAGGTTGGGATGAGTGAGCTGCTTCAGGTGGGCCTTGTCCCCCCCATTGAGTTCGAGCTTCCGAGTATGACGTATATCGTTTTCTTCTTCCCTTCTTTGATTTCTGCTCGCTTGTCTTGCGGCTTCTTTCCTTCAGTTTGCTATTGTTTTTCTTTGATTCCCTGATTCCAGGCCAGGTATTCTTTGAAGTATCCTCTTCTGATCAGACTCTTCAGGTCATTCTTCAGACTGATGCAGTCTTCGGTGATGTGGCATGGGGCTTCATGGAAAGCGCATAACTCTGCCATGTTGGGGCCTAAGCTCCTCTTTTTGTGGGGGGTGATCTGTGCCACTTGCTGTCGTCTCTGTTTGTTATGAAAATCTCGGCCCTGGGCAGGCTGAGGCTGTTGTAGTTGTTGTACTTCTCTTGGGCCCTTAGTCGGTCCACTTCTCTCTCCGCTTCCTTCTGCTTCTCTCTACCTCTGTTCTGGTGGGGCTTGTGGCCTCTAAAATTCAGTCTGCCACCCATGAAGGGCCGTTCGTTCTGCCTGGTCTCTTGCTTGGCAGGTTTGCCTGCTCCGGGTGTCAAGGCTTTGTTGAAGTCCTCGACAGCGATGTATATTTCTGCCAGGGCCAGGGCTTCACTAAGCTCTTTCATGGTGACCCATTCTAGGTCATCCCTGAATTTGCTAGTGTGAGTTAGAGCATTCCTCAGAGCGTGCAGAGCCAACTTCTATTCTAAGTCTAGGATGTGCACCAGCTCCTTGTTGAATCTTCCGATGAAGTCTCGCAGACTCTCGTTGGGGCTCTGCTTTAGCAGCAACAACTCATGAGTGGATTTACTCCTCCTGCTTCCACTAACAAAATGCTCTTTGAACCTCTTCTTTAGCTCGTCAAAGTTGGCTATGGTCCCTTGTGGGATGGTTCTGAACCAGGTCTGGGCTATCCCTGCTAGAGTGGTAGGGAAACGTCTACACCAGGTAGTTTCATTGTAGTTTCCCAGCTCCATGTGGTTTTCGAAAGCTGTCACATGATCCTGTGGGTCCCCTTCCCCTCAAACTTGAGGTTTGGTCGAAGTTAAGCCTTTGACACTCTGGTTGCAATAATCTCAAGTGTGAAGGGAGATTTGGAGGGGGACCTAATCTCCTCTGCTGGTGAGGCTATAGAAGGTCTGGTCCCAACTCTGTTGGATACGATTCCTCTGAGGTCTGAGGAGGTCCCATTGTCGCCAGACCCTTCCTCAGCTATTGGTCCTAGCCTCTGGCTGACATGTCTTCTGATGGTTCTACCTCTGTGCATGTACAGGGCCTCTTCAGCTCCTGTACTATGCCTTGGCCTCACCCGGGGACGTTGTTGTGCTATGCCCCCTGGATTTACTCTGCGGACAGATCTCTGGCTGGAGCTTGCCAAATGTTCTGTGGGCATCAGCTCGCTGAAGAAGTTGGGGTGTTCTTCTTGCATTACCTCAGTATTCCACTCATCCTCTTGCCAACCTCTGCGAATGTGCCCTGACCTAGAGCGGCTGGACAGGCCATACTCTGATGTAGGGGTTGGAGTGATGGCTCTCTTGTTGTACCCACACAGGGGTTCCTCTGTAGCTGCCTCCTCTTCAGATGACAGCTGCATGTGTCTTCGAACTAAATCATGGGTTCTAGTTCTCTTCCTCCTCTGAGATGGATGGCCTCCAATGTTTTATATGTACTGCTGAGTAGACTGCAGTAAAGAGATGGCCGCTTGGAGTGCCTCAGGGGTAGGCATGACCAGGGAGCTACTTGGTTGCCTGGTTCCCTGAGTGTGGGTAGCAGGGCTACCCCTTCTTGTTAACCTGATGGTCGCTTCTCTTGACGGAGAGTAGCTCTCATCTTCTAAGCTGTGGGAATCGGATGTTGTTGAGTAAGGAACCACTATTGCGAAGTTGTAGATTGGGCTTTTCTAGTCTTCCCCTCCTTCTAGCGCCAAATTGTTTTTGTCCAGGACAGCTACAGTGAATGTGGTGGTGGGTACTTGGTGGAACGTGACTCCCAAGCTTCCTTCGTGGTGGTGGTAACCTGCAAAATAAGGAGAACCTCGGGGTTGTTCCGAGGATCTCCTCTTCGATGCCTAAGTCAGCTCAAGATGAACACAAGGTCTCTAGTTGAGAGAAAACGAGTACCAAGTGCAAGTATTTTGTGAGTGTTTGATAGTACGTACCTTATTCATGCATGGGCATGAGTATTTATATGAGACATGGGCTTCTGACTGACCTAGGAAAGTAAGTGGGCTCCTTTTGGAAGTGGGCCAAGGTAATAAGGCCTTAATTAATTGCATGTCTAGAGCTTATGTCCGGAGTGGTATGCCTTGAGGTTTGCTCTGCTCTGGGCGCTCTGACGTGGAATGGCAGGACCAGGAAGTCTGCTGCCAGCTGGCAAGACGTGGTGGTCTGCTAGGCAGACCCCAGACAGGTAGGTTAGTAATTGTTGTTTGAATAATAGGTTAACTATGGATTTTGGTAAAAAGGCCACTAAGTATATTATATTTAAGTTGAACCTCATTTGCTATAAGATGTTGTTTTGCTTGCCACCATATGAAAAATTTAAAAATTTAAGATTATCATATAGAATTTCCTTTTTTTTAAATTCAGAATCCTTAGCCCCTTCCTTTCCCACCTTACTGCCACCCTTTCACACTTCCTCCCTCACGGCCTCACCCCACTACCACCCACGACTAGGGATGGCAATGGGTCCTGGACCCGGTCCAGACGCAGACCCACAATCCCATTTATAAGGGTCTTGGTCCGATTTTTTTAGATCCAATGGGTCTGGGTGGGGTCTGGGTCTAGAGGTTAGGTGAGTTTATCCATAAGACTCTTTCTCATATTTCAAACTCTGCGACATCAGCTTTCCACTACCTTTATCTACTCTTTAATATTTCAGACTTACATAAGACTCATTACAGTTTTGATCTTTATCCCTCAAACTGCATTTCAGGGTCTTTCACACAAAAAAAATATTGACACTTGGCAGCACACCATTGGTCGTTATTATTAAAGTGAGTCTTAAGATGAGTCTTGGATTTCTAAGACTCACCTTAAGACTCCCCAAGTCTTGATGGAAGTTTATTGGTAGTCTTTGATAAGACTCTAAAATCTTATCTTAAGACTCTCCAAAATCTTATCTTAAGACTCACCCTTAAGATTGCCTATAAACTCACCCTTATCAGGCAGGTCCGGGTTCGAGTTCACTTATATCAGACCCAGACTCAGTCCAGATCCTACCCACAGACCCATTTACATAAAAAATTCAAAAAAAATTTAAGTTGTAAATTATGACTTTATGAATAGTTGTGACTATATTTTAAGACATGCAATGATGTAAGTTTAAACATTTAAAATTTTATGAGCTATATTTTGTTAAGTGTTTCGAAACAAACCTTACTCATGGTCACGCAAACGGCAAACCTATAAAATAGGCAAATAAATTAGATTAAAAACCCAATGGGTCTGGATCTGAAAATTCCAAACCCAATGAATCTAGGTCGGATCTGGATCTAAAAGAAATTAATGGGTCTGGGTCGGGTCTGACCCAGACCCTACCTATTGCCATTCCTACCCACGACCATCCCCCACCCACCCCAAGCCCCTGAAACCCAGTTCAACCCCAATCATCCTACCAGCGCCAACAACTTGCTAATAAGTAAACAAACCATCAATGTTGGGCAGAGAAAGTTACAAGTTCATTATAAACTTGATTGGTATTTTACCAAACTTGTTATGTATTGTTGCAGAGATGTTAGATGTTAGATGTTAGATGTTAGATGATTAAATAACACTTTTAGAGCACAAATTATACTTGATTCATGAAGGGCTAGCATTCAATGGAAAGCGAAAGAAAACAGCGCAATCTAGATCTCCAGCCAAGAAATATTATCGAGGATTGTTGAGGCGAAGCAGACTCTCCGACGAGTGAAATCGGCAGTTGCCGATGGGCTAAGAGGGATGGATTCTCATCTCAAAGCTCATGAAAGAGCCCAACAGATGCTAGCTGACTTGGAATCAGATTGATGAAGAAAGCAGGGACTCTCTTAGAAAAGAGCAGACTTTTCAATAATATTTTGGGTTTCTTCATCCTTTGGCAACCTTAACCTTGAAAATAAAAATATTAATATCAACCTACCAATAAAATCCCAGATGAATTTCCATATGACATCTTGGTGTAGGTTGATATTAATATTTTTATTTTCATATGGAAATATTAATATCAACCTACCGCTCCCCTTCCCCCTGTTCTCGAAACCCCTCCCCTAAATCCATCATCCCTGCTACCCCCTTCCCTGATTCCGTCAACCCATGACAACCCGCAATGTCCAGCTCCACCCTAACCTACCCATCCGCAAGTACACCAATTGGTTTTGGTGGAAAATTTGATTTGGGGTGTAAACGACTATATTTTTCGACGAAATTTTAACACAAGAAAGTTTGACATTGTATATTATTTGTCTTAAAATTTCGTTCATTATTTTACTTGTTTATACCCATAAATCGCTCTCTCAAAATACTTGAAAAAAACGTCGCATTCTAAAAAAACAGAGAAAATAATAACAAGTTGATAAAGGTTGCCGACACTTGTAAAAGAAAAGTCTGCAAGCAGCTTCACACAAGTACAATTACTTAGTTTAAAAAGAAAAGTCTTAGACAACGTAAATCAAAGCTTGTCATAGTTAAAGCTAAGCATGACTAAAAGCAGTAGTAGAATGACTAGAATCGATGGAGAAATATCTAGTGTTATCGATTAAAACGGAATAGGCTAACTTTTCGCTACGACCCCACGGTTGGTCATTTAAAAATACTACTAGACAACAAATTTAATGCATTAGAACAATTACTGTAGCAGAAAATACACAACGCTGTAATTCCTGTACAAGTGCTTCTCATCCACACACAATATCCATAGAATGTAGTTATATATAATCTCTACCATCTTGCAGTACCTTCTCAAAAATATACTACTAGTAATAAAGAAAAGTCTTGAACGAAATAAATATTAAGTTTGTCATAGTTAAAGGGAGTTAAGTATATAAGTAGGTACTAAATTTTCAATAATGTTGCAATTAGAGTACTATAGTTGCAAAAGTTGCAACTTAGGTACTGAAAATTAACTTCTGTTAGTATAAGGCATATTTCGTTAACTTGCTGCACTCCCCATTTTCTCGACAAATTCGCATCTTCAATCCTGAATATGGCGGCAAGCCAAACTACAAGAAAATGAATATGGAAGTTAAAGCCAAACTCTTTATTCCTGAGCCTAAATTATTGTTCAAGCCAAACTACTATGTACTATTCCTTTCAAAAATACTTGAATTTTCCTTGACGAATGGAAAAAAGGGTCTTCTTTCTTACATTTGTGCAAAACATAAAGCTTTATTCCTTTTCCTCCATGAAAGCATGCGAAAATATGGCTTGTTCCACCATCCAAAGTTCCACCTTTGAATCCTTCTACTGTAAATAGATTCTTGTTTTGTAGCATTTTAATTTTAGAACGTTTTGGTTTTGATGCTATCTTCTACTGTAAAGCTAGAACAATTTTTTTTAAAATTGTTTGCTATGACATGTGGTTGATTTTTTTGATTGTTTAGTTTCCATGTTATTTTGAATTTTCTATCATATATGATTTTGATTAAGATATATATAATTGCCGCTAATACCTGAAAAAAACCATGTAAATGAATATGGCAGGAAAACTTGAAACTGAAGGTCAAAGATTTAAGAGATGAAGAAACAATATTTTATTTTTTTGGGATTCAAACGTTAATGGAATTCTTGGATTGAAGATGAACTCCTTTAATGGCATCATCTCTAGTTGCTAAATACCCTACTTTTCTTACCGTTGGAGCAATTGCATTTTGGGTTTGGATCATTGTTTAAATTTCTGCTAATGGGGTATTTAAATGTTACTGCTCTTTCTTGTACATTAACTATGTTTCCTTGCATAATTTAGTGCCTTAAAGCAAAGTTTAGTACCTTAGATGGAAGAGTTAACGGAAGTTGTATTTGGGTACCCAATTTGCAACTTTTGCAACTAGAGTAGCCAAGTTGCAACTTTTGTGAAAGTTTAGTACCTACTTATATACTTAACTCTAGTTAAAGGATGACTAAAAGCAGTAGCAAAAGCTGTGGTGGAAGAACTACTGTTGTCTATTTCTTTAACCTACTTCTTCTCGTGTTTGTCCTCATCAATTCTCTAGCCAAACATGCTATTGCGGGCAGGGACGGGGGAACCCCAACGGGCACGTACACGGGCGGGAATAGTCCTCCGAGTTATCTCGGACGGCGATGTTCAGTAAAGTCGTCGTGTCGCCGCGGTCCACCAACGACCCCCGGCAACTAAGTATATCCCCCTGTTCGAGGTTCGATTTCAGTTATCATGCCTAACGTACAATCATTGTACCGATCCCCCGGGCACTAGTAGTACTTATTATGTCCCGTGTCCAGCATCTGCAGTTTGTATACTGTATCCATATTACGTTTGTCCTTTCTTTGCAGTCCTCGTTAAATACTCCTTCCCACTCCGAATGTATGGTAATTAAGCAAATAAGAAGGAAGCTAATTTGTTCCCTCATATCACCATATACCATAATTCACCGTCTTTATTTGCCCTTTTCTTCATCATGTCTTATTTTAGATCATGTATTTATGTTTATCATGTAACTTTCTTAATTATAAAGTAACTTTTCTTCCTTGTTGATCATGGGTATATTGAAATCAAATTAAAAGTAGTCAAATGGTTTTTCTAATAATTATTGTTAGGATTGTTTTATTATGGTGTTTGTGCAGTTTTAAAAATTGGTAATTGATATGGAACCATAAGGTGTTAGTCAACGAGGCGAAAATTGGACATCATTTGCTAATCTAAATTGAAATTTTAAAGAATTCACTGCACTTAAAAAAAAGTGCAAAAAGGGAAGTTTTACTTTCTGTATGGGGTCTGCCCAGCAGACCGCCAGCTGGCAGCAGACCCAATGGTCCTTCCACTCCACGTCAGAGCACCAGGAGCAGAGCAGACCTCTTCAGGCAGACTGCTCCGGATATAAGCTTTGGGCAGGATATTAATGAAGGCCTTGTTTACCTTGGCCCACTTCCAAAAGAGGGCCACTTACTTTGTTAGGTCAGTTACAAGTCCATATCTCATATAAATACCCATGCCCATGCATGGGTAAGGTACGTTCAATCAAACACTCACAAAATACTTGCACTTGATACTCGTATTCTCTCTACTAGAGATCTTGTGCTCAACTTGGACTGACTTAGGCATCGAAGAGGCGATTCTTGGAACCACCCCCGAGGTTTCTCCTTGTTTTGCAGGTAACCACCACCACGAAGGACGCTTGGGAGCCGCATTCCACCAAGTACCCACCACCACATATATTGTAGTTGTCCTGGACAGAAACAATTTGGCGCTAGAAGGAGGGGAAGAGTAGAAAAGCCCAATCTACAACTTCGCAATGGTGGTTCCTTACTCAACAACATCCGATTCCCACAGCTCAGAGGAAGAGAGCTATTCTCCACCAAGAGAAACGACCATCAGGTCAACTAGAAGGGGTAGTACTGCTACCCACACCCGAGAAACCAGGCAGACCCAGCAGCCAAGCAGCTCAGTGGTCATGCCCACACCTGAACAACTCCAAGCAGCCATCAATGTACTGCAATCTGCTCAGCAGTACATGCAGAATGTTGAATGCCAACCACCTCGAAGGAGGAAAAGAACTAGAACCCATGATTCAGTTCGAAGACACCTGCGTTTGTCATCTGAAGAGGAGACAGCCACATAGGAACCCTGTGCGGGTATAACAAGAGAGCCATCACCCCCACCCCAACGTCAGAGTATGGTCTATCTAGCCACTCTAAGCCTGTGTACATTAGGAGGGGTTGGCAAGAGGATGAATGGAACACTGAGGTGATGCAAGAGGAACACCCCAGTCTTTTCAATGAACTTACACCCACAGGGTATATGGCAGGCTCAAGCCAAAGATCTGTCCGCAGAGGAAACTCAGGGGGCATAACTCAAGGGAACCCCGGCGCAGGACCAGGTGTAACATAGGAGCTGAAGAGGCCATGTCTGCGCATAGGGGCAGACCCATCAGAAGGCATGTCAGCCAGAGGCCGGGAACAATAGCAGAGGAAGGCTCCGGTGACAATGGAACCTCCACAGACCTCAGGGGAATTATATCCCACAGAGTTGGTTCTAGGCCCACTCTGGTCTCACCAGTAGACTAGATTAGGTCTCCTTCCAAATCTCCCTTCACACCTGAAATCATTGCAGCCAGAGTGGCGAAGGCTAAGCTCCCACTGAATCTCAAGTTTGAATAGGAGGGGAACCCACAGGAACATGTGGCAGCTTTTGAAACTCACATGGAGCTAGGAAATTACAATGAGGCCACTTGGTGCAGACATTTCCCTGCCACTCTGGCAGGGATAGCTCAGACTTGGTTCAGAACTATACCCCAGGGAACAATAGCCAACTTTGATGAACTGAAGAAGAGATTCAAAGAGCACTTTGTCAGTGGAAGCAGGAGAAGTAAGTCCACTCATGAGCTGCTATTGCTGAAGCAGAATCAGAACGAGAGCCTGCGAGATTTCATAGGGAGATTCAACAAAGAGCTGGTGCACATCCCAGAGCTGGAGCAAAAGCTCGCTCTGCACGATATGAGGAGCGCTCTGCCCCGCACCAGCAAGTTCAGGGATGATTTGAAATGGGTCACCATGAAGGAGCTTAGCGAAGCCCTGGCCGTAGCAGAGAAGTACATAGCTGTCGAGGACTTTAACAAAGCCTCGACACCTGGAGCAAGCAGGCCTGCCAGGCAAGAAACCAGGCAGAACGAGCAACGCTTCGTAGGAGGCAGATTGAACTTTGGAGGCCACAAGACCCATCAGAACAGAGGTGGAGAGAAGCAGAAGGAAGCAGAAAGGGAGGTGGACCGGCTGAGGGCCCAGGAGAAATACAATAACTACAGCAACCTCAGCCTGCCCAGGGCTGAGATCTTTTTAACCAACAGAGACGACAGCAAGTGGCACAGACCACCCCCCCCCCACAAAGAAGATAAGCCTAGGCCCCAACATGGCAAAGTTCTGCGCTTTCCATGAGGCGCCAGACCACAGCACCGAAGACTGCATTAGTGTTAAGAATAATCTGGAAAGCCTGATCAGAAGAGGTTACTTTAAGGAGTACCTGGCCTGGAACCAGGGAATTTAGGAATAGGAACAGCATAATGAAAGACAAAAGTCGCAGGACAAGCGGGCAGAGATCAAGGAAGGGAAGAAGAAAACGATATGTGTCATATTTGGCAGCTCTAATTCGATGGGGGGAGAGGGTTCATCTGAGGCAACTCACCCACCCCAACCTCTACTCAATCGACCAGACAGAGTTAAGTCCAGACCTGCCAGATATGACATTCACATCAGAGGACTGCAAGGGCATCAGTTTTCCACACTCAGACCCTCTAGTAGTCACTCTGGAGATTAGCAATACAGATGTACGGAGAATACTATTGGATGGCGGGAGCGCCGTGAATATCCTGTACAAGGATACCTTCAATAAAATGGAGCTGGATCGTTCGATGCTGAAACAAGGAGGAACTCCCATCGTCGACTTCACAGGGAATTCCATCATCCTAGAAGGGAAAGTACATCTGGCTGTGATCGCAAAGGGGCAGAATGGAGTTAGGAGGACTGTGGTGCACGAGTTCCTGGTAGTAGACCTCCCATCACCGTGCAACGCTCTGATGGGGAGAAAATTTATTGAGGCAGTACAGGGAATCCCATCAACCCATCACCAGACCATGCTCTTCCTCAGCAAAACTGGTGAAGTAAACAGGTTGAGGGGAGATCAGAGAGCAGCCAGGTCATGCAATCTGACAGCCTGAAGAAGGATAAGAGACCTCCTCCTGCTGACCACTCTGGATCCAGATGGAAGAGAAGAAAAGAAAAAAAGGAAGGAAAGAAGAAAGAGGCTGAAGAAGCCAAGAAGGACCAGGCTGAAGAAGCCGGGAAAGAAGGAAAGGAAGGAAAGGCCGAAGAGGCCGAGGAAAAACAGGAAGAATGTGCAACTATCAACGAGGCCGATGCTCGGCCGGAAGCCGGCCAAGAAGCCAGCAAGCCTGAACCGGGGGAAGAGACCGAAGAGGTACTCTTGGGACCGGAAGAAGACTGAACAGTCAGAATAGGTACAGACCTGGATCCTAAAACCAGAGTCAACCTAATCAGTCTGCTGAAAGAGAATGCAAACGTATTCGCCTTCTCAGCAGTTGAGATGCCAGGGTTAGACCCCGCCACCATCAACCACAAATTGAACACTGTCGCAGGGTACAGACCCGTAAAGCAGAAAAGAAGGAACTACTCTGCGGAAAAGAATAAAGTCATCGAAGAAGTATAGAAGCTGCTAGAGGCAGGGTTCATAGAGCCCTGCAAATATCCACAATGGATGGCCAACGTGGTGATGGTGAAAAAGGCGAATGGGAGCTGGAGATATTGTTGTGTTGAAAGTATCAATAAGAAAGCTATTTTTTTAAAAAAATAAACGCCCACCTAAAAATAAGTTTACATGAGCGTATGTGTAGTACTCAGCGTTTTCGTGGTGATATTGTTCTTTGAACCTGTTCCCGGTGGGGAGCAGAGGATAATTGGTGCAGGTTCTTAAGGTACAAGCTATGAGTTTTCAAGTACAGAATCAAGTCATGTAGAGTTAATTTCGTACATTGTGTCTTTGTTCCAATTATGTATTTATCAATTCTAAGATTTCTGTGTTGGTAATTGTAATGTAAGTTTGGAACTTGGACACTACTATCTCAGATATTACTGTGATTTATCTGGTTTTTCGAAGTTGGTTTTTTATCTGTGCTTGAGCATCATGAGATCACTCAAGAGACATATTTTTATGGCGCTTGTTATGAACACAAGTTGGTTGTTTATTTTATTAATTTAGGTTTTTGGTCGATGACCTTGTTGCTCATTTTACAACGAAATTTTGTCGAAATTTCTGCAAAATTTTAAATTCATTCCTTTTTCCCTCTTATAATAACATTGTTTTTAAGAATAATATTTTTACAAGAATTGTTGTTTTATGGTTTGGTTTTAAATAAGATCTTGGATTCCACGTACTCCATTTGGATGACGTGATGGTAACGATTTGGGTTTCTAAATTCTGTTTTTCCGCTGCATCTTAAGCAAATCAAGTGTGTTAAAAAACCGGGCTGTTACAGGTGGTATGATAGCCGAAGCTGAGATATTAGTGTCCAAGATAGTTTTAATGTGAACCTAAAAGGATTACAAAATATAATAAGTAATCATGCACTTGTGTTAATGGTAAGGTATATAAATCTCTATATGTATGTTCATACGAGGTATATGCCATATTATTACGATTATGGGATGATGAATATAAGTTTTAGAACATAGACGTACGCTTAAGAGTTTTAGTATGCTAAATCTCAAATATTGATGGACATAAATTCTTGTCTATATGGTTAGGCTATATTGGGATTTATTCAAACCAAAGAATAAGGAAAGAACATATGATACTTCTGGGATGTCAATGTGTATGGAAACTTGATATTTATCACTTAGAGTCAACAATATTAAGGAAATGAACTAAGTAAAATAGGCTTTATGAGTTGATGCTCGATCTTGTGGTGAATAACAAGTTGATTCAAGTTTGTGGTGAATTCCAAGTTGATCCAGGTAATGAGTGACCGTTATCGATATATAGATAAAGAATTTTATTATGAACATTTGGAACATTTATGAATGGAGAAATAAGGTAATAGGTTATGCTTTGGAGTAATGGAAGCTTTAGTTGTATTGACTTAGAGTAATGTGTTTGTTCAATTCTTTCAAGGTGTTAAGTGAAATGAATGTTTATTGGAGTCAATCAAACCATGCACTAGAGTGCTATGAAAAAAAAAAAATTGCAAAGATAGGATACATATGAAGAGATGTGAATGAAGGGAGATTGGGGATCTAATCCAAGTTAATCATAAATGTAATAGCAGTTTATATCTTGGAAATCGATTTTGTTTGCATGAAAAGAGAAAGAAGGATATATTGGAACAAGTGGTTATGAGAAACCTTTGGGATTTCTAGAATTGGATCAAAAGCCAAATCAAGGTTGTGGAAATAAGACGTAGCTTGTAAGTTTTTTGATATTGAATTCATTATAGAATATGTTCTACTCAATGGTAATTAAGTTGGTATTGGAGATAACCAACTGAGGGTTGAAGCAGCCATTTGAAGAATGTATTGGATGAGATGTTCTGTGCCATGTGATAGATGTGTTAGATAGATAATGGAGCAACTTTCTAAGTTATGAGTATTAGGAAAATTACTTTCGAGAATCCTTATTGTTATAAGAGCAAGATGATAATACTAAGGTTTAGCATATATAAAAGAGGTACAAGGAACGACCTATTGAGGACATTATGAATGGTATAATTATAGATTAAGCTATTCTTGGAGATTTGAAAGGATCAAAGTTCCTGCAAAGTTAAGGTTTTGAACTCGAAGTTTGTATTATTGTAATATATGTTATTATGATAGAGATAGTCTCTATGTTGTTTGAACTATTTGTGAATGTTAGTTAGTGAAGGGATATTTATGATTGTGTTATTCAACCATAAGATGAGATACTATTCATGTAATTGGCTTTAAGATTAGTAAGACCAAGCAGGGTCAAGCTATGTTATATAGGTCATTTAATCACTATGTTGTTTTGCATTCAAGGAAATTGATAAATGGCTCAAGAAGTGTCATCAAAGTGAGAACGAGAACTGGAGAATAGGATAAACCAGCTGGAGGAAACTAATTCAAAACTTTGGAATCTATTAGAGAGAAATGAGAAAGGAAAAGATGAGGAGACTAAACTCTATAAGAGATTATCAGTCCATAAGTTTAGAATTTACAACGGGGAAGCTGAACCCTTGGTATTGGAGGATTGGATTGATTACACGGAGAAGGTATTAGAAGTAATTGATTGCCTCGAACATTTGAAAGTTAAATGGGCATCATTTTATTTGGAGGGATATGCTGGTCTATGGTGGAAAGCACAAAAGTTGAGTGAAAATAGTACAACGTCCTCGAGAGGAAAAGAAAGAGAATTACCGAAGGAGCCGAATGGATGGACGTGGGACACATTCTTGGGAAGGTTACGAGGAAGTTTTTATCCACCTGCACTTCAGAAGAGAAAAGAAATAGAATTTTTGTATTTGGAGCAACAATCAATGTCGGTAATGGAATATGCAGTCAAGTTTATGGAATTATCAAGGTTTGCTCCACAATTAGTTAGTAGTGAAAGATGCAAGGTGAATCGGTTCTTTGAAGGATTAAACTTGAAATACCAAAATTTGATTAGTAAATATGATAGCTACCAAGAGTTGTTTGAGGAAGCCTTAGAGAAAGAAAGAATATGCTAAAAAGAAGCTCATGAGTATGAGAAGGGAGCTATAAGGAAACATGATATGATCGATGGCAAGGCTGGCATAGAGACGAAGGAACCAAAACATGGTCAGAGAAACCGAGGGAAACATAAGTTATTTTTTGAACTTTGCGAGAAGATGCATTCAAGAACAGTTACATGTTCGGGAACTCCAATATGTTTAAAGTGTAACAAGCCTGGACACCATGCAAGGAATTGTTGGAGTAAAATACGCAAAGTAGTACAAGCAAGCCAACCACGTAATATGCAAAAAGGATTGATGGGGTTAGAAGAGCAACAAAGAAGAGATGAGGGTAATGTCGATAGTGCCAGTAAGTCTCCAACAAAAGCCCAAGGTTCAAAGAAAACTCAAAACAGAGGAAAAATGAAGCAATTCAAGGAAGGAGAATTCATAAAATGGGAAAGGAGGTAATAAAAAGAAGCTTTTCGTTGTTTTTCTTTTAAGGAATATTTCATATTGTACCACTATAGTTTTGGTTTTTCTATGTGTTACCACTATTTTTTTATAATTCTACATGATATCATTGTAATTTGATCTTATTCTATATCATAGCATTCCTTTAAGTAAAATGTTGATTAAAAAGTCAAATAGGGTTAAGGGTTCATCTCATTTTACGTGTTTTGATTTGCGTGCTATAAAAATGTTCGAATAAGGTCTTGGGGGTTACTTTGGCCCCTTAAGGGTCAAATTTATGGTCAAAATTGACTATGATGATTTTTGTTAATTTTGACCTCGAAATAAACCAAAATGACCCTTAAAAACTTTAATCCAGCTAATTTTCCCGTACACATATCATAACATACAAATCGAGCCAAAATTCTGACCCTACTTAACCCTAATTAACATTTTAATTAATATAATGTTATGAAATAAAATAAGACTAAAGTACAGTGGTACCATGTAGAATTATCAAAAATTAGTGGTACCACATGGAAAAGGCAAAAGTGCCATGGTATATGAAATTTTCCTTCTTTTAATCTACATATGTATGTGAATAGTGATGTATATTAGTCTATGGATACATTTAAACCACGTATTTCTCAATAGTGGCTATGCTTCAAAGTGCAAACATTAAGAGGAATATTAGTGATATTATCAAGTTTGCTTTTATATCCAAGGATAGAATGTCCAGAATAAAGTGTTGGTTGTAAAGAGTTCAAGGAGAAAAGAATTTACTTTCAGATTGAATGAAAAGCCTTTAAGATCGAGTCGATGGGCTAAGTTTATCTGATATCAAGTTTCGAGGATGAAACTTTTTGAAGGGGGAAAGTAAGTAATAGCCCATATTTTTTAAAGAGGTTTAATTAAGCCCTAAATAAGGCTTAATAGATTATTTATGCCCAAATTTAATTTTATTAGGTTATAACTTAAAAGTGAGCGTGCAAGTTGTTAAATATTTGGGCTTATCCTAAGGTTTATTTCTAATAAGGGTTGTAAATTTTTAGATATATGCATATGAATTAAGAGTGGCAAAAACAAAGGCCCTGTTTGGCAAACAGAGTTTAGAGTTTAGAGTTTAGAGTATAGTGTTTGCTGTTAGAGTTTTAACTTTTTTATTCAATGGATTTGACTGCAGATTTGACTGCTGTTTATATAAATGTGTTTGGTACACTTAGCTGTTTGACAAAAGCTGATAAATATTTTATGGTGTAAAATGACAATTATAGACATTGGTTATTATTATTATTATTTGCACAAAATTACCTTAATTTTTCCACCTTATCCACCTTATTATTATTATTATTATTTTCATCAACACCTTATTCATTACTTTCATCACCAAGTACAAAAACCACTACCCACCACCTTCAACCATTTATTTCTCTTTGCTCCATCTCTCTCCTGAGGCACACCACTAACAACAACATCAATACCATCCTTTTTTCCACCATCATCTCTCTCACGGCAAAATCAACCACCACCCACCTAAGGAAACAACCACCATCACAATCATCACGACCTTATCTCTCTTCATCTCCATCATCACGGTCTTCTTTCACCTTCTTCACTTTTTCATTTGTGGTTGAAATCTGGGTCTTAAATTTCGATTATTTTGGGTGGATCTTGGTGGTGGTGCTCAGTGATTTTTGTGATCTTTTGGGTGGATCTTTTGGGTGAAGTTTGGATTTTTTTGGGTGGATTTTGGTGGTGGTTTTTTGGGTGGTTTTCGGTGGTGGTGTTTATGGTGGAAGTTTTGATGGTTTTGTATTGGATTTAAAACTTGATTTTGTTAACTAAACATGGGTAAATTGGTCTTAATTATTTTTTTTTACAAAAACTCTGAACAAAACGTTGCAATTTGCAGCGTTTTGTTTTTAGAGTTTTGAGCCCCCAAAACTCTTTGCAAACCCCTCTTCACCAAACACCCATATTAGAGTTTTGACCCAGTCAAAACTCTAAAATGGGTTAAAACCTCTAAAAGCTCAAGGATAAGCTCCCTGCCAAACAGGGCCAAAAGGATAAAAAAAGAAGTTATATAAAAGGAGTTAAGGAGGAAAAAGGAGTTGAAAAAAATAAAGGAAAAAAAAAGAAAAGAAGTAAGAAGGGAAGTCAGTAGAAAAACGCAACAGAGGAAAAGAAGGAAAGAAAGAAAGAGAAAGAAAGAGAAAGAAAGAAGGAAAAGAAGAGAGAAGGAAATGGAAGAAGGAGGGGCAAAGGAAATCCAATTGGGTGGCTCCGGCAAGGGTGTGTTATTTGACCGGCGACCCGACCATGGCTGTGACGCAGAGGGGCGCGCAAGGACAGCAATTCACACGGCTTTCGAGTGCATTTCCGACCGGTTTTATTGGGTTTTTCGGCAATCTTAGTTGGGGATTGGGTGACTTTAATGTAAGTATCAAAAGCCCTAACTTAATTTCTGATTTGGGTGACTAATTTAAGAATCCTAATTAGACTAATCTTCATGCATGTAAGGAATTAGGGGAAATTGGTGAAGGTAAAGCATTTGGGAAGACTTAAGAGCTAATATTGAAGCCAAATAAGGTACTACATACGACCTCCCTTAGCCTTGCTTACCATTTACATATGATTAGTTTATGAATGAATTTCATGTTTATGGGTTTTTTGTAGTATATTTGAGTTTAAATTGACTATGATAATATATATTCTGGAAAATGTGTTTCAGATTATGAATGAACTGACATTGAGTTCATGCACTCGTATGGATGGATTTTTAGGAGAAGTTACGCTATTTTGTTAAAAAGTATCGATGTATAGTGTTTGGTTAAATTTAAAGTCTCTCACAAATAGTTTAGCTGTTGTTTCAAGTTTCTTAAAAGTTCACTTAATTATTTTTAATGATTTGGTTCAAGTAATGTGGGTTTTAATGATTGAAATGAGGTGTTTCGGTGCCAGAGGACATTAGTATTGACGATGGTGTCGAATACTAATGCTCGCAACAAAATTATTTAAGTTAAAGTATTGTGTTCAATAATATATGAACCTTAGTATGGTTTTATGAGTTAATTAGTCATTTCTTTTGGATACTAATTACTACTTAAGTAGTGTTTGAACCTTAATATGGTTTTATAAGTTATTTAGTAATTTCTTGGATTTTTTGTTGGGAACTACCTACATTTATAGCTCATTTGTGAAAAACTACCCTGTTTCAAAAAATGTAAAATAACTACCTACATTTCTTAAAAAAGTGTGGTATCACTACCTTCTTCACATTTCCGTCAAAAAAAACTAACGGAAGGCGTTAGTGGAGGCCACCATCCATCCTATTTATAACTACTGGCAACTGCTCCAACGTTCATAATTGAGCTCTAATATATTTCATGTGTCTCTGTCTTCATTATCTTCTTCTTAGCTTCAAATTGAAGAACTCCAAAAGTGAAATTTAAGCTCTAATGTCTGTAAACAACAAATTGCTAAGGTAAGATTCGAAATAAATTTCAATTCGTTCTTTTAAACAGTTTCTGAAATTTGAAACCCTAATTTTGAATTTCGGATCGTTTTTGGTTAATTGCAGTGTTGTGAGATGTAAGTGTGGAATTCCATCAAAAATCCTAACTTTTTGGACTCATACAAACCCGGGAAGAAAGTTTTATGCCTGCAAGTTCTCAGACATTCATATTACAAGCAAGAAGCCACAATTTTAGCAATACACAAGCTACAAGAACTTTAAATCTTCCATTCTTCCTTCTTTCCCTTTCCAAGTGACTTCTTCGCCTTTGAAATTGTCGGTAACTTTTGCCGAGGCATCTGTGGTGCCTTTCCCTTTCCAAGTTGATATGGAGATTGCCCTAAGTTCTTGTCAGACGAAATCACAGGTTTCAGAAGAATCTAACTACTTTTAATAATGAATTGGTCAAAAAATGCAAGATTGAGATAGATATTTGCGCTGAAATTGCAAGAAAAAAAGATGAAGTTGGATGGGTGAAGTGAATAGTGAGATAAACTGATTTAGTTCAAAGAGGAGGATACTAGGGTAATTTCATGTGAAAATGGGAGGGATAAGTTGGATAGTGGGCCCCACTAACGCCTTCCGTTAGTTATTTGGACGGAAATGTGAAGAAGGTAGTGATACCACACTTTTTTAAGAAATGTAGGTAGTTATTTTACATTTTTTGAAACAGGGTAGTTTTTCACAAATGAGCTATAAATGTTGGTAATTCCCAACAAAAATCCTAATTTCTTCTATCTACAAATTAGTAGTTTTTCCCAAAGGACTATAGAGTAGAAAGTTGTATGTTTTAAAATTGTTTTGGATAAAGTATTTGAGATCTAAGTCAGCATAATTGTGTTGAAATACTTATGTTACTTAGCTTTAAAGAATAACTCGTATTAATTTATTTTGGGTTTGGATATTTATATTCGGGTCGGAAATCAAAGCTAAGTACTTTAGGTTATTTTGCTAATTAAATCATGGAAAAATTGTGAATAACCACCTACACGATACACCTATTTCAAAATAACCACCCCATTTTTGTTTGTGTTTAAATAACCACCTCTCATTTCCTTAACTTTTTCAAATACCCACCTGTTAACGTAATTTTCTAACGCCGTTAAGTGTGATGCCCAAATTCTTACTAAATTATCCTAACTCCCTCCAAAATTTCACTAATTACCTTACTAATCTATAATTTGACCAATCAAATCATGATTAACATTTTAAAAATCTTTTTTTTATTCAATTTTAAAATTTTTTAAACTAGATAGTTTTGATATATGACACGGGGACACAAATTTCGAGACAATATTTAATCGCGTTTTTTATACTCAAGACGACGTTTTTGCGAAAAACGGACACCACCGTATGACCTTTATGGGCACGAATTTTGAGATTCCCTACGAAACGAATACCTACAAGTCGGCTTTTTGGGCACGTACTTCTAGACGTCTTTTTTGGACGGAATACAAAGTTTTTTTCGAAAAACGGATACCGGCTTGTAGGTACGGCGGTGTCCGTTTTTCGAAAAAACGCGTTCCATCCAAAAAAATTGTCTCGAAGTACGTGCTCGAAAACCCGGCTTGTAGGTACTCGTTTCGTAGGGAATCTCAGAATTCGTACCCATAAAGGGCGTATGGTGGTGTTCGTTTTTTGTAAAAACGTCGTCTAGAGTGTTAAAAACGCGATTAAATATTGTCTCAAAATTTTTGTGTCCATTACCATGTCATATATCGAAAATATATAGTTTTAAATATTGTATAATTGAATAAAAAAATATTTTTAAAATGTTATTCATGATTCGGTGTCCGTTTTTCGAAAAAACTTTGTATTTTGTCCGAAAAAGGCGTCCCGAAGTACGTGCCCGAAAAGCCGGCTTGTAGGTACTCGTTTCGTAGGGAATCTCAAAATTCGTGCCCATAAAGGGCGTACGGTGGTGTCCGTTTTTCGAAAAAACGTCGTCTTAAGTATTAAAAACGCGATTAAATATTGTCTCAAAATTTGTGTCCATTACCGTGTCATATATCAAAATTTTATAGTTTAAAAATTATAAAATTGAATAAAAAAAGATTTTTAAAATGTTAATCATAATTTGACCAGTCAAATTATAGATTAGTAAGGTAATTAGTGAAATTTTGGAGGGAGTTAAAAAAGTTGAGCCCTAAAACTAACGGTGTTAAGATTTTCCGTTAAGAGGTGGGTATTTCAAAACGTGAACGTAAGTAGAGGTGGTTATTTAAATGCAAAACAATTTGGGATGGTTATTTTGATATTGGTGTATCTGACAGGTGGTTATTCACAATTTATCCTTAAATCATTAAAGGTTAGTAAGCTATTTACCTTGATAAAAGAAAACCTCGTTGATAAGATTCCATTTGTATCTTAATATTGAATTCACAACATAACTTACGAGCTTTATTGTTATTCCTCTTTCTTTCTAATTATCTCCCCAAAGTGATTTTATCTAGTTCGTTATCTAACCTACCTTTCATTTCAAAATTGCTATGCTTAGATTAGTGAGATTCTAAGTCTTATCTTATGAGTTCAAATCCTGTTCCATTTGTTCTTGGAGGGTTAAATTTCCAAAAAGACCAATTTACACCTAGTTCTCTATTTTGATTTACTACTCGACTCCTTTCGAGTTGTAACTCCTTTCTTTTACTCTTTATTGGTGGAAGCATACTTCTAAATATAGAATTTGAGTGGAGCTCGAAGATTTTAATTAATTATTTGAAATGATATTCCTCGTTTATTTTAAGTACATTGTAATGTTACCATGGAGTAAAATCTATATAGTTGTTATTTATTCTCTTATAAAAAAGGTTTTGAAATAGAAGTTAAAACTTATTCGAAGTATTTGAAAATTTTCTCTTAAGCCTTTGTGATTGGATAATTCTTTTCATTTCTTATAAAGTGTTAAATGTTTTGACTTCATTACATACTACTGGATTTGGAAGGGTATCTTAGTTTTGCATAAGACAAATGAATTCTTTATTTAATAGCTAAAATAAGTCTACGACGCTTTTATACGATTAACTCTCCTAAAATCCATATGGTAAAGATTGACCGATCCATACCGCGATGCTCATGTTTAATTGCAGGACTTAAAAGTTGTCTATATTTTATAAATACTTTGGGAAGATGCCCAAGTGAATGTATTGAAATATGGAGTTTTACTCCTTGAATTTAATAATGTATTTATATATATCTTGGTTATTGAAATAAGACAATTGATTTCAAAGAGTACGAACGATATTCGAATGTGGTTTTACTATACTCCTAAGGGAGAAAGTTCTTGTATCAATTTCCAAATGTTTTGGAAAATGTAATGCTTAAAAGAATGTATGTCTAGAAAAATTATGAAAATGTGCAATTGATTTATTGCAAATTAATGTTTGTTTTTGAGGGTAGTTGCGGTTTATAACTTATGAACCTTAGAACTGTCAATATAATTTAGTTGTACCGATACTGAATAGCGGTGAGCGACGGCTCTCCTTGAACATCCCAACGGATAACTTATGAATTTCAAGACAGTAACTAACGTGTAAACCTAAGAATATTTGGGTACTTAGTAAAGTACTTGCAATGTTATACGATATATAAATTGAGTTTCTAACTCATGGTTTGAGAAAATAAATAGCTTTCGTATTGATACTTTCAACACAACAATATAAGTACAAAACCATAATATAATTCCCATTAGACCATCTATTAGATCAAAACGTACATTAAAGTTGTGCGATTATCTCTCAAACTTATCAATATCAATTTATACGATATATAAATTGAGTTTCTAACTCATGGTTTGAGAAAATAAATGGTGAATTGATATTGAAAAGTTTGAGAGATTTTAGCACAACTTTAATGTACTTTTTGATCTATTAGATGGTCTAATGATTATATTATGGTTTTGTACTTATATTGTAGTGTTGAAAGTATCAATAAGAAAGCTATTTTTTTTTCTAAATAAACGCCCACCTAAAAAATAAGTTTAGTACTCAGCTTTCGTGCTGATATTGTTCTTTGAACCTGTTCCCGGTGGGGAGCAGAGGACAATTGGTGCAGGTTCTTAAGGTACAAGCTATGAGTTTTCAAGTGCGGAATCAAGTCATGTAGAGCTAATTTCGTACATTGTGTATTTGTTCCAATTATGTATTTATCAATTCTAAGATTTCTATGTTGGTAATTGTAATGTAAGTTTGGAACTTCGACACTACTATCTCATATATTACTGTGATTTATCTGGTTTTTCGAAGTTGGTTTTTCAGCTGTGCTTGAGCATCATGAGATCACTCAAGAGACATATTTTTATGGCGCTTGTTATGAATACAAGTTGGTTGTTTATTTTATTGATTTAGGTTTTTGGTCGATGACCTTGTTGCTCATTTTACAACGAAACTCTGCCGAAATTTCTGCAAAATTTTCTATTCATTTCTTTTTCCCTCTTATAATAACATTGTTTTTAAGAATAATATTTTTACAAGAATTGTTGTTTTATGGTTTGGTTTTAAATAAGATCTTGGATTTCACGTACTCCATTTGGATGACGTGATGGTAACGATTCGGGTTTCTAAATTCTGTCTTTCCGTTGCATCTTAAGCAAATCAAGTGTGTTAAAAAACCGGGTTGTTCAGCCTTCTCCTTCAATCTTTTTGAAATATTCAAAAGATTGACTAGAGTTTCAGATAATAAACCACAATTCTCTTAAAATTCCTTTATCGGCAGAGATAAACTTGTTTTTGAATTTCTTTTTTCTACTATAATGGACACGTAAGCCAACTCTTTTGCATTGGCTTCCACCATTGTAGCCTTATCTTCAACAACTGTTGAAAGAAGTAATAATTGCTGAGCAAGATTGACCATGAAAAAGTACAACATAAAATTATTATAGTTTAATAAATTAAAAAAAATAGTATAATAGGTTTAAACCACGTGAGATTTCTCACCAAGTGTCCTTCCTTTATCAATCTTTTTCTTCCTCTTCTTGCTTACTGCAAAAAGAAAATCATCAAATAAATAATCATCAACTAAATGAATCAATTCCCAATAAACAAACAATTAATCTAAATTTAACATCAAAATGGAGGATTAGAATAAATTGCACGTTATAGTTGCCTTGTATAAATCTTTCTTTGACCATTTTCCCACAACGTTTTTCTTTCTGTTCACCATGAACTCCATGACCGTTTCTCTCTGGATTGGAATCAGATTTGGAATGTTGTGTTTTCAATTTAAAAGAGTATTCTCTCTCTCATGGGTTCATAATTTATCTTAGGCCTTTAGAGAACCAATTAAATCGAATCACCTTTTAAATATTTCGATTTTTCATGTTTATATCAAATCAGGTCAATTCAGTTTATGTCGAATTAACTTCGAATATTTATTGGGTCATCTTGAGTTTAGTGACGTCATTTTGAGTAGAAGTCATATTTAAATCGAATCAATGTCGATTAAATTCGAGTTGGAATTCGTTTTGCCTTATTTCAGATCATTGCTAAGAATCGATTTGAGTTCATTTGTTCAAAATTTTTGAATATCGGGTCGCTTTTCAATTGAGTTAGTTTTAGATTATGTTGTGATTTATTTACTTTGGGTTTTGGGTTAAAATTGGATCGTCGACTTTGAGTCAAGTTTTGGATTAAAATAATGAGCTTGTGCAATTGCATCAGCCTCGTCAGTCAGCGGCCATCACCACTTGAAATTCAAAAATCTCATCTTTAGTCGCTCATTCAAGATCACACATGGACTCTCTAAATCCACATTCCACCAAAATTTGAATGACACTAAGATTTGAATGTAAATCATATGCTTTGTCCTTTAATATTTTTGAAAGGTTCAAAAGATTAAGTGAAAAATCATTTACTTGCAGAGAAAAAGTTTCTTGTTGAATTATTTTGCCGAATTCTTTTGTCGTGGCTTCCATGATAGTAACCCTATCTTCAGCAAGTCTTGATATCTGTAATTTTTCCTGAGCAAGAATAATTAGGCACAATAACATAAATGTAGTTTAATATTTATACGTTTTTATATTTTTATAAAACAAATCGGCAACAAATATCATCATATTAAATATTATTTTAATACTTGTATTTTTATGTCTGGTATAATATAAATAAACCAAATTGTGACATTTTGTGAAACTTCTTAATTAGAGATTATGTCATTTATTAATATTTATAATCAGTAAGAGATCAATCCTAATAATTTTAGAAAACCAATTATAAAAGTATTAGCAAACCTAATTATACAAGATAATTACACACATGTTATGAAATAATATGGTGGATAGGAGATAATATCTTGTATATATACTAGTTGTCGTGTACTCCTATTGTAATTAGGTTAATTGTTCCCCAAGCAAGTTACCTACTACATCTTGTACTATATATACCCCTTATATGGAATAAGAGAAGATACGACTATTCTCCCTTACAACTTTCTATCTCCCTAACCCTAATTTCACAACAACACAAATTTTAACCTATCAAGAGGATAATTTGCATTATTTTCAATTATATATGGTATTATATCTACATGAAATTTTGTACATATGAACCTGGAGTTCACCCAAGAAGAATACGAGAACATGTATATAACGTAGAAATGTCTAATATTTTCTAAAGTATGTTGCTTAGATATATAATCCACCATTCACGGAATTAATGTGTTCATATATACACAATGTGAAGTGAACAATATGTAAAGTTTTTGAGTAGTTATATATTGTCTTTTGGATAAATATTTCTGATAACAAACTCTGGGTGAGTATTAATGATTAATAGCTAACTACATACACTTACTAGCTCATTCCAGAAGTAAATGAGAAATTGCATACTTGAAAGAGTCATTAACATGTTTGCATTATGTTGTCCTGATTATAAGTTATGGAAAAGTTCATAAGAATTGCAAAAAGGAGTGCATATTATCTTTTTGAGCAGCAAACAATATTTATGAGTTTAAGAAACAGAACATGACATTGTGAGCAATTTACTTGATAAATATATTTATTATGCCCATACTTGTAAAGGATCCTGATTTAAAGATGAATGCAATTAGGTAATAAAAACATGATTAAGTGTTCTATATAAAAATAATTTTACTTTGCTAATTGATACATGACATGCCAAAAGAATTTATGGCTTAGCTTACAAGGCGCAAAGGATTTCAAAAAATTGTTGGACTAATTTCGTGCCCCCATATATATGCAAGGACTAGGGGGAGATACTATTATTCAATTATATATGTTATGTAATCCTTGCACATGAATAATTAAATATATTGATGATCAGTTTAATACATAAATTAGTTTAAATGTCAATTATTTATTTAATAGAGGTGCCCACATAATCATCAATTATTTAGAATGATCCATCCTGAAGATGGATGTGAATATATGTCATTGATCAGAAACCAACCTTAAGTGCTCCAATTAAAATTGATGCCCCAGAAGAACAATATTAGTTGCTAATGAGTATAGAGCACGGTTGAAGTATGATAACTAATAGGTTACAACAATAAGAGTCCTCTGAAGAGGAAAAGGGCAATAATTGACAATGACAAATTTGAGAAAGCAATACATTTTGATGGATCTCTTGAAGAGACAATTAGTAAAAAAAATGTTTTATGATCATATAAAGCACTCCAGAAGAGTATAAAATGTCCAACAAGATTAGCATGTATCAAAATAATAATCAATACTCCAGTAGAGTATGAGTTTCGATCAAGTAGTAGTTGATCGTCTTTGCCAATTGTAGAAAGAAACACATGTTGGTGTTCTTATATCACATCACATTCATGGTCATGCAAGTATGTCTAATAAGGTGATCACCAATGTTGAAAAACTGACCAGAATTTAAATTCAAAAGAAAAGTGATTGGATGTGATAATTAAATTAGGCCATCCGGGTTTAATAATTACCCGTCATGGAAACCTGAAGTCTCATTTGATATGAAAAAAAATAATTTGTTGACGCTCTCTCATGTTAGATATATGAAACGAATTGAATGGCAAGACATAATATGGAGATTGAGCTAATTTAAAATGTAATATTAATAGTTTATTTTGAAGAAAATTTCAAGGGATAAGTTTCTAACAATTTTGTATGGGCATATGTGATAGGTGACTAGAAGTTAACTAGAAAAACTTATATATTGTAAAGTATTAGGTGACTAGAAGTTCACCAAAGCAACTTGTATGTGGATATTTTGAGTATCTGTATCTCAGTATTAAAGTCTTTGATGATCCAGAAGATCACTATGTAGTGGAATTATATACAAGATATTTATGTCTATATAATAATCTCTTGATGGGGCTCTTATTGCTCAGCACAATGAATAAAGAAAATAAATGATGAATAACTGCACAATATACTCCTCCCCACGGGTAACATTCTCCAGAAGAGATAAATTTATTAAATATGTCCTCCAAATGAAATGAATTTTATTGCAAATTTATATACTAAATTGGTTAAGAATTTCGATGCCCCTATATTTGAGTTATTTTACCAACTTAGGGGGAGAAGAATTGGAATAAGTTGGCAAAATTGTAAAATTTGGAATTATTTGAAATTACAAATTGATGATCCCTATAATGTAAATTTGAAAAGTTATATGCCAACTTTTCTCTATGTGTTATCAAGATAGGTTGCACATCTATGATTTGATTTGTATCCAGTTATGACTCATGTTGCATAGCGTTGAAGATACACTTTGGTCATAATGTGTATACATTGAGATAAATCTTGCCAATTTACTTTGAATTGCTACACTTTAAGTGTATATTGTATGATCGGTTCCAATAGATATATACTTCCTCCGTTTTTTTTTACTTGCATCATTTTCCACTTTTGAAAGTTGCAAATTACTAGCATCATCATTTCCTTTTATGGCAATACTTTCTCTTTACCTCTCTCCAATCACATGGGTTCCCTTTTTCCACTTTCTCTATCTCTCTCCTCTCCTTAATTCTTGTGCCTAACCTCAATGATTCAAGTATAAAAAACGGATGAAGTATGATACATGGCAAGATAGTGCAGTTGACACTTTAAAGTGGAGTAATACTATATTAATATCATAGTGTATGAAATATCCCAGAAGCATTATAGATATCTGAATTGTAGTAGATGGCCTATTATATGAGAAAAATTATACTGTAGCGATTGGAAATGTATTCATATATCGTTGCAAAATAGCTTGCAGGATGTATATTGAGGAATAGTATGATACCGATATATATGATGGAATCGATGAATAATATGCATATGCAAAAGGAGTGAACTTTAGAATAAGGGAGCTGAAATAAATGTCCACTTTGATGTCGACATATTAAAACTTATTATGGACCAGAAGTCCAACGAGATATGAATGATGATGATCAAAAGTTTGTCATGGGCCAGAAATCCAGAGAAAAAAAAGGATTTCTAAAATCCACACTGTACAGTGTCTTGCATTTTGAGTCTTATAATCATATGCATGTAGATAGATTAAATGTGTCATACATCATTATTTTTCATATATATTTATATGATTTCTTCATAATGTATGCATATTTAGTATTTTATACATTGCAAGTAATATTCATAAGAAGGCTTTTTTGGTAATGATATGAAGGATTATTTATCCATATAATCCAATGGTTATTGAATTATTAATCTCGTAGTAAAGATATGACAATATTTTGGTCTACCACACACACACACAAGAACTATATATGAAATATATGAACCTCTAGTGAAATGCATACACATACATAGTAAAGTATGTAATGCAGACCATGGATAATTATACATGTATATATGGTTGGAATGATCAACATATTTTTAAGAGTGAATTTCGTTATTAACATCTCAACCAGCAGCTTGAGTACTTGAAATCAATATCCTTTTCAATTGAAGGATATCTTATGTAAAAAGTAACGTTGTGCGAAGGAAGGATCATAAATTAGATTATTGATGGTCCAGAAGTGCCACAATATCTAGAAGCGACATATTATCATTTATGTACCATCAATTCCAGAAGTGTTAGATAATAATATGGATATTTTACATTGACATAAATTTTATTATCATAAAGGACTTGATTTTTGGGTATTTGATAAAGCATTGATCATCCCTGATATTCGATGACATCCAGAAGTAGATTCCTTTCTATTTGTATTAAGCACATACAAGAATATTGTGATCTGTTTTAGGAAGAGAAGCTCTCACATACACAACATGCATCATGGAAGTGAAGAACAATAATGGTGATTTGGTTGTGCAACAAATTTCAATCAAGTGAAGATTCATCAAGTTTATCAACAAAAATACTTCTTGATAACTATATTTGAGAAGCTCGTTGATCAGAAGATATAGCATCATTCTGTAATTACAATTGATGTAAGCAAGACGAGGAGTAAATACGCGATGCACTCTTTTTCCCTTGACCATGGTTTTGTCCCACTGGGTTTTCCTGGTAAGGTTTTTGATGAGACAGCATCTCAAGCGTATTATGAAGAATTACGTACTCTTTTCCTTCACTAGAATTTTTCCCACAGGGTTTTTATTAGTAAGGTTTTAACGAGACATAATCTTCAGGACTAGACATCCAAGGGGGAGTATTATGAAATAATATGGTGTATGTCTATTAGGAGATAATATCTTGTATATATACTAGTTGTCGTGTACTCCTATTGTAATTAGGTCACTTGTTCCCAATCAAGTTACATACATATTGTACTATGTATACCCCTTATATGGAATAAGGGAAGATACAAATATTCTCCCCTACAGCTGTCTATCTCCCTAACCCTAATTTCACAACAACACAAATTTTATCCTAATAATTATTCTCTATTAGAAATAATATCTCACCAAATTTCTTTCTCTTAGCAATCTTTTTCTTCTTCTTGTTGGTTGTTGCATTTAAATTCAAATCAAACAAATAATCATCAAACAAACGAAACAACTCACGATAAACAAAATTATAACGAAGAACAAAGCTATTAATATTAATAGCTAGGCCTAGTTTTGAAATTAGTCCAAACTATTGTCGGTCGTTTAAAAATGGGCCTAGCTATTAATATTCCAAATTTGGGCCAAACTAAATGTGGGCCCAGATTCTCGTGGGCCTTTTAACTGGCAACTGGTTACAAAGGTGAAGTTAACCTTTTACCTTCCAAAATTTTCGACTGTCTTGCATGTAAAACAAAACTCATTTGAAAAAACTCCTTTGCATCTATTAATGGTGATGAAACCAAATTCCTTCATTAAATTATAATTTTCTTTTATTCTTCATTTCAGAATTCTGCAAATTTATCTCAGTGAATTTGCAGCAACAAAATTCGTCCTTTGAGCCATATATGGTAAGTTTCTCATTTTCTTCTTCAAATTCATTTTTCAAAATTGTTAAAAATTGTAATTCTGGATTTGGGACCTTCTAAAATCTTCCTTTCAAGTGTCTCGATTTATTTTCTTGTACCAATTTCATGAAATTTTGCTATTTTCTTTGAATTGTGTTTAATTGTCAATTCCTATGGTTTATGACAAAGTGGTTAATTTCGTACTCCCTCCGTTTTTTTAATATGCATGTTTTACCATTTTGGAATGTTTTTTTAAATATGTTATTTTCTACCTTTTCCCATAAATGGAAGGTTGGTCCACGTAACTATTACAATTCTCTCCTACTTTTCTTTCATTCTCTCTACCTTTTTCACTTTTTCCTTACTTTTACTAACCTTCTCTCTTACTTTTGCACTTTTTCCTTGGTTCGCGCGCAAAAGCAAACATACATATGAGGAAAAAAATGGAGGTAGTAGTTTGCAAGAACTTCTTGCTTTAAATTATTTTGTAATTTAGTGTGATTTATGATCAATATTTTTATTACAGTCCTAATTTTCTCCTTCTTTCTTGTTATCTCATCTTCCAAATGTAACACATGTTTCTGGAAATCATCCATTCAAGAGCTGCCATCATCTTCATCTACCCAAGTAAATTTGCCACATCTTTCATTCTACAATATTAACAGCCCACATTAGCAAATTAATAAGAAAAGGATACAATTACTAAATGTTAAAAATTAAAATTAATAAATATCTTACTGGCCACAATGCACACCCATAAAATTTTCTCCCAACATTTGGACCATCTTTAACAATTCTAAGTGGAGAATTCAAGTTGTGATAGCATTGCTCAATTTTCCCAGATCTAGAATTTGAACCACTATGCAATTTGTTGTAACTATCTCCTCCTTTAAGCAACTTACTCATGATGAAAGATGAGAAGCACAAAACTTGGAAGGAAAAAGTTTTTTTAAAAAAATGGGAGGAAATGGTAGATTAAGGAAATGGAGAAGTGGCAGAGATGGAAGTAAATGGAAATGAGAAGTTAAGGAAGGAAATGAGAAGGTAAGTAAGGAAATAAGAAGTTTGGGAAGGAAATTCATTCATTAAAACCAATGTGAGTGTCAAAAATTAACAAAAGGTAAAAGGCCCACGAGCATCTGGGCCCACATTTAGTTTGGTCCAAAATTGTAATATTAATAACTAGCCCCATTTTTGAACGTCCGGCAATAGTTTGGACCAATTTCATGAAATTTTCCAAAAAATAATCTTAAGATCAATCATAACATCAAAAGAAGAAGTCCATAACAGAACACAAATAATTGTGGCTACGAAATTAACACTAAAGAAACGAACTATAACCAAAAATTAATAGTAAGAACAAATCATAACATCAAAAGAAGATCAGAACATAATACAAATAATCATGCTACCAAATTAACACTAAAGAAACGAAATATAACAAAAAAAATTAATAGTAAGAACAAATCATAACATCAAAAGAAGATCAGAAAAGAATATAAATAATTATGCTATCAAATCTCTATTATATAAGGGAAGAGGTGGATAAACACCAAAAAAAATAAAGAAAAGAAAGAATCTCTTAAACGCTTTATTAATTAGATAATTAATACTTTATTGATTAAGTTTTCAACTGTTTCACGCATCACATGCATATAAGATTAATTAACAGTAAAGAAACGGACTATCACAAAAAATTAATTGTAATATAACATCAAAGATGAAGATTAGAATAGTATTACATGCTTCAACTCCTTTGGATAATTCTTTCTTTGACTATTTTTGCAAAACTACTTCCTCCGTTTCCATTTAATGTTCCCATTTGGAATCTTGGAGAAAACCAATGCAAATTGAGATGAGAATCTTTTTAATTTTTTATTATATAAAGTGTACTTTAGTACCTTTTTGCTTTTAAAAAAGTATTAGAGAGAAATAAAAGTGGGTGATTAGGAAATAATAATTCTAAAGTGGGTCATATATAAGACAAAAAGTAAAAAAAAAAATAGTAAATATTTGGTTGTTGGTGGTAACATGGGGAAATAAATCTTCTTAAAATGGAAAAGATTCAAAGTAATAAAAACTTTTAGAAACATCGCAAAAAGAAAATGGGGACATCAAATGAGAATAGAGGAGTATTTTGTTTCCCTTTACAATTTACATTGAACTCCATTATTACTAATTTATTTATCACAACTCTCTCTTAGACTATTTTTCCCTTGATTTGATTTTGAATTTGTGTTTTGAGTTTGGGCGAAAAAATCCTCCCCTCCTTGTGATTGGTGTTATACTTATAGGAAAGGGTGATGCGGATGGGGAATTTCCCTATCATAGAATTAAATGTCTTGATCAAGAACAAAGCTTAGCTTAAAACAAAAATACGTGTGCTTTAGATAGAGTTGTTGCTTTTACTACTCTATTATTGCCATTCATTTAAGTCCTCACAAATTCTAATTACTTAATCGCCATTTAATCGATAGAATATTCTAGGGTTTGTTCTTTCCGACTTACTTTCAGTTTAGTTTAATTCAGTTCACTTCAATTCAACTTTGAACAATACATTCACATATCCTTATTCATTTTAATCTAGTTGAGTTCAGCCGAATAAAATGCAAGCAAAAAAGTATAGAATATTTGAAGCAAATCACGAAGTGAAGGTTACTTGTGTTAAAATAGAGGAAAGAGTAAAAAGAGAGTCAACGAACATTATCGAGTTTTTGGGTACCCACTTTATCATAAGCGCGGCCCGTGACTCGGTCCGTCTTATTACATTTACAGGGTCGGTCCGTCTGATATCCGACCCACATAAAACAAAACAAACAATTTAATTACCCGGTTTTATAGATGTGGGTCAATAGGTTGCATAATGCAAACTCTTTTTAAAACACGTCTAATTATAATGATTCTCATAAATAGAGTGACTACTTGAATTATATACATAATAAGCTAAAAATAATTGCAAGTATTTTGATAGGAATTGGTATCTAATTGGAATTATTTGGTATTATTGTGATTTACTATTGATAGGTTTTAGTCGTGTCACCTAATCAAAAATAAACCTACGGACCTCTAACTAGGTAGTCAGTGGAAGCAGGGTCGAATCCACAGGGAGACAGAGTTTCTAAATCAATATTCAACCAATTCAGCTACTCCAGATGAAATCAGGAAGGAATTAATTAAACTAAAGAATAGACTACAGAAGACGGAATAAATTGAGGATTAAACTATGGAATAAAAGTCTAGGTATTAGGTCGGTCCACCATGCTTATACCAATCAAATAGGGTCAACTACTACCAAAACCTAAGTCAAGAGTCGGGTGATTAGAACCTATGTTGAGCTATGGTTAAGACTCAACGCTCATAGTTCAACATACGCCGCATATTCACTAACGTAATCAGAACTACTGACGTGTCCTAGGCCTCTAGTCGTAAGACGGATCTGTGCAAACAACTATTAACCACAAGCAACCAACGAAACTGCGCAATAACGTTAATTACTCAATAAAGAACAAACCACATCACAATCACCCTAATGAAGCCCTAGAAATTGATAGAAATCTAAATCGCAATCATGGTATAAACATGGCTTTCCTATCTAACACCCTAGAAAGAGACTACTCAGACATGATCGAATTAACAATAATAAAACTGATATGAAACCCTAACAATTGCATCATGAACGATTAAATAAATAAACTAAGCAATCAAAGTAATTAAAGAGATAAAGAGTAGAGAATAGTACCAATTGACGGAAAGCAGGAACTTTTATTGAAATCGAAATAGGTTTGATCACCTCTAAATTAATCTAAAGTCTTTGAATTAAACTAAGAACAATGAAGAATAAAACTAGTCTAAAACCTAATGAAAGATGAATAAAAGATAGATGTCTCTAAATAATGAGGAAAACGGTATTTATAATACCCCTCAAGTCTAATTAAAAATAGGGAATAAAAGACGAAATCCGCGTTGAATGGCGCCAGACCCGATCGGGCCCGAGGCCTCCACCCGATCGGGTCAAATACCAAATACCCTCTTTTGCTTCTCGTCCTCTACGCAGCAGCCCAGCAACCTGATTTATGAAAATGCGGCCCACCCGATCGGGCCCAAGGCATCCACCCGATCGGGCCTGGGCGCATTATGGCCTAGGAAAGACGTCCTTCAAGCAGCGTCTCTAATAAGACCTACGAGCAGCCCACCCGATCGGGTCGGGCGGTGAACACCCGATCGGGTCTGGGTACATGATGTTCGCCCGATCCTTTCGGGCAATGCTTGCCCGATCGGGTCCGCAACTTTCATACCCGATCATAAATATTTCGCCCGATCGGGCCATTTCTGCCCGATCAGTGCACGGAAACCTCCTTTTTGACTCTTTGGCTCTCTAATCTTCACATTTAGGGGTCTTGGGACCTCCTAAACTACCCATAAAGCTCGTGAGCCATCCTACGTGCCTCGTAACATCTCGTAAAGCCGTGGTTGCTTCCAAATGGCTCGGGAATAGGGAGAAAACTCCCTAAAACCTGCAATTCAATACTAAAACACGAAACCACAACTACATACGATAGTTAGCACAAAATAGCTCCCAAGAGCTCCTATGACGCACAAATTAGCTTGTAAATAAGGGAGAAAACTCTATATAAATACGTGATATCAACTATATGTCATCTAAATCGTTTGATTTGTCCCAATGGTAGAAAATGAATGATAATGTTGTGATTCGTCTTGTTTCGATGTTTTGTTTATAGAATTAGGCAAAATTGGGCGCAACAACACAAACTATAGTTTGGGTGCAAGCTACAACACAACCTTGTTCGGGTGCACAGCAAAGCATGAACTTAAAGTGTGGGTGGATACTACAACATAAATGATGATCGATGACTACTACATTTAATGGTTACATTATTGATGCTAGGTCAAATCCAATAAGGATTATGTTGGAAGACATAAGCAGGTCTGTAATGGAAAAATTGTTCATGAAAAGGCTGCTAATGGAGAGATGGAAAGAGTCACCGATCATCATTTATGTTGTGGTACGCACCCACACATTAAGTTCAGGGTGTGCTGTGAACCCGAACAAGGTTGTGTCGTAGCTTGCACCCAAGCTATAGTTTGTGTTGTTGCGCCCAATTAACTCACAGAATTAATCAAGGCATTCTTGTAAAAGACGGTCTTACATTAAGACCAGCTCAATAGCCCATTTAGTACGGTCCACGAACGCGCGTATTCCCTCCTCCGTTATACACGAGTCTTGCAGTTTCAAAAGTTGACATTTTAGGTTCAAAAGTGAAGGTTTTTAACTCATTTGTTAATATCATAACCCTTTTTCTAATTTTTAATTAAAGATAATGTTATAGGGTGAAAATTTAATACTTATTGCTTATAACTTAAGTTTTTTTGTTGAATAGTTAAGATTTATTATGTACTACTATTACATATGTATATTCCAAAGTTGATGTTTGGATTTAAAAGTTAACCTTCAAGGTTTAAAAGTTGATATTCTAAATCCATTTGTTGAATAAAATAACTTATGTCAATATTTAAAAGTTAAAGGTTTTAGATTCATAAGTTAATTTTTTAAGTTTAAAAGTTAACATTTTTAGTCTATTTGTTAATACCAATTGCACATATATGGTACTCGCTCCGTTTTTTAATAGGGATATTTGTTTTTTCGCGCGGACCAAGAAAAAGTGTAAAAGTAAGAGAGAATGTTGGAAAAAGTAAGGTAAAAGTGAAAAAGTATGAGAGAAGTGTGATAATTAGGTGGACCAACCTACCATTTATAGTAGAAGGTAGAAGTGCCCCAATTAGATAAAAACACCCCTAAATGGCAAAATGTCCCTATTAAAAAAACAAAGGGAGTATTAGTTATGAATTTTTATGCAAAAGTTAAGGTTTTATGTTGAAAAGTTAAAAAATGCAAAAGTTAAGGTTTTAGTTGAAAAGTTACAAAAATCAATTTGTTTAGACTGTTTAGCGTAGGCGCGTGTAATTGAACTTCTAATTAGCTTATTGGACTGGTCTTATGTTAAAGTTTAACCTAAAACCGTCTTATAGTAAACTAACTTCTCAATCATTAAGCCATTAATTTTTACAACCATTGTAGAAAATAATGTCCTAAATTCCTCCGTATATGTTTTATCAATAAGTTGGTGAAAACTTGTAAAGAATTAATATGAGATATGATAGTCAATAATTTCGTCGCAAAGCCAATCGTATATCAAGTGCCTATTGGAGTTAAACTTTGGCAGATTCACCGATCCAGGATTTTATGGATGGTGGTTCACTCCAATCAAATATTATAAATCCATTTTTTTTTTCAAAATTACTTTATAAGAAATTTCTAGCATGAGTTTGATAACTGTGGTAAATATTTAATTCATCTTGAGGGTTGGTATAGGATCGTTTAATCACAATCCTATCCGGACTCTTAGTGTATGTTCTCAGCGGCTGAAACTAATTGAACCGAACTGAAGTAAACTGAATTGAAAAGAATAGTAAAATACGAGAGTAAGAATATCGTCAAGAGCTAAATTGAACTGGAGATAACCGACCATTAGTAAAAAATAGACCTAAATTTTTCCCTCGTTTTATCATAATTACCATCAGTACCGCTTATCAAACATACTATTGGTATTTTTGTTATCTATTTCACCCCTCAAGATTGGTATAGGATGTTTAATCGTGAATTCGTGAATCGTGATCCTAATTCGATTCGGACTCGTAAACCTGACTCTCTCTGTGTCTCCCTAGTCCCTATATATCAAGGTTTTTAAGCAGCCCAAACATGTAAACTAAGAAAAAGGCCAACCTATACCCAAGTCGTGTATGTTCCTCTTCATCTTCATCCGTAACAATCAAAAATTAAACTAAACCAAACCCTCTTCTATTCCTCACTGTTTGATCTTCTTGTTCTTAGCAATAAGCTCGTTGGTTATCTGATTTTACTCCTTCCACTAATTCCTTGTAAACCCAATACTAGCCGCCATTAAAGACAATGAGCAAGAAAGGTCCTCCCAAGCATCAGAACAAATTCGCCTGGAATCCCACTGGCAGCCGCAAAATCAATGAAACGGTAATTCATTATTTAACTATGTTAAAAAAGTGTTCTTTTTTTGGGTTGTATAAAGAGCACGAAGGCGAATCGATCGCAAGTCGTTTTACAACCGGAAGGAATGCGCTAACCAACTGGGTAGAGATGGCATCTGGGCCGGGCCAGCCCAGCCCGCCCAGCCCAGCCCGTCTCGGGGGCTTCGCGGGTCAGGCCCGCTCAAACCCGCACCTAACCCGGCTCAACCCGCCAAACTTAAAAACCCGCACCGGGCTCGGAAACCACAACCCAGCTCGGGTGGAACCGCCCACCCAGCCCACCCGTAACCATTCGCAAACCCACCCAGCCCAGCCCAATTGCCCACCCGACCCGGACCACCCAGCCCACCCAACCCCCAACCCAGCCCACCCAGGACCACCCAGCCCACCTAACCCACGACCCAGCCCACCCAACCCACGACCCAGCCCACGCAGGACCACCCAGCCCACCCAACCCACCACCCAGCCACCCAGTCCGCACAACCAGCCCGCACCACCCAGACCCACCCCCAGCCCACCAGAACGCTTATTTGGTTCGAACATCGTCTGCTTTCAATAAAGTATTAAAGTTGATTCATTTCACATAAATCTGGTAATTCTTCTTCCATTACTTTTCATTATTTTAATTATTGCTTTCATAGATCTTAATTATGTCTTCCCTAATTATGATTGCTTTTGTTAACATACAATAGTTTAAAAACGACGATAATGAAAAATAGATAATAATAAATAATTACGATAATATAAAATTAATCATTACTCAAAATTATTTAAGAATACATTGGTCAATATTCAATACTCATTATAATCTTATTTTAATTGCTATATTAAGATTATAAATAAACGACATTACTAGGAAAGAGATGATATTAAATAATTACGTCATTACGAAATTATAAAAATTAATCATTATTCGTATTACTAACAAAATGAAATTTATAAAACAAAATATTTTATATTTGCAACCAACGTATTTCAAAATTATATCTAATTGACTTATACAAAATTACAAATGCAAATTCATATTCATAAACATATAATTCATATTAAATCAAACTTACTAATTAATATTATTTCAAGTTTTCAACACATCCAATACAATCCACCCACTAAGCCCACCCAGCCCATTAACCAGCCCAATCCAAACCACCCAGCCCACCCAGCCCATTAACCAGCCCAACCCAAACCACCCGGCCCACCCAACCCATTAACCAGCCCACCCAACCCATTAACCAGCCCAACCCAAACCACCCAGCCCACCCAACCCATTACCCAGCCCAACCCAAACCACCCAGCCCACCCAACCCATTACCCAGCCCAACCCACCCGCTAGGCCCACCCAGCCCACCCACAAACCCGTTGCAGGCCCGCCCAAAACCGCCATGGGTCGCTCCTCTGACCCAGCCCACCAACCCACCCAGCCCGCCTAATTCCCCAGCCCGCACCGGGTCATATATGCACAACCCAGCCCGCCACAAACCCAGCCCAACCCAGCCCGGCCCACCCATTTGCCACCTCTACAACTGGGTTATTGTTTATGTTTATAAAAATTCAGGAACCAGGTGGAAGATATAGGCCTTTTCCGGAGATAACAGGGGTTTGCCCTCGTTGTAAAGTTCAAATTGAATGGAAGCGCAAATATGGCAAATATAAACCCTTGATTGAGCCTGCTAAGTGGTAATTTCTCTCATCTACTTACTAAAGATTATTACTTTTAATGAATTTCTGTTGATTTTTGATTGTGGGTTAGTTTTCGTTAGTAATGAATGATGGGTTGTGATTTAATTTGTGAATTGTTGAATTTTTATTTTTTTCAGTCAGAAGTGTTCTAAGAGGGCTGTTCGTCAAGCTTGCCTGAACCTATGCCCTGGTTTGTTCTTACCCTTTATTCATTTATTAATTGTTATAGGAGTATCCGAGTATGTAATGATGTACTCCCTCCGTTTCACAAAAATTGTTACTATGTTGATACTATTTAGTATTCGCATATTCCACTTTGACCATCGTATAGGATTTTTAAGCAAGGAAAAATAAGTCATGCGAGTTCATGTTAGGTTGTCTCAATATGCATCAGCCTTTTTTCTATATCAAGTCTTTTTACTTTTTTCAATTACATAATTAAAGATATTAATGCTCAAACTTATACATTGGTGTGCGTGAAAACTGCTAGTGTACTAATCTATTTGAAAGGGAGGGAATATATATAATTATGCTATCCTGAGTAATCCAAGTATGCTACTACTGCTTCTGAACATTTAGATTAAAACAAGATCAAACTTGATAGATTGATTCTTTGTCTTTGGAATTGGATTGCAGGATGTGCTAAAGATCAGGGTGTATGTGCGAAGTGTTGTAGTCGTGTGGATCAGATTGTTGGAAGGTTTTCATCAAACTTTCTGTTTTAGATTGCTTGTTTTATTTTATCTTCACAGAATTCTAAGACAATGGAACTTTATCTATATGGAAAATATATACAAAAAATTGGTAATTGCTAAGCACTTGTATGGCACTTTTGTTATATCTAAGTACTTTGCAAACCTGTTCAGGAACGCTGAAGAAGTACAAGCTGAGCAGAAGCAGCTTGAGGAGGTATTGTGATTTCCCTCTGTCTTCTACCTTAAGAAACTATGAGGGAGTGTAAAGATTGGTTAATCCTTTTTTTTTTTGATACCTAATGGTTTGATCTCTGTGTTGTAATGTACAGGCTATAAAAAACGCTCGCGAGAGGGAAAGGAGGACACTGTTGCGTGCTGTAAGTCATTAGCATTCTGTTTCTTATGCTGTTTTGCCTGTTTTCTATTTGCAGATAGCCTAGGGAAATAGCCAAATTGGTTATTTAAATAACCATTCTCCATTTAATAAGATGTATATTGACAAATCTACCTTTTGTAAACCATGGTAGAGCTAATAAAGGTAAGAATGTCAATCTATCTCTTTATTTAGTGAAGAACAGTTAGGTAAACAGCCTTACTTCTTTCCTTGCGTAGAAGTGAAGATGCTCTTGTTTGAGCTCCCACGTAACCCTGGCCCTTCTAGATTATGGATGAGCCTAATGATGTAAAAACTACACTGAATGGATACCTTGAGTTTGGTTGTCATAAAGCTTTTATGATCAGCTATGCCAAGTCATACAAAAAGTGTTTCACCTATGTCTTCTGCTGATTATTACTGAAAGAAAAGCATTTACTAGGCTGTTCAACCAGGTCACTCTCTTGAGGCTTGAAGTATAGGAACAAATTTGGACATAGAATTAGATGGTTTTGGTTGACAGTTTGAGCTGTCCACTTGATCGACAAATGGAACCAAAATCTACTTATAGAGCACCTGAAGTATGTAGTTTCTGGAGCATGTATTTTAGTCCCTATAACTAACACTTAGCAATATGGTTTGTGTTGCATGTAGGTAGAGGATATGATCTTATTTATAAGTCTAAACTTCACCTTATCTTGTTTGGTGAAGTGAATGGCGGAGGAGATGCATATAAGTTATGCCTTTGTTTTTTTCCATCTCCATATTGCGTGCTTTGTTGATGTTTCTTATGATTTGGGAGATTTTGGGTGAAGAAAGGTATAGGCATTGTGGCAATAACGCACCTTATCCAAGTCTAACTATGCCCATATTTCCTGATCCTCGTATGTCATAAAGCCAAACAACATCATCGCCAAAGCCTTAATCTCTAAAGATGGGGGTGGCTGCATGAACGGATAAATTATTTCTTGAATTCCGCCATAAAGATCTGTCTCCTTCATTCGTTTCTATGCTTTTGCAAACTCATTTTTATTTATATCATTCTTTTACTTCTCTATGCAAATTATGCTTGGATTCCCTCACTTTTTAAAAAATCCCCATAATCTCAAATTTCGAGTTAAGCTCACACTAAGGACCCAAACTATCAAACTTTTCATCTTTAGGGACCTATAACTTTTTTCTTCACCCTTTAGGACCCGTGGTTAGATTTTAAGCAAGTTAACTTAACTTTGACTCACCTTTAACTCACCTCCTTCACTTAATGACTTAATTTTTAAAATTATATTCCAAAAGTAACTAAAGTGGAGTAAATGTTATTTAAAAAGAATATTTAATAAAAAGTAAAAATAAAAAATAAAAAAATTAAGGAACTTCAATTTTATTTTAACTTCATTCAACCAACAATCTTCATCAATTTCAAATATCCCATTTTTCTTCCCACAATCTTTTTCTTTTCCGATCCAATGGCAAGCCAATAAGCAATGGATGGATAATGTTTATCAGGATTCAGTTCCAAAGTGAACACCCACCTCTATTTTCCCCCTCCAAACTCAATATTAGATCAAATACACCTTAATCACTAACCTTGTAAACACTTTCATCCACATTTTCTCTCTCCTTACCCAACTCATCTTTATAGATGAATACAATTTGTCGTCAATTTACCTTGTGCCGAGGGACTCTTTACTTCTTCTTTTCCGTTCTCTCACTCTAGATTTAAAGTGTTAGGTTTATGGGTTTATTTTCGGGTTGCTGTAATTTTGTGTTGTTTGAGTTTTTATTGGGTTTTTGGGGTGTTTAGAGTTGTTTTTGGGGGTACTCTAAGTTTACATGATGATTTGGGTGACTTTCAGGGTAGTTTAGGTTGTTTACCTATTGATCTGGTTGATTTTCGGGGATAGCTAGTTGTTTATGCGGTGGCTTTGAATGGGTTTGGATGAATAAGAAGATGAAATTAGTTATTTTATCTTAATTTTATTTTCTTAAGTATAATAATTTATTCAATTTTTTAAAAAAAAACACTCAAGGACCCAACTTCTTAACCTCACATTAGTTTAAAGTATACCTAAAAAGAGAAAGGATGTCCTAAACGGTGAAAAAAAAGTTATAGGTCCTCAGCGGTGAAAAAACACAAAGTTCAGGTCCTTCTTGTTGGCTTAACTAGGTTTTCTAACTTGCGTGGGCCCCACATACTAACCATGGGTTAGTTTTTATTACCTAAAAATATTCCTAGGTCCTAAACGGTGAAAAAAAGTTGTAGGTCCTTAACGGTGAAAAACTCAATAGTTTGGGTCCTTATTATATGCTTAACTCCTCAAATTTCCTATCATTACGGAAAATACGGATGCATCTTGTGGTTGAGGCACACTTGCTGAAACCAATGTAGTGAGTTCTCACTTCCCCCTATGATGTTATCTGTAAACTGTAATATCTGGCAATTGCTGCTGCTTCTCCAAATATTCTCAGTTCGAATTATATCCCTTAGCCATGAAAGTATCTTTAACAAATTTGGTCTGACATGAATTTTGGACTTTGATGCCATGTTTTCTTTTGCACTCCACCCACAATTGCTGGGTCTTGGAAGGAGGTTAAATATCTTGATTGTTGATGGGTGTTTGAGAATTGGTAGTAATTCTTCTTTTCTATTCATGTTTCTCCATTTGTTTGTTCATAGAGTCATTTATTTGTCTTTGTCAAATTTATTGCAACAGATAAACAAAGATAAACCTAAACCTAAAGGACAAGCAGCCAGCGTCCCATCAATTCAAGAGGGTAAGGTTGAAGGATTATTTTCAGCTGTATCTCTCGATGAATATGCCGAATTGAGCAGAGATGATGACGAGAGTGGTGACGATGAAGTTGATGAAGATGATATCAAGGTCTGCAACTAGGGTGTTGACAAGTGTAATTTTGACATCAATTTATGAATGGTTATTTATAGGTGAAGAATTTTGACAATGTTACTTATTATTAATGGATTGATGAGTTTCAATATACCTTGATTTGTTTCTTATTTATGGGATGAATTAAACAAGGGTCATCTCCTCTAATGACAGCTTCGCCTCATTTGGTATTAGTAATGAAGTTATGTCAATTTGTGAATAGTTTCACGTCCATGTTTATCGTGTTGAATTTGCTATTTTCTAAATTTTCAAGATTCTTGGACTAGCAAACATTCATTCTTTAATAAAACCTAAGATTCAACTAATCAAAAAATTGCTCTTTGCATATTAAATGTTAAAAACTAACAATAGCTTCCTTAATTGGAGAGCAAGGGGTACTATGAAGGTGAAATTAATCCTTGTTGCCTCGAGATGCCATCTTTACAAGCTTATCATCTATGTCTGGTTCATGGGGTTTGATGGTCGTGGTAGTTGATAATAATGTTCAGTTGTTCACTACACAAACATATTGTATTCGAAGTCTAAGAAGGTCTAGAATCATGCTTTGTGCTTATTACATGTTTGATTGTCTAACCATTAATACCTTTCGTTTTGCCTTAACAGAAAGTTCAAAAGTAGATAATTTAGAATAGATATTGAAATAGTAAATCTTATAAGATCTGATTGACAATATTTTAATTTGAACATTAGTGTAAATAGATGGTCCAATTTGTGCAGTTTAACTTTCAAAGTATATGGTTTTATAATTTCATAACCAAAAAAAGCTATAATTTCCTTCTATCACAAGTTTGACATGATGAAAGGGAACTTTTTGTTTCCACCTTTTAGTAGAACGAGCTGAGGAATATATGGTGTAAGACAATGAGAATGTACAGAATGATAGTGCTAATCTATGATTACAAACTCATTTAGTTGTGAGTACATCAATTGATAAAAGAATGGCCAGTGAATAAATGGCCAAAATTGAGAAAAATCTTTTAGCCATTTTGAGTAAGCTGGATCTTTCATGGCAACGAAATGGTCAGCAGATGAGTTTGCATGTAAATCTAGTCCTCCTTCGCGCACAGCCGTTCTGCAAAGAATGATAGAAAATGAGTTCAGTTCTGTTGAAATGAAAACATTGCAGTAAAAGGAAAAGGTTGGTTGGGGAACAGTTCACCAAGCAAGTATATTGTCTATCTATGCCCTAAATTTACCATGGTTAGCTAGTAAAGAGCCAGCCAGACTTTTCAAGTAAGGTACATGGGCCAATATACATGCTTGTTTCTAATGAATTGTTCTCCAAACAGCGGATTTCAATAAAACAAGAGCGCAGATCTTTCTAAGGCAATATTAATCTCTGATTAGGCAAGTATTACAGACTGAGACAAATATTGCATTAAAATTGCCTCGAGAGAAAAAGGCCCTAAAACAATGAATTGTAAGAGATGCAAGATGCAACCGTACTGAGATATTCATAAGCCAGGATCATGGAGGTTCCCCAAGCGGACATGCTGAAAAATCTAGGACCCAGTCCTCTATATAGACCTTTCCAACCATCATCTGCAATCAATTTTTGTACAACTTGTACGGCATTTTGTCTGTCATCTAGTGCCATTACCTACAATGTCATGTAAAAACATGGAAGATCAGATTCATAAAATTGCCAAATCCAAAATCAGAAGAGGAATTAAGTGCCTTCGAAAAACAGGTGGGTAAGATCCCCTGTCTAGTGACCAGCACTCCATTCACCATAAAACTTCTCCAAAAGCCATGATGTGAGGCTCATTTGAAAGGCTTTTGGAGCAATCAATGAGAGATACGTTTTCAGCAAGCAAGAAATATGCGATGCCCGATGCGCAACACACCAAATTCACGAGCAATTAAATAACAAAACACCAAGGCAAACCATGGGCAACACCCACCCAAACATAAACTGCAGATCCTAACACTAACATGTCAACAACAAATAGACCATGATATAAACTGCAGAACAAAACCAAGCCACGCCATACAGAGCTATGCAATGTCAAGCAAGCATCAGGGGTGATGCAGCAGCAAAAACTGATCTAAGAGGCCTATAGATACAAGTTTGCTTTGACGGCGAGATAGCAACAAGCTAACATGGGAAGCAGCAAAAATCACTATGTTCTGACACTGGTTACAGCTTAAGAGCAAACATGTCCCTTCCTCTTTGAGGAGATTCTTGGCTCAGACTAGGCATAACTTTCATGTGAGGATATTTTGAAATGTGAAATTGTGACTATATGCTACAAAGATGAATTCCGATTAAGGTCGATCAGTCTAGACCAGAGTTGGTAGGGGGTACAACCGTACAATTTTGGTAACCCACTTTGAAACACTATCTATACTTATTACCTTTCGAAAATTTCATCTACATATCAGAATTTCTTCTCCTTCGCGACATTTAGAGGGAGCACAAAAAACTAGATTTTGTTTGCATATGCTAAATAATAGGAGGTATCATAAGCATGTGCTCGTGTACCAATGGACTCAAAACAAGATGAAGGTGAAATTAACCTCGAGATTCTTTCTAGAATAACGACAAGGACCCATTTGCTTCTGAATCACACATCTACCCAATGCAGACTCCTTCGAATAGGGCTGGCAAGTGTATACATGTGACTGTGCTCTCGTCATCAGGCCATCCCACCTTCGGTGAGAGAGTAACTAGAGGCATAGGTTTAATAGTGTTGCGTTGCCAAAACGCTGTGACCATTAAAAGCAAGAGTGGACTTCGAATTGGGCAACGCTGTTCATCTTGGGACAATAAAGAGAGCAGGGTGTTATCCAGGGAGTTAAAGACCTCTCCTGTTGTTTTAGAAAATTAAGATGCCTTCTAACAGTTTCATGGTTTTGGTTTATGCCAGTGTCAACAAATGTTGAGCTGGTTGCATACAGACATACATACTAACGAACGTTGCTTTTTGACCGAGGTGTCTTCCTCCAAATACCTATGCAGTTATCTAAACAATCCCTGGAAGATTCTCTGGGTGAGTTATCCACTTCAAAATAATCTGTTCAAATGTCTTTTAGAAGTCGGGCCATTTATATTCCCAACGGCCAGCACAGATCTCAGCGGTCTTAAGATGCTGTTTAAGAGCTAAAGCTATGCAAAGAACCATCCTTGTGTGGGAAGGGTAGTATAGGTATTTCACTAAGGAGTATTAGGATTGCCAACAACTGCTATGTGGACTTGAGAGTCTCCCAGGCATAGTGGTGGCAATTGGGTGGGCCGGGCTGGGCTGGGCCGGGTTGGCAGTGGGCTGGGTTGGACAAATTTTAACCGGTGCGGGCCTGGGAAACTAGCGGGCTGGGTGGGTTGGTGGGTTGGGTTGGAGGGTGGACCCACTGCGGGTTTGGGTGGGCCTTTAGCGGTTAATAGGGCGTGCTGGGTGGGCTTATGAAGCGGGCTGGGCTGGTTAATGGGTTGGGTGGGTCGTGTGGGTTGGGTGGGTTGGTTAATGGGTTGGGTGGGCTCGGTGGACTGGGCTAGGCTGGTTGATGGGTTGGGCGGGCTGGGTGGATTAGTTATTGGGTTGGGTGGGTGAATGAGTTAGTAAGTTTGATGGAATATGAATTATGTGTTTATGATTTATAGTTACATTTGTAATTTTGTATAATTCAATTAAGATCTAATTGTGAAATATGTTGACGGAAAATATGAGATATTTGGTTTAAAAATTTTCGATTTATTAATAAATATGAATAATGATTAATTTTCTTATAGTCGTAATTTATGTTTAGTTACTAACTCGTTTAACTTTTAACTTAACAAAATAGGCGGGTTAGGCGATCCATGTGGGTTGGGCGAGTTTGGGTGGGTTCATGGGTGGGTTAGGGTGGGCTCATGGGTGGGTTGGGCGGGTTTGTGGGTGGGCTGAATGGGTGGGTTGGGCTGGGTGGGTTAACGTGCGGGCTGGGCGGTTTTGTGGGTTGGGTTTTGATGGGCTGGGTTGACGAAATTTAGCCCGATGCGGGTTTCAATATTTAGTGGGTTGGGCCGGGTTTAGACGGGTTGGGCCCGTACGGCCCGCGAGACGGGTTGGGCTGGGTGGGTTGGGCTGACCCGGCCCCACTGCCATCACTACCCAGGCATGACGTCCATCTCTATTCTATAAGTGAAGGGTAGGGGGACACCAAAAATCAACATTTTTTTTTTTAAAATCCTAATTAAATGCAACAACTTTATCCATAACTAAATGTTTTCACATTTTTAAATTTTGAAAGAAGAAATGCAAAACACCATAATCAAACTTACTATTATAGAATTTTACATGATTTCGCACGCATCGCGGCATATATGACTAGTAATCATAGAAATGAGCCACAGTGGACCTCAAATCAGAAACTTCTCTCAATTATCTATCCAAATTTCCAAGTAACTTGGAGAGGACAAATGAGCATGAGTTGTAATATTCAAAATTGGAAAAAGAACTTCTCAAATCCTTGTGAATGGTCAACTATATTGAGGTGATATCATAACTCTTGCAATCTATCCTCAGAGATCCACGAAGGAAGACTACAAGATTAGGTGTGTCTGAGGCTCTGAGCACTAATTGTAATCACACTCAATTCATGCCTAACTGGTAAACACATTTAATACTAATGACAATGACAAACAACATAAATTATAGAATTGCAAATGAGATTAAAAGCTAAAAAAGCAACACTATAAGTGACAGCCTTTATAGTAACTAGATCAATCTTGTTTAACCTGTCACATCACTCCTGCTAGCAAATAGATAAAATTTCCCATTTACTTCCATCACAATTTTTCTGCCAACTCTTCAAACAGTCTCAACCGCATAAGTAATAGCCTTTATAGTAAGATTCTTTAGTACGAGTTTCTCTTAAGAAGTCATATAAATCAACGTAGCAATATAAACTCTATAGAGCTTTCTTTAGGGTTGCAAAGACTTTTCCTCCTCTGAAAGGTCGCAGGTGAATGAAACTGGTTTCTTAAATTTTACTAAAACATTTCCAGATTCAGCATCTCTAAGATTGATTTTAAAAAATGGAAGACCCAAGAGTGTCATAGCTCATAAGCACAAGCCAAACTTTCTCATTAATTAAGTTATCAATGGCAAGATACACAGCTGCTGCTAACTAATTTGGAAGGAGGATTTCAGAAATTCTCATTAGGCATTAGCAAGGATTTCATGACCTTTACATAGGCCAAGCTTGTTGAGCCTCAACTAGAGCTATGATCTAACGAATCACCGCAGACCACGGAAAACCTAAAGAAACCTCTAATTCCATTTAGATGTTACTTTGGTTGATAAAAATCTTCATGACCTTTTAATGCACCAAGCATGTTGAGCCTTATATAATACTATGGTCCTAGGAGTTCTAGTATACCACGGAAAGCCTTAAAAAAGCTATGATTTTTCTATTTAGATGTTGGTTAGGTCGATAAACATCTAACAACCATGAGCTTCTTGACTTTCAATAGGCCAAGCATGTTAAAACCTTAACTAGACCTACAATCCTAGGAGGTTACCGTAGACTACAGTAAACCTAGAGAAACCTCTTGTGGCTATTTAGATGTTGCTTTGGTTCATAAATATCTGACGACCATGAGCTACACACCTCAAGGTGTGAAACAACTTATAATCTAGGAAGTTACAAATATTGAAGGGAACTAAGGTTCCTCTCATCAAATTTAAGGGTGGACATGAGGTTTACATCCCAATCTCATCATATAAGGAAAGAGAATCCCTCCATCCATTCCTCTCCCTTTCGCTCCATCTCTCCCTTTGTGCCGTATTTACATGCAACATTTCGTGAAATATAAAGAGGAAAAGCAAACAACTGGTTTCATTCGTTTATTTTTGACTACAACTCCTAACCAGCAGCTAAATGGTAATACTACCTTTGTCCGAAGTTAGTTCTTTAAATAATTGGTTCATATGATACTAAATCAAAAGACACTTTCGAGGACACAAAGGAAAATGGAAATGGATGATGATAAAAAAACACTAATGGAGGCATCCGCATTAACTTGGGTCTTCACATGGCATCCAAGTCAAACTACACTAAGTTCAGAACCCTCTTTTTAGATTTTGTCAAATTCCAAAGAGATTGGTATAAATGAAGCAGCATGACTATTATACAAATATACAATAAAAATTTGCATACAACTGCAAGTGCTTCCACCAAATTCATATATTAGCACAGGAAATGGAAGCAGAAGTTACTTGTACCTGTAAACGAGTCTTAATGGTGTCCAACGGAGTTGTGATGCAAGATGCCGTGGCACCAGCAACAATTCCCCCAGCAGCTTGAACACACACAATTTTCCCAAGACTAGGAGACTCTTGATGCTCAGTCCCAGATCCCAAAAGTCTGCAAAACATATAAAAGCGAAACGGAATTCATATAGAACAAAAGACAGAGCTACATTTTCCAAAAATCGACATGTAACAATAGATTCAAAATCCAAGACGACCTGTGTGTCCTAGAAGACAGAAAAGTAACATCTTCAAAGTTCAAACTGCCCACTTAAAATCAAAACAGACTTTACTACAGAGGCAGAAATTTCAGCCTGTACAACTAAAAACATACTTCTTCATTCTTCAAAAGTCACTAGTACACACGAACACATGTCTGTGATCAGCTATGGCTCTGGGTGCTCGTGACGTGCAATCGGGCATGCATGCATATGTGGCCCATCTGAGGACCCAAATAGAGCAGGACTTATCACTAGGCCAAGATTTACATTTGAAGAACATAAAGATTTATAACACACCTCCAAAATAACCGTTGACTAGATCCATAACTGGCCCACCATACAGCACTAGAGGGGGAATATGTCATCACTGAAAGACCAAACCCTCTATATAGTCCACGAATACCATCCGCTTTTACAACTTTGCGAACAACATCAAGGCCCCCATTATATGTTGCATAGCCTGAATATCCTTGTACCATCAACTTCTGGCTAACCTAATTTTTAGAAGGAAAAAAAAAATCAAGATTTCTTGTCAGTGTGCATCAATACATACGAGTCAATACTGATGTTTTCTTCTTATGATATGTTTTGATCGCATAAGAATATTCGCCTAAAAAATAGCCCAGAGAAGGAAGACAGGAGAAAAAAACTATAGATAGTTGCTACTTTCTAGGTGAGGCACATTAGTGTTGCCTTTCTCAATATCCAAAAGCTGCCACCAAGAGAGTATTCAACCAGGACATTGGCATGGATAAATGATCCCACAGACTTCTTCTAATTCTTGGCAAATGGTTTAAAATGTAAAGCTAACTTGACGGTGTCCATTTCATCAGTACATACTGTTTAGGTACACAAGCCACACTCACAGCTCACAACCTTGATCACTTGATGACAGAGACAATAGTTGATGTGATTAGTGGTACCCATCTGATCACATCAGTACTACGGGAAACCAGATTCAAAATAAAATAATATCAGATACCTACCACGTCAACAGGAACAAACACAGCCTGAGCACAAAGTGATCCCGTCATGCCAGCAATACCATTTGCAATGGCTGCCTGTGATGGTTCAGAGAGTTTAAGTGGTTCAACCAACCGAAAAGCTGCCACTTTTGTAGTCTCCAAAGCAGTAAGGAATATAATCCTTGCCGGAATTGCACCAGTGATGACTGTGCCAAATCCTCTGTACAAACCAGGTACTCCATCAGTTTTCAAAATGCCTTTGATAACGGAAAATGCATTTTTATCAGCAATATCCTTGGAAGCAACCTGTAGCCTAGTCTTTATAACAGATACTGGATAAAGTGCAACTGTGATTCCTGTAAAAAGCCCAGCTCCAACAACATAGAATTTTGTCTTGTCAAGTCTGCAAGGAAGATGTAAATTTCAAAAAAAGAGGTAAAAAAGATGAACAGGATGGAGAAGGAAGCTAAAATCCTCCAGAAAGTCCACAGCATTCTAATACTAGCAAATTAATACCAAAATAGTTAAGACGGGCATAAAGCAGCACTTGCAATGGCTACAATGTCAAAGTAACATTACCCATTTGCAATAAAAGACCTACATCATCTATAGCAATTGAGACGGCAAAAGCATAGAGATCAAGGGCACAGCGAACTATTGGAGTAGATAAGTTTTATGATCCAGTTAGATCTTGTTATATAAGTGGGTATTATAAATTTGTGACCATTGAACATAAACATGTTGAGGTTGGTATCGGTCACACCCCGCGAGGAGGGTCACGGTCCACGACTCGGCAAAGCAGGAAGAGCTCGCGACTGGTGGCGAGGAGTAATACCCCCTTGCGCCAAGTTGAGGTTGCGGCTAGCGAGTGGGGGTTGCTGTGGCTCATTCAGTTATTCTTCTTCGAGGTATTAGGCTTACCGTTACCCTATCAATATGTATTAAACCTCTTATTTAATTATGCCTTAGAGAAGAGAGAAATTCTAGTCTAGAGGTCTAAACTCTTAGGGCATGGAATGAGGGTAATGTAATAAGGGAATAATAAAAGTCACACATAAAAAAACTAAAGCATTTAGCGGTGTCGATAAAGGAGATAGAGTGGTGGTGGAGAGGTTAAGGTGGTGTTGGTAGGAAGGAAATGGTAAAAAAGGGGGAACTATTACCCTTCAAATGAGGGTAATAGTTACTAGGGATGGTGGCCCTAGTGGGTAATTATTATCCCCATAATGAGGGTGATAGTTCCCTTCTTTCTTCCATTTTCTTACTACCAACACCACCTTAAACTCTCCACCACCACTCTATCCCCTTTATCATCACCTCTAAATGTCTTAGTTACGCTATATTTGACTTATATTACTCCCTAATACATTACCCTCATTCCAAGCATGCCCTTAGAGAGAGGTTTAAGAGCTTAAAGAGATTGAGAGTTCTTTTGTAATCTATAATAAAGACCTAGTGTAAAGTTGTAAACTATGCTACATGGGCAGGGGCACGAGTATCCGGTACGGGTTGTTTCCGAGTGTCCGACACGACAATCTTGAAAATTTAGGATACGGAGACACTGTCCTAAGTTTGGACTCGGATCCCATTTTAAAAAATCGGAAGGAGGAAGGGGAGGGGTCACGTGGATATGTGAGACACTTTATTACTTCTCTTTAAACAAGATAACTATAAGAAAAAGTAAAAAAGAAAATAAATGAAGAAACACGAAGGTGGAGGTTGCCGGCAATCTCTGTCATGACCGACAAGCATTGACTTTAGGTATTTTGTACCCGGATCCCAGTCGACTCGTATCAACACCGGTTCGCCGGCCATATTTTCGTGTCAGAGTAATGTAGAGTGCAAAGCGAGTATTTTTGTCCGGATCTCGAGTTTTCTTGCTATTTCTTGTTTGTTCTTTGTTGCTTATTCTTAGTATTTTCTATCTCTTATTTTCCACATATTGTACCCTCAATTACACAATTTGTGAGCGCCTAAGTAATTGTAAGATCCTTACAAAACATTCCAAAAATCATAAAAGATATTGTCGTGTTGCAGAAGCGGGCACGTCATGGATATTACAATATGTTTCGCGGCCGCGGCTTTAATGGACAATTTGAAAAGTTAACTTTAACATTGTAACTTCAAAGTTTTGGATAACCTCTTTTAGATTAGGGCTTTATAAAGAGAAGGTACTTTTCTAAACCTCATCTTGTTATGTTGTGTATAAATTCGAAATTCTAACCATTTTAAGTGGCTACAATAGTATACCACTATATTCTTATCTTATAGATGAATTCAACTAAATCACTATGAACTGATCATAAAGACTATTATGATAAAATAACGGTTTGTAAGAGACATCACAGTGATCGAAGTTGAAAATCTGTTGCAAAACAGTCTTTGTGTAACAGAACATTGTTCTTAGCATGCAAAAACAGGCAAAAACCAAATAATAAGCATGAGTGACGAGGGTATCAGAAGAAAAGTCTCACTATAAAAGTCTTTTTAAGGTGCAACACTAGTAAAAGGTCTAAAGTAGTGTCTCGTCAACTAAGGCATGCAAGAAGAGTAATGTCTAGAAGTAAGGAAACGGGAAAATGATGACAAATATGAAGGTAGAGGGGTGTTTGGCTATTGGCCGGTCACCGGTGGCTTTATATGCTGGCTTGTTTGACCGACTATTTTTAGTGCCTTGTTTGACCGGCTGTATGATTATTGGCGGTTAAAAAAGTGGTTGTTATTGGTAGTTGTTTAATACAAAATGGAAGCAAAAGCCAACCAAAAGAGATGGTAAAAGCAGCTTCTGGCTTTGCTGCTTTTGGTGACAATTCAGCAACTGTAAAAGCCACTTACCAAACACTTTTTTTTGGCTGTTTAACCATAAACAAAAGCCAAAAGCCAATGAAAAGCCACCTAAAAGCCATTTATCAAACACCTACAGAATATCATTTGAAAACTAAGAAAAGTTCATATAGCAAAGATTAGAATACCAACTCACATCCCTCATAATCCTTAGAAGTCACGAGACTAGTTAGCGGACATGTCATGCACTACATTTGGCCATGAGGAAGCAACAAGCAAGCAGAACAACAACAACAACAACAACTAAGCCTTATTCCCAAAGTGATTTGGGGTCCGCTAACATGAATCGTCAACTGAAACCGTTGCCAAAGGAGATGGCATCGACAAGAGCGATAAAAAGTTTTTAAAAGGGTTTAAGCTTTAAGAATTTTTTTAAAAAAAATTTTGAAAACAAGATTTACACCAAAAAGTTTTAAAAGAGGTTTTCAAAATGTTTTAAATGCCAACACAATTGAGAAAAACAAATAAATGCAGTAATCACACCCTTCCTCCACATGGATATTGCCCCTCCACCCACTTCTATCCAACGCTATGCTCTCCTCAATCCCAAGTAGCCTCATATCACTTTCAATTACCTTCATCCAAGTCATCTTAAGTCTTCCCCTACCCCTTACAATTTGATTACTCCTCCACTATTCAATTCTTCTCACCGGTGCATCACCTAATCTCCTTTTCACATGACCAAACCATCTTAACCGATTCTCCCTCATCTTTTCTTCAATTGATGCAACTCCAACTTTTTCCCGAATCACTTCATTTCTTAATCGGTCCTTCCTTGTGTGGCCACACATCCACCGCAACATACGCATCTCCGCCACGTTCATAAGATGAACGTGGCATTGTTTCACCGCCCAACATTCGGTGCCATCGCCAATAAGAATTACATCCTTCTCTAATAGAGAAAGCAATTTGTGGGTGGTGACTGGTGAGTCCTTATCATATACTAATGAATTGAAAGATCATGAAAGGTACGATCCCTTCATGAAACCGGATAAAATTGTCAATTGTTGGGATAGAGTCTGATAAATCAGCTCTATTTATGAGACAATAGGTAACACACTCGAAAACGATTCATAACATAAACTTAGTAGATACAGCAACAGCCAAAACTCCTTTGATAAAAGTTGCACTTGTACAATGTGTTCCAGAATTATCCAACTAGCACACACTACTACTATCCCATTTCAGATAGTACCACTAATTGTAGTTTCATCCATCCTAACGAAAGGCAGACTCATATTGTTTTACAATTGCCACACCCTAACACAAGCTCAAATAATCACTAAACAAATGAACTAATTTAGCACTTTACATATGAGATGTGTCTGACGAGCTAGTGATAGAATTCGACCCGTCTCAATAAGATTAAGGCACTAACAATCTTTTAGCACTTTGTGAATGATTGATTAGTGAATTAACACATCAATGTCTACAAATTTAATGATTCTGGATACAAAAATCTTCTTTTTCTTAAATAAAATCTGCAAAACAAGTGATTCCCCCCAAATTATAGTTCTTATTCAATGTTCAAAGAATTTATGAACAATAACATAGGAAATAGTAACATTTGAAATGGGTGTTAAAAAGATACTTACTTGTCCCAATTAATCTCTGATTGGCCAAATGTCTTAGCTCCAGCACCAGACGAATCCATTGAAAAATCAAAGAAAAAATAAGAACCCTAATTATGAATGAATCACACGAATAAACCCAGAAAAGGGGGGGAAATTTTGACGAAGTTTGAACAAAAAGATCGAGGTTTTTAATGAAATGAACGAGTATGATTTCTTGAAGAGATATGAGTTGATAAAGAAATGATAAAATTTGCCATCAAAATTTCAGAGAAGGAAGAAATGAAAGAAAGGAGATGAAGAGAAGTTGTTCCTTTCCTGTGTTCTTAATTTTCCTAATTATTTTATCAAGAAATGAAACGAGAAAATTAGAAACTAAACTCTATTGTTAACGCAAATTATGTCCTACTCCTACCCTCTGAAGTCAGAACCATGTTTGTGCAAATGTGCTTCATGCTTCCTTCGTCCGAAAAACAACATTAGTAAAAAGCAAAATAAATTAAAAGATAAATTGTTAATTAGTACTTTCTCCGTCTCACAATACAACGTTAGTATAGTAAATACTATTCATCAATCAATCTTGACTTATAATTTTTCTCAAATGTATAAGAAAAAATATAGTCAAATGGGGTCTTGTTTGATTCGTCTAAATGCATACAATCACAATGTAAACTTTTTATAATTTTTATTTATCAATAATTAGAAATATTAAAGTTTAAAGTATTGCATTAGATAGTGTGCAAACATGAAACGTTGTGAGTATTGCGAGACAGATGAAGTATCTTTTATATAAGTGAATTTGTGAACTAGTACTTTTTTAGTTTTTTTTTTGTGAAATAATACCTTAAATTGTACAAAACTCTTAAAAAAAAGTACCTTAGTCCAGCTACTTTAATCAATATTTTGGTTGTTGACCATTGTTTTTCCTCATTTTTGAGAGTGAAAGTTTACCTCCCTTCTATATGTTTGCAATACACTCTCCAAAAAACGAGGGAAAACAATAGTCAACGGCCGAAATATTGACTTAGGTGGCCGGAATTTTGGACTAAGGTACTGTTTTTGAGAGTTTTGTACATCTTAAGGTACTATTTCACAACAAAAAAAACTTAAAAGGTACTAGTTTACAAATTAACCTATTTTAAAGGTAATAGTTAATAATTTTTCCTAAATTAAATAATATTCACTCCCTTCTTTATTAATTGCAGCTTTGTATATTTGTCAATGTTATACTTTAAACCTTTTGTTGAGGGGATGTTATACTTTAAACGTTAATATCTACTACCTCCGATTCTTTTTAATTGTTACACTTGGACACTTGACATTATACTTTAAGACTTTGTAGGTTTAAATGGGGAAGTACATTAATATTACGAAAGTCAAACATTTGTAATTAATGAAGAACGGAGGGAATAAAATGTAGGGAGTAATTGTCGAATAATCCAACATTTGCCCGGTGCTCTCACACGGTGTTCCAACTTTTGATGATTCAATAATAATCTCATATTTGGTATGCATCTGCTCATATTGGGATGTAACCTGTTATTGACCTACAATTTAGGTAAACTCTCTTTATTACGTTATACAACTAATTAATTACCATCTAAACCTATATTCTTAATTAATGTCTTACTCTTCAACTTTACACAAATAAGAAGAAAAAACCTCCTCCCACCCCATCCCAACCACCCCCCACCACCCCCGCCCCAACCCCTCCCCCCACCACCACCCCTCACCTACACTTCACCACCTTCGCCCATCACCACCACTCAACTTCACCTCTACCACCCCCTAACAACGAATCATCAATCGAGCCGCCTTACTCTTCAACTTCATCGATCTACCTCCATCGCCTTATGATGGAGTTTGTTTGTGTCTCCAATAAGTTCAGTTTGGGTCTCCAATAAGTTCAGCTCAATTCCAATAAGTTCAGCTCCAATAAGTTCAGTTCAGTTCAGCTAGAATTAGACGAAGAAAACATACCCCCAAACTTCATATGACATTACCCACCCACTATGACATTAACTTCCACTTTGACAACGTAGCCCATAAACCACTTTTTGCTATGTCATTATCCACCCGGCCACCCACTATTACATCAACTTCCACTTTAACATCGTAGCCTATAAACCACTTTCTTATAAATGTTGAATACTTAAAATTACTTTCACGTGAAATCATGACACCACTTTCCTTGACTATTCAATAACCATATTCCATTTACGTGAACACTTTGATTATATATATGGGTAGTAACAACATGCTTGTTTCCTTGAACCTCACACGTAATTATTCAAACCTTGTACAACTAACTATCCCCTTAAGACAAGGAAAATCAAATTAGATAAAATCATATCATTGTAATCGATAATAATGAGTTTGACTTTGGAACGTGAAAATATGCTGCTGCTATATATTCTATGCCTGCAGCATCAAGTATATGTCTGTACAGTCTTCTCTCGCTCAAGTCTCAAAGCCTCAAACTCTCAACTAACAAAAGTGGTAAAGAATTTGCATATCATCGTCTTCCATGTTTACATATTCGATGAATGTCATCCTCCGGGCTGTGTTCTTTCTCTATATAGCAAGCTTCACTCCTATAGGTTAGCTCACTCTATTGATCCTCATCTTTTAATTCCTGATTTTGGAATTTTGTTGATTGACTTTTTCATTTCTACTAGTATATAAACTAAACTAAGGAACCTGATTTTGGCACTCTAAAATTTGATTTATGCTGCTTTTTACACGAGAACACAATTTCTTATACATTACTTTTCACTAAGGAATTAATGTTATAAACATTTTGAGGAGTCCCGGTATCCCAAAACTAACATTGCTGATTCCTGATGGGCTGGTGGAATTGCTATACGTTTTCTGGGTTGTATTGGATATCTTATTATCTTTATATACTACAGTATATCCTTACCTTTTTCGAAATCTCAGAGTACCTTATAGTTCTAAAGTCATATTGACTTTAACTGGTTTCTTCCCACGTAATATATTTGGTTTAAAATTCTTGTTATAGAGTGGCTACTTTGCAACACATTCATATGTCCATGACAAATTTAGTAAGTTTTGTGATAGATCGTAACAAGGCTTTAACTTAAAAATTAAATTTAGTATTAGAATTTTTAAATTTTAAAGTTTTAACTCAAAATTTACATATAGTCTATCTATATACTCATGATTCATGAATAAACCATCTAGCACAAGTTTTTGTATAACAGATTTAATTGAGAAATAAAAATTAAGGGTATAAAAGAGATGATGGTATCACCATAGGGAGTGGAGACTTTAATCAGTGTAAACAGATTAAAAGGTTGATGATAAAAAGTTATTTATCACAGCGGTGATTTTATAATTTCGGGAGAAGTGATGGATATTTTTGAGATTTAACTATTAGAAACATGGATACATTAGAAAGTCCCCTATTGTTCCTATGATTATAGTGTATGCCAATATGATATTCACTATGACATATCTATTGAATTAGTGATATAATGTTATTGCACTACCAGTTTCCCCAAAGTTATAAATTCTTAGGAGAAAAGGTCCAAAACAAAGAGAATATAACTAATAGAAGTAAATAAGTACTACCAAATAAGTTTGACTTAATGGTAATGGTTTGGCCTCATCACTTTAGTTTATATATGATCAAGTTCCATTATAGGCATTTGGAGGTGGATTACCTTCTCTTACTCTCTCAAGTGCCTACTCAAAAATATTAGACCAAAATTATGCGACTTGATGTCTAATATGATAGTTTGTATCCTTTAAAAAAACTAATAGAAGTATAATATTACTATCTATCTTGCCATTAGATGAGCCACCTGTATCGGCCTCCTCAATCAAAGCACAGATTTGGAGGTTGGACCTTAGGTTACAATAAATCCTTTGATCTAAAGCAAACTTGGCTAACCTTTTTTAGGTGTTGATCAGTTGATGCTATAAGTGAATCTATCCTTTAACCAATTTTGATGAGTTCTCTTTAAGTTGTTTGTTTAATTCAAAATTTTATTGAATTGCTTGCTGTTTGATTATTTCAGAAGCTTATGGTTCAAATCTCAATGGTCATATCACAATCAAGTGGGATGTTCTAAGCTGGACTCCTGATGGTTATGTTGTAAGTAACTTGATTATACTGATAATTATATACTTTATCTCGTTTCTTAAAATTGTACTTATTAGTTTGGCTTTTGTACTATTCACATACATTATTTTGACCGACATAGTTTTTGACTAATTTATAAAATAAAATGGTACCATATATAATAATAGTTTTTTCTCAATTTATATTGTCGTAATATTAGTTTATTAACATATCATTAAAGATATTAATGGTCAAAGTTGTGGATAGACAAGTGTAAATAAGTCAAACACTTAAAACTTTTTTATAAAATGAGAAAGTAAAATTAGTGCTCTTAAATGTCAAATGTTATGTCACATACTAATGTCTAATGATAGTTAGATGCATATTACTATTTGTGAAATGAAGTGTGAATCATTTAATTTCTGATTGTATTCTTAGGGTGTAGTTACAATCTACAATTTCCAAAAGCAACGTAATATTCAAGCACCAGGATGGCAACTAGGATGGACATGGGCAAGCAAGGAGGTCATATGGGCTATGGTAGGAGGCCAAGCAACAAACCAAGGGAATTGCTCAAAATTTAGAGGAAGCATCCCACATAGTTGTGTAAAGAGTCCCATAATTGTAGACTTGAAGCCTGGAACTCCCATTAACCAGCAAATTGAATATTGTTGTCGAGGAGGGGTACTCGCGTCATGGTCAAGACAAGATCTAACTCGCTCCATAAGTGCCTTCCAAATTAGTGTTGGACAAGCGGGTACTACCAATGAAACTGTTAAAATGCCCAAAAATATCACATTTAAGGCGCCGAGAGGTGGTTATAGTTGCGGACCCGCGAAGATCGTTAAACCTACTCGTTTTCTTAGCGCGGATAGAAGGAGAGTTACTCAAGCTATTAGTAAGGCCTTGATATTTTACCCCCAAATCAATTTTATTTATGCATTTAGATCAACTTAAATAGGCTAACAAGTTCAAATAGTATTGCATAAATTTATATAAAGACTAAGAAGTTTTAAATATGCTAGTGAAAAGAACGTAAATACCGTGATTAGACATTACTGATTATTCTTAAATAACTCTCTTTTTTGCTATTGAAATATATTAATGTTGGTAATTACTTATTATACTATACATATCTTCTTTTGGTTGACAGTGACTTGGAATGTTACATGCTTGTATTCTAGTACCCGGAAAAGTCTTGCATAAGGCGTGTTTTAGCGAAATGCAAGTAAGCTCCTCATTGACCAATTATAAGTTCAAACAAGAGCTGGTTTTATGGCTACTTTTCAATAAGTGGGATCAAAGAAGCATTAGGATGTTATCAATGATCTTAAAAGTGATGTTTACATGTAGTTGGACTTGGATGTTAACGCTTCTAATCTTAATGCTCCATTCTTTATGTACTAAGGATTGGAGCTTTAGCGAAAGTTATTTGTTGAAATGTTAATTACTGTCTTATCTTCTATCAGTTTGTAATACATTCTGTTAATCAAGTTTTTAGTTATAGTTGAGATTATGTATCATACACCTAAGATAATTTGAGCAAAAAAATAGATTTGGGTGTACTATGCTCATGTACATCAGGACCATTTTAGCAAGAAAATCATGGTACACCCCGGTGTATAATAAAATACATTTTAGAGTTTATAATAACATATAATGAAAAATGGGCGCTTCTTTGTTTCGCTCGATCGGGCGAGCTCTGCAAGTCCGCTCGCCTATTTAGGTGGATTTGTTGTTAGCCTACACCCGTTAGCTAGTTAGAATATGGAAGTTTTGTAGAAAATTATGCTTTGTTCTTCCAACTTATTTTTGTTTATCTAAAGTTATCTGAACTTATTCGACCTAATTAGACCTTATTCGACTTTATTAGACCTTATTAGACATTATTCAGAACTTATAATAAGGATTGAAAGAACAGATCCTTCCTCGTACTGTCGTGCTTGCGCTCGACAATACTTCTTTTTAGTTCTTCCAAGACTCATACGGTTAGAGATCCTAAAGTGCAACTGTCGTGCACTACCAAGGGGCTTGCTCCTAGCAACCTTTTTTTCCGACTCTAATATTTAGTTGGAAAAATTGTTTTTAATAAGTCAACCTTTGGCCCATCTTCTAATATTAAGTTAACCTTTGAGTAATCCGGGAATAAGTAAACCTTGTATGCGTTTTAACTTTTAACGAGTTCAAGTGACCGGTGACTTGACCAACAGGTAATTTTTTTTTAAAACTTAAGTTCGTCGTTGACCACCACCAAAACCACCAACGACCCACCTGACTCCTCCACTACCACCCTTGACCACTTTCGCCACCACCCCACCACCCAGATCCCCCACCCCTGCTAACCACCTTACACCACCATCACCAAACCACCATCACTAGACCACCACGCCACCAGACAACCCTCACCAAAACCAGATCCCACATTCCTCCTGTTGACCACCTTACACCACCATCATCAGGCCACCATTACCAAACCTCCACGCCACCATACACCCCTCACCAGAACACCATAACCGGACCACCATCACCAGACCACCAGAAATTCTGACGGCACTACGACACCACCAGCCACCACTCAACTCGACTCCCGACACCAACATCCAACACCACAACGACCACTATGCCAAACACCATGAAAGCCATTAACGGAGAGGAGGAAACAAAGACGGTCGGAGGAAGAGGGCAGGGTGAAGGAAAGACGGAGGGGGGGGGATTGGGTTTGTGTGAGAGGTCGAAGGGTGAAGGAAAGAATGGAAACAGAGGACCGCCGACCTAAGTTTGCTGCGAGTTATCGCCGAAGGCTGCTGTAGGATGGCCGGTGGCTGCTGTATCGGCCGGCAATGAGCAGACGCCTGAGGAAACAGAGGGAAGGCAGAGGTGATGGGGAGGAGAGAGAGAGAGGGGGGAGAGGGGAGAGGGAAGGGAAATCTGAAAATTTTTTAAAAAAAATTTAATCAATCAAAACAAGCCACGTGTACTGATTACCTACAATAACAAGTTACCAACAGGTCATGACTTAATCTTGGAAGATCGGTTTACAAGGTTTACTTATTCCTGAATTACTTAAAGGTTAACTTAATATTAGAACATGGGGCAAAGGTTGACTTATTAAAAACAATTTTTCCTATTTAGTTTGCTCCCATAGCCTAGCTAATATAAATATCTTTTAAAGGTCATTAATAACATTATTAGCAATGACCTTTTACTAAAGTTTATGGGGTGATTTTTAAGTTCCGGTTTATTTCAATTTAGTTCATTCAGCTCAATTTCAATAATTTCAGTTCATTTAAGTTTTAAGTATCAACACTTTTGTGATCATCTTTATTATAATTCTTAATTTATTATTACTGTTATAATTATCATTTTAACAACCACTGCTAATTTTTTTTCACTTTAACCACCTTATGTATGTAATACCACTAGCTTTCACTACCAATAATGAGCGTTTTTCGGCCAAAATGAGTGATTTTCCGACAAAAAAAATAGTGGTTTTTCGGCTAAATTTGAGATTTATCGGCCAAAAACCACCTAATAGTAGTGAAACTTATTGGTATTGCATATATAAGGTAGTTAGAGAAGAAAAAAATTAAAAGTTGTTAAACCAATAACGTGCATTTTATAAGTTAGTTTTTGACAAAAAATCATTATCACTATTATTATGTCTTTTACCGAATTAAATATGTTTGCGAGTTGGCTTGAAAGAATATAATATTAATATTAATTTAAGTGCATTACATTCTTCAACCAAAAAGCATGTTCTACTTATGAATCTCTAATTATTTTCTTCCGTATGATTTATCTCTTCATTATCTTTTACTCGATCATCATTATTATCTTTACGACGATGTCCATGTTCATCCTTCAGTATTGCAATTTTCCAAATTATCTTAGTCATTTTTTTCTTCTTTCAAACATAAAAGCTTTTATCGTCATCAAATATGTCAAGATCAACACTTTCTTCAACATTTGTTTTATTTTTTTACAATTGATATTCCAAACTTGTACATTTTTATAAAATTATGAAGTGGGCAAGTGTCAACATTAAAGGCTTATATTTTACTTTGATATAAATATTATATATCTAATAATATTAAATTTATTGTTATCTTCTACATTATTATTAATGATATAATAATAATTATTATTATTACTATAATAATTATTATTATATTCAATAATAAATATTAAATATATAATACTAATTATTTTATTTATGTTGATATTATAAGTTATATTATTATACATTATATTATTCTACTTATTATGCAAAAGATTACTCACGTTGTAAAATTCAAGTTCTCTTCCATTCAAGTCCAATAGAAATCAATTTCAGTTCAGCCATTTGTTTTAGTTCATTTCAGTTTAAACCAATTCAATTCAACTCACACTAGTTTAGTTAATCTTCATTCAATCTAAAAGCACAAAGCCTTATGGCCTGTAATCTTCGGCTCAAAACAACTGGACTAAACTGAGTTAAAGTAAATTGAGCTAGATTGTAAAATGTGACTGTAAAAATATTGTGCAAAATTGAATTAAACTAAATTAAGTTGGATAGTGAAATACTGAAATGTGAGAGTAAAAATATTGTGTAGAGTTGAATTGAATTAATTGAGATGAATTGAACTGAAAATAAATAAAATGAACTAAACTAAAATGAATTGAAAATAAGTGGAAAAAATGGTTGCAGTTAACATAAATGCCCACCATGATTGACTTGACTACTTAAGACATTGAACTTTGAGTGGCTGATGAATTCACACCACTAATGCCCACAAGGCCACAACCCACAGTCCACAGTCCACAGCCCACAGCCCACAGCCCACATGGTAGCCTTTAAACCCCTGCGGGCCTGCGGCACTTCATAGCAATAAATTAAGGCTGATCAACTTCGGAACGTGTTTCTACTGACCAATTCAAGTTGCTTGGCATTAAGCACACTGGGGTATCTATATATCATGTTCACTCTTCTTTCTCTTATCACATACCTAACCCAGAAATCAAAAAACAATGAAGTACTTACTACTTTTTGGCCATGTTGAGATACTTCATCTTTTTGATTGTGTTCTTTTTCTCATGTTTTACTCTAACAGGTTAGTTCACTCTTATATATACCTCCTAATTTGCTTTTACAACCTCTCCTTTAATTAGTAATTACCACTATCAATTCAACTGTTTACTACTGTTAGCGTCATATTTCTGCTTTATTCTAGATCCTTGGTGTATTGTCGTTTTTTATGTTAAAGAACACGTGTGTTCTACATAGAAGAAGGAGAGATAGAATGCATAATGTGTAAGTACTAACACTTCACTGATTTTAGTATAAAATGATATTGACTTCTATGTGGTGGTCAGTCTTTGAATATCTATACGCGTACGTAGAAGGTAGATCCCCTTATCATGTGAATTTGTCCCACATTAGGAAGACTTTCGCAGTTAGATCAGAGTTAATTGATAATCTTAGTTTACTAATGCACTCTTTAGAGCATAGAGGAGAATAAATACTTCCTACACTTTTAGATTCACAGACTCCTAGGTAATTTTTGGGAAGGAAAGAGATAGTGAGAAAAAAATAAGGGACCCATGTGAGAGGAGAGAGATAGAGAGAGTTTATTGACCAAAAAGAAAGTGTCACATTTAATTTAAAACTTCCTAAAATAGAAAATGTCACATTAAAAAAAACGGAGGAAGTAAATAAATAAGTCTTAAGATTTGACTCAAGATCTTTTAAGGAGACCATGCACCGTACACCCGGGTGCACCGTGCGCACGGTGCACCCGGTGGCATTTTGGTGATTTTCGCGAACTTCAGTAAAACAACTCTAATACTATTTCCTTCTATTTTACATCATTAAGTGAAAGCTACCTCACTGGTTGGGCCTCTATCCTCTCCGCGTTAGAGGGTCGCGGGTTCGAATCCAACCTCTACCACTCTTTGTTGTTTTTTTCCTCCTTCAACTCATTTTTTATTAATCTTCTTTTATTCCTATTTTTTAAAAAGAAATATATTATTGCTCATTTAAAAGTTATATTGCTCATTTGAAAGTTACGATGCTCATTTAGTTATTTTTCAAGTTCAAGTATAATCTATTTGCTCATTCGAAAACAATATTGCTCATTTACTTGTATTATAACTGATTACTCTATTTGGTATTTATTTTAACACATTAGAAAATATATTTTCTCATTTTAAGATATATTTCTCATTTGAAATATATAATGCTCATTTTAGTAATATATTCGTCAATGTGACACAGTATATACATGTTTACTAATCAATAAAGAATTATATAATTGCTCATTTAAAAGATAAATTACTCATTTATTTATTTTCCACGTACCAGTGTTAAGCTACTACAAATTAGAAAATAATATTGTTTATTTTCTTCTTTTTCTCAGTATTTATTTTTTATTTTTAGACATTAGAAATAGACATTTAATTTGCTCATTTAAGATACATCGCTCATTCGAACTATCTATTGTTCATTCTAGTGATATATTGGAAGCTTAAAAATTATAGTGAATTTAAAATAATTATATATTCTACACCGTAAAATAAGACAATCTTTGCTCATTATAAGGATGTTTTACTCATTTAAATTATTTTTTGCTCCATAAATATTCAGTGGTATTTTTAATAATTTCATTAAATGAGCAATATTCTAAGAGTTTTTTGCTCATTTAAGGACTTTTTTGCACTAAGTAACATATTTACTCATTTCAAAGCTATATTGCTTATTTCATTAAATTTTTCAATGGGTATCTTATTGTTTGTTTAGTTTTTATTTGTCCACATTCAAAAAAGAATTGGAAAAAGTTAGAGAGTGGAAAAGAAAAGAAGAATATAATCAGAAAAAATTAAATCATAGTAACAACTCATTTTGTGAATGAGCAAATTTATTACCTCACTCAAGATCAAAATATTTACTGATCTTCCTACGTAAAAAAGAATGCTCATTTGATCAAATGAGTAAAATAAAATTGCTCATCTGATCAAATGAGTAAAATAAAATTGCTCATTTGATCAAATGAGTAAAATAAAACTGCTCATTTGATCAAATGAGTAAAATAAAACTGCTCATTTTGTGAATGAGCAGATTTATTTTACCTTAATTGAGATCAGAATGTTTACTTATCTAAACAAACATGCTCATTTGACAAATGAGCAGATTGATTTCTCTCCAAGACAAAATAAACTGCTCATTTGATCAAATGAGTAAAATAAAAATCGTTCAATTGTGATGAGAATGTATACTGATCTTGCTGCACAAAAATGATTGCTCATTTGATCAATTGAGTAAAATAAAATCGCTCAATTGTGATCAGAATGTTTACTGATCTTGTTGCACAAAAACGATTGCTCATTTGGTCAAATGAGTGAAATATATTGTAAGAAATGGAAAAGGTTAGTGAGTGGAGAAGAAAAGAAGAATATAGTAAGATTTTTATTTAAATTTTTTTTGAAAATATATTGTAACAGAATATGGAAAATATCAAAAAGAAAAAAAGGCGTGTTATAATAATTATATATTCTACCCGTAAAATAATTTTTTAGAAATTTAAAAATAACAATTATAGTACAACATCCCTCAAAAAAATAATTATATTACAACAATATGCAAAATAATTGAAAAGGATAAAATAAAAAAAAGCTAAAATAAGAACTAAGACTATGGAAGAAACATGAAAAACTAAAAAAAAATGAATCCAAAAGAGGAGGAAAAGACAAACGTTAAAAAAAATTATAAATGGTTGGTATGGGAGGGAGTCGAACCCATGACCAACTGGCAAGCAAATAAACCTCAACACCAACTGAGCTAAGCTATCTAAATGGTATAGGGGCACGCTTTTAATACTTATACTGTTGTCCAGATTTTCGCATTAATTACAATAATGCCACCGGGTGCACCATGCACACGGTGCACCCGGGTGCATGATAATAATTGTATCTTTTAAGTCTTCAAAGCACAAGGTCTAAATGTTTTAGTTGTAGTTGTAGTTCTAGTAAATTGAAATTGAGGTTCATGTGGAGTTATCGAGCTTCGTGTTGAAATCATTGAAATGACTCTTTGTAAAAGTATGTGTATTTTTCTATCTTCTCAATTTTCATCATATAAGCATAGTATTTCCATCTCTATCTAATTTTCTTCTATCAAACGAGTTTTTCAAGTTACGACACATCTTTTCCATATCGCGACTAAAAAGATACAAGGGGAACATGGTAAAGCTAATCTTTGCAAATAAAGTAATAAACTATGGAAACGTTAAAGCCCTTAAAGGACAATTGAGCCAAGCCAGTAAGCCTTCCCACCAACAGAATTAGCAACGTGGGCTTCTACATTCTAATACAATGACTGTTAGATAAATGAATGAAAATTAAATGATAGAATCTTTATTTTTGGACTTTAGGTTATGAATCTCGAAATGCTTAAGCAAATTTAGCAAACTACTACTCCATCTTTAACTTATTTTATCTTGAAAGATTTTCATTGATTTCTATTTGATTATTTCAGAAGCTTACGATCATTCAAATTCCAATGCGAATATTACCATCAAGTGGGATCTTATGAATTGGGCTCCTGATGGTTATGTTATGAGTATTTGATAAATGCCCTACACGCAAAGAGTAATATTGAATAACGTCAATTCTTTGATAATTCTTCTGTCTCAAATATTCTTTCTGTTTTTTTCCCTATTATAGTCATATACATATATGATTATTGATATCTTAATTAGTATTGGTATGTTCAAATTATTTTTATCTCTTAAACTTCGCGAGAACTAGTTGATTAAAAATGAGTGGTTTGACCCAAATTATATAATTTAATATCTTGAAGATACACATTCAAATGAATTTCCCGAGCTATACCTTTCTAAACGCTAGTTTGTGAGATAGAGAGTTTATGCTACATTTTCAGCTAAGCTACAAACTTCTTTTTGTTTTTTCTAGCCATTTAATCTCTCAATCTCTAATTTGGGAAACCACAGGCTACAATTACAATCTACAACTTCCAAAAACATCGTAGTATTCAAGCACCAGGATGGCAGTTGGGATGGACTTGGGCAAAACAGGAGGTCCTATGGAGTATAATAGGAGGCCAAGTAACCAACCAAGGGGATTGCTCACATTTCAAAGGAAACATCCCAACAAGTTGTAGGAAGAGTCTAACTATTGTAGACTTGAACCCAAGAACTCCCTACGACCAACAAATTGAAAATTGTTGTCGGGGAGGGGTGCTCGATGTATGGTCCAGAAAACGTCAAACTCGTTCAATAAGTGCCTTCCAAGTTACTGTCGGGCAAGCAGGAACTAGTCGGAAAACCGTCAAACTACCCAAGAACATATCATTTAAGGGTTCAAGAGGAGATCGTTACACTTGCGGACCTGCTAAAGTTGTTAGGCCTACTCGATTTCTAACCCCTGATAAAAGAAGAGTTATTATGGCTCTAAGTAAGTTCCTTAATCCTTTAACATTGACTATTGAAATATTCATACATTATCAACATATCTAGTATAAACCTTTCGATTTAGGTAAACAAACGGGGTTAGTATATAATTGCAGAAGTATGATAAACTGGTCAAGTCAATTATATTTGAGTTTTTAGGTTTATAGTCGAGTATTCGAATTTCATTACAGAAATTTAATACGTCATTCGTTCATTAATAAGTGACACACTTCATGTTCGTACGTTCACTTGTCAGGACATTATTTAAAACATTAATATATATAAATTATCAATAAGTAAAAATTATAAAAAGTTGATATTAAAAAAAATACACATTGAAAGTGAGACGAATCAAATAAGATCCTACATTTTTTTATCTAAAATATAAATCACCAAATCTAATTAAAATCTACACGGTGAATGGTTAACATTATATATACTAGATTTTTATGCACGCGATGCGCGCAACAACAATTTAATTATGAAATTTTATAATAGATAATTTTATTGATAGTTGCATCTTACCACTTAAACTTTTCATGTTTTTAGAAACTCTCACCTTAATGATTTTTTTAAAATTCCACCTATCATTTACAATTTAATTAAAAACTCTCACCACTTAACGGTTTTTGTCAAATTTTATTAACAAAAAACCGTTAAGTGGGTCCCACATATACATTTTGTTAACAAAATGTAACTTGAAATAGTTGCAATTCTTTCCAAATAGTTGTAATTCGTTCCATATTTGCTCTAAATTTGTTGAGGATTTGCCCTTAAATTGATGAAATTGACTTTAATTTCAGCGTAAACTAATAATACAATGCATATTAGGGCCCACTTCACGGTTTTGTTAACGGAATTTAACAAAAATCATTAAGTGGTGGGAGTTTCTAATAAAATTGGGAATGATAGGTGGAAATTTAAAAGAAAAATTCATTAAGGTGGGAGTTTCTAAAAACGTGAAAAATTTAGGTGGTTTTGAACAAAAAAATCCTAAATTTATTTGCATACGATGTGTGTTTTGGCTACTGTAATATGATAAAATATGAAGGTACACAGACCTATTTTATTTTCAAGCTAAATTCATTTTGGCTCATTTTTTTAAAACATCCCTTACTCCCCATCATCAACTACAATTTTTGTTATACAGTACCCGGTAAGGTACTTTTTGCTCATTGTCCATATGAGAAATTATTCAAAAGTACTTGAAAATACTTTATCATATTTCTAACTCATGCTAAAATACTTTATCAGGATCAATTTGATCAAATGTGCCTTCATTCATGAACAATCAATTACCCATGTATTTCAAAATAAAAAAATTTCAAAAGTATATAAAAGTATAGTAAAGTGGGTGTCTATCTATAGATCTCAAGAAAATATAATCGTTGATATTTTTTTAATTATTTTTACTTTGTAGGTTTTTAGATATTTTAGTTAGAATATTTGAACATATTTTGTTAAAAATTTAATGGCTAAATTTGGAAATAAAACTTAATTACTTAATAAATTCATTGATTTATTTTATTTATTTTTCCTTTTTCTTTTTGGTGTCCACCCCCACCTCTTCACTTATATAATAGAGATAATAGAGATATATGCAAGTGCGTCACTTATTAAACAACGTTGGGAGTAGATTTGGTTATCAAGTTTGGTTACAGGAGTGTTACTGTGTTAGTTCTATTGTTCTAGTGCTCTACTACGATGGTTCATTACATTAGTGGTTTCTTACTAATTACTCCCTCCGTCCCAATTTAAGTGCCCCATTTTGACCAAAACATACTTTACATTTTGGTCAAAATGGAGCATTTAAATTGGGACGGAGGGAGTACTATTTTCACCTTTTGTTGACAGTGACATGGAAAATTACATGCACATATACCAGTAATCAAGGAAGGATGTAATGTTACAGTGACTTGTGTTGAAGAAGACCAAGTGCCATAGCCCTAGGAAGACCAAATGCCAGTAATCAATCTATGGCTTGAAAAAAGAGTTGTATGTTATGGGTTTTTGCTCAATTGGCAAATATAGACGTGTGAGTTATTAAAATTGTTTTGATAATTTATCATCAGCATGATGTCACTATTAGGCAGGGACTCCAAATTTAAATATTCTAAGTTGAGTTATTTACCATGACTTTTTTTTACCATCCCTGTTTGAAGGATTAGCGAGCTCTCATCATTTTCACATAATCAGTGACACGTTTGCATCTCATGTGGAATCGAACAAAGAAGTTGGGTCAATGATGAATTGAGATTTGGAAAAAGTAAAAACGCATGGAGAGTTAGGAAATGTTATTTTGGCCTATAAAGAATTAAACTAAACTGAAATTAATGGAACTGAAGTAAAGTGATTCTTTGTAAATTGAATTATATAGATGATAATACAATGTAGATATAATAATAATAATTATTATTATTATAATAATAATACTAAATAATAATAATGCAACAATAATATTAATAATACTACTTAATAATAATAATTATTATTATTATATTAATAATATTTAGGAAAAATTATTTTTAATAAGTCAACATTTACCTTGTCTTCTAATATTAAGTTAACCTTTGAGTAATCCTGGAATAATTAAACCTTGTAAACTAATCTTCTAAAATCAAGTCATGACCGGTTGATAACTTGTTTAATAGGTTAAACATAACACATGTCGATATGTAATTGGTCAGTCTTTTTAATATTAAATTTACTTTATTTAATTCATTCTAAAGAATTTTAAAAAATTAAAATCTTCACTTCGTTAACTCCCCCCACCCTAACAGCCCCCCTTCCCCGTCTAACACCCCCCCTCCCCGTCTAACGCCCTCACTGTGTCAACAAAACCCCTTAGAAGAAACATGACCCAAAAGAATTACACGCTCTCTCTCACACTCAAATTTCACGGAATACTCCTCTCCTCTCTTGGACTCTTACACAGCAGCCAGACAAAAAAGCCTCCACAGTCCTCACGCCGGTCCGCTGGAAGCCGCCTTCACCGTACTCAGACGACAGACGACCAAACAGAAGACGGTAGACGACCACAGACCACCAGCATTTCACGTCTTCTCCACCGGTGGCAGTGAGTTTTCATTTTTGCTACTCTACTGCTTTGAGACTTTGCCTCGTTTTTCTTTTTTTATTTTTAATTGTTGTGCTGCTGTGCTTTGTGTGATGTTGTTGAATGTCTGCTCTGTGTGATGGTTCATGTTATGTCCAGATTTTCCTAAGCTAGTTCTACAGGTTCGCAGGTTCCATGATCGTAGGTTCCAGCTATAGCTTCCGAGTATTAGCTTCCAGCTAGCTACTACTAGCTACTTGATGTAAGCTTCCAGCTTGCAGCTACCAGCTTCCAGGTTGCAGCTTCCAGCTACCAGCTTGCAGCTACCAGCTTCTAGGTTGCAGTTTGCAGCTTGCAGCTACCAGCTTCCAGCTCCCAGCTATCGGTCACCAATTTGGAACAGGTCAATGTATGACTCAACAATAGCCTAAGATGTAGGAAAGTTTGTTATGAAGACCGAGTCAAATTCAGTTAGAGGAATAAGCTAGCCCACGTGCCTAATATTGTGGGAGACTCATTCAAAGCCGGCTCATACCTCTCAGCTAAGGAGTCTCAGCTTCACTGACACGTCACAGATTAGTTATGGCCAAAGCCTAAAATCACGCAAGACTAAGTGCAGCAAAGATAAAGCAGATGAAGACTCATTCAAAGCCATTAACTACGGACATGGGCGAGAATTTAGGAGCAGTTACAAGACGTTGTGAAAGCTGTTTCAAACGGATACTTATCTTAGTATATATAGCACAATGGTTACGTAATTTAGATGGACAAGCTCGACGTATTCAACATTTTTACATTCTAAAAGCAAGCTTTATTCTTAGCATACAATTTACATTGATACATAAGACACTAGGGCTGTAACTGTGATTATAGTGGATTGGTGGACTCAAAGCCACCCTCGGTTTTTAGACCCTTATTCCTAGGGTTTTTCGCGTCACCAGTGTTGTTAAAATCGCGATTTAAATCGCATAATCGCACGATTTTAAGATTCTAGTTGAGGCCACGATTTAAATCGCCATTAAAATCGGATTGAGTTAAATTCGCAACTAAAATCGCAGAAAATCGTTAAAATCGCGATATATATACGATTTTAACGATTTTGAAAAAAACTTTAAAAAAGCCATTAAAAACGTGGGCCAGGCCCATTTTTACACGCCTATTCTCCTAAACACTCAGTGACACTCATCTCTACACTCACAACAGTCACAGACACTCATTCTAACCTAACTTTCTTTCCCAAACACTCAAAAAATCTCCTCTAGTTCGAAAATCTCCATACTTGCTGCCTTCTGGTTCGTAAATCTCCATAGTTGCTGCTCATCTCCAAAGGTTAGTGAAAAGTGCTCTTCATTTCTTCTCATTTAATATGCTAATATGCTAATTGTTGTTGACTTCGTGTGACTTGCTGTTCACTTGGTAATTTGGTATGCTAATAGTTGTTGAATTAATTTCGCAACAATCATCATCACTTGTGAAATTTCATTCGCTGCTAATTACATTCGCTGCTATTTACATTCGCTGCTAATTGTTGTTGAATTAATCGACATAGCCTAAAGGAATTACATTCATAGCCTGAATTCGTTTACTTTCGCTGCTAATTCGTTTTTACTTATTGAATTAGTTTACTTTCACTGCTATTCATTTTTGCTGCTAATTCGTTTTTACTTATTGAATTAGTTTACTTGTAGAATCATCTCAAGTTCTGCTTCAAGCTCAAAAAAAAAAGGGGAGAACAGCAGCGGGAAACAGATCAGACCCTGGATGGAAGCTTTGGTTATGATGATTAAATATATATTTAGAGTTTCGATTATTGTAGAATGTGGTGTAATAATGTAATATGTGATGCTTTTTTTAGTATATGATGAATGTTGTACTTAACTTGTTTTTTTAATTTTTATTTAAATATATGAAAGGTCTTCCCATTAGAAAAATACTAAAACGGTTATTTCACATCGGCATTTAATATTTTATCGAACATTTGTAGGTTAACTAAGCAAAAAATTAAAGTTATAGTGTTGTATAATAGCAAAAATGGTTGAAATATTAACACAATTTATCAGAAAAAACCATTTTTTGGCCAAAAAACTAGAATCTAACGATTTTACGATTCGATTTTAACAGGCCCGTCCGATTTAAGTTAAAATCACGATTTTAACAACCTTGCGCGTCACCATTCGTGGTGTCCCTTTCTCTTTTTTGCTCCCCTCCGTTCTTCTTTGCTTCGTTCATCTTGATTAGCCATCCATCTTCATTAGCTAGTTGTAGGTCTCTAGCTAGATTTTACTTGTGTAAAATTTGGCATAAACAGTGCATGTTGTGTAATTTCTGTTTGCCTTATTTTAAGATTTTTAGGTTTTATATAAATTGAAGAATTAGATAATTAATTTATATATTTGTTAATGGTTTAATAGTTTATATGATTAATTCTTTACAATTGATGAATTAGTGTATACGATTGAATTAGAAATTGAAGAATAAGTTTAAATGTTTCAAGTGTCATGAGGTAATTACTAGTTAGTAGTTTGTTGCTCATTGAGATTCAAAAGATATTTTCTTGCAAGTTCGTGAGGATGATGTAATAAGTCGTTTCCAAAACATGAAACTCGTAGGACGCAATTGTAAAATTTCACTTGAGATGATATAATTGTAATCATACCTTTTGAACTATTTGCGATTTGAATGTTTAATTGTATGTATGTTTAAATTGATTTTTGTAAAATTGATTTTTTTATCGGACGATTGGTTTAATTTAAATTTGAACCCGCACCTTCCAAATCCTGGATCCGCCACCGCCTCCCTAAAGAGTTAGTAACCCCTAAACCAGTTAGTAACCCTCTTAAAATAATCAGTTCCCCTCGGTAACTGTAACGCCTCGAAAACGGGTGCCTTACTTAATCACCATTAACTATAACTAATCACAAGATTTGCGGAAGCGTTTCCTTAAACCTGTGGGTTATGACCCACAAATAATATATTATTCTCACAAAAGCTCATTATCTCATAATTATAACTAAGACCTTTAATACTTGCTTCATCTCATTTCTTGAAATCCATCCCAAGCACTTGCTTTCACAGATCCATCTCGATCCTTCTTTCATAACCTAAGCTTCGTCCAGAAGAAAAATAGAGAAACAAGAAAAGACATAAAACAATCCAAAATGAGTGGAAAACTCGTAACTTTACTCCAACCCGTAAAAACGGTTTTAGTTCGAAAACATTTGCATTTACAGGCACATATTTCAGGAGATAAAGCGTACACATACTTAACATATAAATCATACTTGACATAGAATACTTCCTTGTATAAACTCATGCTCATACGATACATGTAATCATGTTAACGGGCACTTTCATATTTTCATAAGAACATATGCAGACTATTAGAACTTGAAAGCTAACCATGTAAGAAACTGACGTCATGAATCTCATAATTACGTTAATTACTTTAAGGCACATGTCATGAGCAATATGTAATGAGCATGCAATAAATCCATCATGTTAAAACGTAACTTCAGATTTTCATAAACTCAAACACATCATCTTGAAACTCAACAAGTTTCCATTAATACTCTTGAAATACCGTAGGTTTTTATCTTAATACCTTAAATTCATTTGAATTCATTATCAATAAAACAGGGGGAGAACACATTTTAAACATTTATAAAACTCAATATTATATCAGTATCAATATAATCCATCAATCCTTTTTATCAGTTTTATACTAGTTGCTCAGTCAGTGAATTCTGGGACGTCTCCCAACAGTATGTGTATACGCCAATGTGCAAGGGCCACATGCCCCAGGCATCTATACCAATAATGGGCCAGTACCCCAGTAAACAGTAAGGTACGTGCACGACCATCAGTAACAGTAACAGTACAATATAGCAAACCAGTTCTTTCACTTGAACTTATCATGTTTCATAATTTAATATCCATCAGTGATATTCAGTATACTTCAGTCATTCAGCTCAGTTCTACCTTTATATAGGTAGTAAAATCATATCGTAAATATCGTTTTATATTCATAAAATTTCATAAAGAGTTTATTAAACCTTTGAAACCAATCATAATGACCTTGATTTAGAAAACATTCATACTTACCGTCATTAATAAAACATTTATAATTATGTAGAACTGAGTTGAATGACTGAAGCATTTATATAAACCATTCATACTTACCTCCGAATCCAATTAATCAAATTAAGTTCATAGATTTCCTCTCTGAAGACGTGGATACCAGGCAGCCACTTACTTGCCCACAGCTGGATACATGATGTGGAAGAAAAATTAAAAACAATAAGGGGAAAAAGGGAGAGTTTGTTTAAGAACAAGTCAATTCAAATACCACACGGCCTCACCGCAAGACAAGCTGGATATATACTGTACTTCAACAATGTCACCACCATTTGCAAGTTGCAACTATAAACTACAATTTCCTTGCCACACGACAACCACAATCCAAAACACAACTTTGCTTTTTTATTATATCGTGTTTTCTTTTTCTAATAAAAATACTTGCATGTTAAGCAAATTTAATCGTCATACTACTTTTACAAACAACTATCTAATTCTTTCATTCCGTCTACGAATCATATAACTATTAAAACTGTTAAAATTTAGTTTCGTCAAATAGTTCCCACATGATCAACATACCCCTTTTTCCGCGATTTTAACACTACAATGATCAACATACCCCTTTTACCCTTCTTATATAAATGGATGAACTTTGCTTTGTGATTCATTGTGATATAAATAGACCAAAAATATGTTTAGATATTAGTATAACCTAGGGGTGTTAATGAGGCGAGTCGAGCCCGAGCTTGGGTTCGCTCAAACTTGACTCGTTATACTTTGCTCGAGCTCGAGCCGAATCTCGAGCTTTTTCGAGCTTAGATTATTAAGTCCAAGTTACACAAAACTCGACTTGGGTACAAAAATTATAACAAAATATAGTATATTTATAAAATATAATACATTATAACTAAGTTTATTTATTTTTCCTAGACTTATTAAAAATATTCTACTAATTTTTGAGGTCACTAGGTTAAAAAATATAATTATAAAAATATTTCGAGCCTGTTCACGAACTTCTCAAGCCGAACACGCTGTGCTCGGCTTGTGAAAAATTCGAGTCGAACTCGAGCAGCTCGCAAACAGGCTAAGCTCATTAACACCCCTAGTATAACCAAATAACCAATGACGAGCAAGAGTACTATTATTGTCCCTGTTTTATTCACTTGCTCAATTATTCTCCCTCTTTTATTCATTACACACTTTTCATGTTGTAGCAATATTTGAATCGGTCACTTTGTGCATTAAGTTGGTAAGATATTCTTGTTTAATATTGAGTTTAAGTTGTTACCTAATATAATAAAAAGTAGGCAATCTTTTGTACGACTAACTCTTTGTTAGTAACTCAACATCATAATTTTCTAAAATAAGTATGCTATTGTACACCAATCTTGACTTGGCCTAGTGGTTAAGGGTTTGTTCTCATGACATCAAGGTGGCATTTGGGAGTGCGGATTCCCTTACCATTTCCCCATACTCTCAAATGTCAGCCCTGCAAACACCAAATCAAGAAACTGTGCTAGTTGAGATTTGGTTAAGGGTCCACCATATTACCTTCCCACAAAAAAAGTATGCTATTGTACATCGTACACTATACGTACTGAAATCAAAAGGTAAAAATATGATTAGATTAACCAGTTATGATTTAGTTACTATTCGAAGCACCCTTTCAAAACAAAACAAAAGAGCTTGTCCTCCTCCTTTTCAATTTATTTTCAGTTCAGCCGAAGAGGAATGGGGGTGTTTGTTTAGCGGGAGGAAAGGGTAGGAATGAGATTATATATCCCCATTTTTGCATCCCTTGCTTGTTTAGTGAGATTGAGAGTTTTGAAAGAGAATGAGATTTATTAAATGAGTTGAATTCCCATCAAAATAAGACACGGAAGTGAACATAGGGTGAGAATAAAGATAAGTAGCAAAAAACAAATTTCCCATTAGTGAAAAGGAAGGGTTGGATAACTAAATAAAAACGAGTAAGACGTTTAAGTAATTTTGAAATTTATAAACAATTTTTAGTATACTTACCATAAGCATGGTACATCCAATGTTATTTTTGGTCAAATAGACTTGGATATCTTGCTTCATGGTACACCCAAAATTATTTTTTAGCTCAAATAGCCTTGGGTGTACCATGCATAATCCCTTCAAATTTCATCACTTGCCAAACAAGATAATGAGAATATTTAGGTGAATTTTCATTCCCCATCATGACCCATCCCATTCTTTAATTTCCAAACTCTCGTTCTCTCATACGCACGTACTAATGGCCCTTTAAAGCCCCCACCCAAAATCCAACTGATTAAACCTGCCCCAGCACGGTATCACCCAAGTATGAAGTATCCATGGTCAGGTACTCACACAGCCATCCCAGGTTATAACTTCACCCTCTTCACGTAACGACACATCCTTTGTCACTCTCATTAATGTCCAAAGGACGAGACAAAGACAGAGACACATATTCTAAATTCTTTGCCAAAAAAAGATAAACAAAGAATTGAAATAAGCAACACCAATTAAAACCAACTTTATAAAAATGCAGACTTTGTGCTAATTCTTTCCACTAAATTTGATTAGCCACGTGAAGTGGAAGCTACCAGAAGTCCAAGTAATTCAGCCACCATCACTACTACTTCTTCTTCTCCCTTCTCTCTCTCTCTCTCTCCTCTAATTCTCTGCAATTTCAGCAAAATGGGTATCCGATCATTCTGCAATTTCAGTTTTTTCAGCTTCATTTTTGTGTTCTTCTTCTATTCTTCTACCATCACTCTTACAGGTTTGCTTTCTCTCAACCCCATTTTTAAATTGGGTTTCTAAAGTTCAACACTTTATTGGTTAATTCTTGATCAATTTGATTTAATTTTGATTTTTCATGACATTTGGGTTTTACCCATTTTGTATGATCAACAAATTGTAATTCTCACTGTGTTTTCTTTCAGTTTTTATCTTTAATTAATTGTGATTTTTCCATTAATTCCCAAAGAAAAAGGAATGGGAAAGTTTTTCTGTTTGATTCTGACTTGTTTGCTGAGGGTTGCCTAATCAATATCGGATATATGCATATATCCATCGCCTCACTTTTTTGGCAGTACATTCCTTGAAAATGGCAGTACATTTCATATATATGGTAGTATATTCTAATATATATGGTAGTACTTTTTAATGAAAGATTATATGCCAAATACAAACTATACAGTTATATTGAAAATATCGATTTTTATGTACTACGTTTCTCAATAAATGTAATGCCATTTTCATAGAATATACAACCATTTTCATGGAATGTACTGCAAAAAAAGTGAGCCAATGGATATATGCATATATCCGATATTGATTAGGCATTCCTCTTGCTATTATATAAATTAGTTACTGCTGTGATTTTCTTTTTTCTTTTGTAATGCCACAGTAGTTTTTGATCATTTGTTTCATATTAAGGGGAGTATTTGAACATTTTGATTTTTGAGGTTTCCTAATAGTTCTATATTAGGGAAATACAAATGGTGAATGGATGTTTTAAATTTTGGAAGAAAATGGTGAATAAGTTATGTACATGAATTTGCTGACTTTATGTGTAGAATGTACTTAAATCTTAGGTTTGTGAATCGTGTGATCATTTGAGATACTTGCAACCTTTCCTGGTTGGTAATGTCATTGGTTTTTTGCCTGATATTTTTTTGTTGATTGATGGTTTCGTTTCACAACACAAGGGCTGTAGATATGATTTTGCAATGATTCATTTTTTGGTTGATTTCAGGAGCATATGATCCTCTTGACCCAACCGGAAACATTACCATCAAGTGGGATATCATAAATTGGACTCCTGATGGTTATCTTGTAAGTACTTCATTGTTGATAGGAGCTTCTTTTGCAATTGTAAACTTGTAATTTTAACTCTATTCCATGAAGCAAAAACATATGCCTGCCTTTTTTTCCTTGGATTTCTGTTTGGAGTCTTGAGTATATTTCTATTTATCATACCTACCAACCAAATCATGGTGTTGATAGTTTGGTGTCTAATTCATGTACTAAGGGTGCATTTTGTTCACTTAAAAAATGTAAGTTTCACACTCATCATCTTCACCTGATCGGCTGACCCGAGTTAGAGTTAATCAAGTTCGTCAGGTGTAAACATAAAACTAGGGGGGGGGGGGGATCAAGTCCAATAAGTTCAGGTGAAAAGAACGTACCCTGATTGAAAGCATGTGTATCTCTTGTTAATCTTATGTTGCTTTAATATCGTCTCAACAATACAAATATACAATGACTCACAGTCTTATCCTTCAAATATTACTTTATTTGCAAGTTTCTTTTTCTTTTGCAAATTGATCATGTATATGCTTAAGTACTGAGATTTTAGAATAAATACTTCCTGCGTTGATGGATAAGTGCACTACTTGCTTTTTTGTGGTCTAAGTTCATCAAGTTTGGCCTTTTCCTTACCATTTTATCAAAATTCAAAATATATGGTGTGATGTGGGATTAATTATATGGCTTCTTAACAGTCTTCATCCTCTGATTGGGCTTCTAGGCTGTGGTGACACTTTACAACTTCCAAAAGTACCGTCACATTCAAGCACCGGGTTGGCAACTTGGATGGACTTGGGCAAAAAAAGAGGTAATTTGGAGCATGGTGGGTGGCCAAGCGACTGAGCAAGGGGATTGCTCAAAGTTCAAGGGCAACATTCCACATTGCTGTAAGAAGGATCCAACAATTGTAGACTTGATGCCTGGGACTCCTTACAATCAGCAGATCGCTAACTGCTGCAGGGGAGGTGTGCTGAATTCATGGGTGCAAGATCCTCCCACTGCGGTTAGTGCATTTCAGATTAGTGTGGGTCGAGCAGGCACCACCAACAAAACAGTCAAAGTGCCAAAAAATTTCACTTTAAAGGCACCTGGACCTGGTTACACTTGTGGACCGGCAAAGATTGTCAAACCCAGTCAATTCAAAACCCAAGATGGGAGGAGAACCACTCAAGCTTTGAGTAAGATAATTGCGACTTACAACTATAGATTACTGTCTATTGTATAGTATGTTGTTTGTCTTTACTGAACTGAAGTGATTTTTACTGATTAAATTGCCTTTACTGAACTGATTTTTGCTGATTTTGCTGATTGTTTAGTGTTTTCTCTTATTCAATTCACTGATTGGAACTAAGCTGTTCAAAACTGATCTAATCTTGGGTGATCTTTTTGCATATTTGCATGATGGGTTTTGGTTTTCAATTTTTGAAGCTTCTGCTGATAAAATACTAATTTTCTTTTCTCATGACAGTGACTTGGAATGTAACATGCATGTATTCTCAGTTCTTGTCCCAGAAAACTCCCACATGCTGTGTATCACTTTCATCCTTCTATAATGGCACTATCATATCATGCCCAACATGCAGTTGTGGCTGCCAAAACAATGTTTCTAATCCCGGGAGCTGTGTAGAGTAAGCTTCGCTTTGGTTTATTAATATCTGTCTACATGGTTTATTTTTCTGTAGATGATATCTAATCAGTGTTGTTTACAGGCCGAACTCCCCCATATTTGGCTTCAGTTGTTTCTCCTGCTCATTCTAGCGAAAGCAGTTACTTGCCACCTCTGGTTCGATGCACCAGCCATATGTGTCCAATTCGGGTTCACTGGCATGTTAAAACAAACTACAAAGATTATTGGCGAGTTAAGGTTACAATAACAAACTTTAACTATAGGATGAACTACTCAGGATGGAACTTGGTTGTGCAACATCCTAACTTCGACAATTTGACTGAGCTTTTCAGCTTCAATTACCAACCATTAACTCCTTACTCGAACATAAGTAAGTTATTTCAACTTTTTATATTGAGTGAAAATTCTATAATACTGGAACTCTTCATTTTGCCTCTAGTATTCATGTCAGATTGTGGCACTCTGGTGTGGGTATAATTATGGAAATATTTTTTTGAATAGACGAGTTGAACACTTCAAACATACTCGTGTGTGACACGATTACCCGAGTCCGGTAACATACTGAGAATATAGGGTATGTAAGGTTCACCTAAAAAGAATCAGGTTTTACGAGGCCTAATCAGGTCTGATCAAGTCTAATATAAGTTCAATTGAAACAAGTTTAGGTCAAGAGAGAGCACCCTTGATTGTACTCACTATCTCACCGACCCATATTGGACTTCTTGTTCAACAGATGATACCGCCATGCTATGGGGAATCAAGTTCTATAATGATCTACTTATGCAAGCTGGTCCGTATGGCAATGTCCAGTCAGAATTACTCTTCCGTAAAGACTCGTCTACTTTTACATTCGAAAAGGGCTGGGCTTTCCCTCGCAGGATCTACTTCAATGGCGATAACTGTGTCATGCCACCACCCGATATGTACCCATGGCTGCCAAATGCCAGCCCTCGGCCTGATTTCTCTCTCTTAACTACAACATTGACACTATTGTTAGCCCTGACCTTCCTATATACTCATGCTTGAGAGTTTGAGACTCATCATCTCGAGTACTTTCAAAAAAACATAGGAACCCGGATGATTTATGATATCAAGTATTCAACAGTTGGCTATTGAAGATTCAAGTGACAAGCCTGTTGAAGATCAGCTGCACAATCATCCTTTGGGGATGTTTTTTGCTGTTTGTTTTGTGATTAGGTTGGTGAATTCATTGCCATTTCTCTTTCATGTCTGTTGTATGCCAGGTTCATTTATGTAATAGTACTAATCATCTTTGTATAGATTTCTTGTACTACTATAAAGCTTACAATTGTAACAAAATTGCCAACCGTATTCTGAAACTCGATGATTATATCTAACTTAATAATGAATGTTTCTATGCCTGAATGTCCATCATTTCTCACTATGTTCTGAATATCTTTTTTCTGTTTGATATCTTTATACCATTCAGTACAATGTTCCAAAACAGAACACCCCAAAATTGAAGAACGCTAAGATTATCGCTAAAACTGTGACTGATGGTTTAAGGCCTGAATTGGGCAGGAAAGGGTATGAATCAGGTGGAGGCAGCCTGCATTCATCTCCATTAAAGTAAACTTTCCTAGGAAAAGCCCATCCTTGCCTGAAGGTGAAAGTGTTCTCATCCTTCTGCATTAGAACTTCAGACTGCAGATTCCCTAGTGGTCCGGCTTCCATCAACATATCATTGTAAAACTTCATCCCGTAAAACATCCCTGTATCATCTGCGAGATTTTTGGAAAAAAATTCGTCAGAAACTCCGCGTATTAAGTTTTCTTTTGCGTGCTTATTTCTATCTTGTATCCCCTATATCGTTACTCTTATATTGACTCGTTATTAGCCTGCAAGGCTGCACATAAATGACCCGCTAATAGCCGACCACTACCAACCAAGCACAACTATGAAGCTGTAAGAAACAACGTAAGTAACTCACTTATTGATCCATAGGGAACAAGAGGCTTGTAATTGAAGCTGAAGACTTGTGTGACGTTGTTCAGATTGGGGTGTTGTGCAACGAGAGTCCACTGGCTGAAGTTCGTATGGTAGTTGAAGTTCGTGATGCTAATCTTAACGCGCCAGTAATCTTTGTAGTTAACCTTAACATGCCAATGCACCCGAACTGGGCACATGTGATGGGTGCAGTGGAGCAGAGGGGAGCTGTCTTTCTTCTTCTTTAATCCCACCATACTCAGAATTTTCGAATCACTCCTGTTATAAACAGCAAAATACACTTCTGTTAAATTATGATTGGTATCTCCACATAACTTCACTAAATGATCATTCTCTTTATTTACATGGATTTTATTTAAACTAAACTTACAAGATTTGGTTAAACCTAATCAATCATGATCTCAATTTTCAACTTATGTTTACACCTGATTGAGCTTGATTTTTGTTAGTTAGACCTAATCATTTTATAATTTTTTTTTAAGATGAAGAGAAGACAACCTAAATTAATTGTCATTGACAGTTGAACTTTCATTAGCAGTTAGCGCGTAAAACCAACCAATACAAACAACCAACAGCTAACCGGCGCCAATTGCCAAAAAGCCATTGTCATGACACACGTGAGTAAGGATTGTCTTGGAAATTTTCTTGAAGTAATAAGTGAAAGTGATTCTTACTTGACACAATTTTTTTTATGTTCACATCCGCAGGCGCAGGTAGGGCAAGGAGTGATAGTTTCATTGTAGAAACTTGACAAAGAGACGCAACAAGATGGGTATTTCCTTGCTATAAACTGTGAGTAGGTGCAGGTCACGTTCCATGTCACTGCATCAAACATTAAAAAAAAATTGAAGGAATTTTGTTAGCCTGTTATTTTCAGATTTAGATGTGAGATAAAAATAAAGACCAAGCAAACAATATTTTTCTATTTTGAGTTTATATAGACCTCTAAACTAACAATACTTTCAACACTTTACCAGTCTAGAAAATGACTTTCTAACCTACTATAATGAGATAATTTTGCAATGAAATATACTTTGTGCAGTTGTTTACGTTTAACTTTCATTATGACACTACTATTCTAGATTCTAATGTCATGATGTAACTAGGACAAACAAAAGAAAAAATAATATAATTTAATTATACATAACGAAATTAGTTCCCGCAACCATTGTCAAAGTGTAATTGCATAAACTCAGTTTTTATACGCTTGAGAATTAAACAAGGTGGATGAAAATTGAACCCCTGTCGCAGGCTAGATATGTCGCAGGGTAGTTTTTATTTGCTTTATTTATGTTCTTAACCGGCTTATGTAAATAAAATTATGTTCACATTTCACATCCACCTTGCTATGAAACTGAAACTAACCAATCCACAACTATAATAAAAAATTTGAATTTGCGAATTTATTATTTATATCTGAAATTAATAGAGCAGTAAGAAATAGTTGGGCTTACTCAGGGCCTGAGTTTTACGACGAAGATCTGGGGTTAGAAAATTGGTGGAAGGAACAACCTTAGCAGGCCCACAAGTGTAACCTGGACCAGGGCCCAATATGGTGAAGTTCTTGGGCAGTTTGACCGTCTTGTTGGTGGTACCGGCTTGTCCAACACTAACTTGAAATTGGGCCACTGAGCCCGATTTGTCCTGGCCCCATGCATTTAGGACACCACCCTTGCAGCAATTTGAGAATTGCTGGTTGTATGGAGTGCCAGGTAAAAGGTCCACAATAGTTGGGGTCTTCTTGCAGCAATGTGGTATGTTCCCCTTGAACTTAGAACAGTCACCTTGCTCTGTGGTTTGGGCACCTACCATGGACCATATTACTTCTTTTTTGGCCCATGTCCATCCCAATTGCCACCCCGGGTCGCCTACATGCCGGTACATTTGGAAATTGTTTATTGTTACCGTTGCCTGCAAAACGTGATACATTTATTTTTTTACAGAGAAAATTTAAAGCACATTTGAATTTTTGACGCCTCGATTCAGAATATGAAAAACTTTGATAAAGTAATTTGTGTATGGTTTAGATCAAAGTGCAACAAAGTCCATGTGGAATACATTTAACGTTGTTCACTTCAATTCAATTAAGTTGTAACTGTATCTTTTGGTGATTAATTATCTCATAAAGTATATTTTAAACAGAGGATGTACATATTTAGTGATGAATACTATAAACACGAGTAATACAACTATAACACTTACCACATAACCATCGGGGGTCCATGACATTATATCCCATTTCACTGTTATGTTCCCATTTGGATCCAAGGGGTCATATGCAGCTATAATGAGATAGCAATGAATAAAATGAATTACAAATTTAAAACTAGATAAATGAAAATAATTACAATTTCTAGGACAAGAAAAAATAGATTACGAAATGCAAAACATAGGCTAACCTGTATAAGATAGCAATGTCACAAAACAAAATGCTATAATGAGGAATCTCATTTCTGCAGCTCTGAGAAACAATGATCTTGTAACAAATGCCGCCTTTTCATTCACCAATTGTTCTTGAAGTAGCAAAATTTGAGTTTCTCGATTATTTGCCTAACGATTTATGAACCGGTGTATATTCCTAAGATAAATATGTTCCTATATAATCCAAATATTAGGAGTGAATATACACAAATTGATCATGAATAAAAAAGAGTGAATTAATGTAGTAGTAGTTTGTTTGAATTTCCTAGTGAAATCCTTTATGTAAGTTAGCTTTACCTACTGGTTGTTGAAGTCCATATATATATGTATATAATGTAAGTATAATATAAGGTTGGATGAAATTTATAGTACACTCATCTTAATACTTAGATCTCGTGTCTTTAAAGCGATGACTTGTTCCTTTTAACGGTGAGTACCAGAAGGGGTGGGATTTACTACCAAACAGCCATATTGAGCAAGGATGCAATGCTAGTACTAATCTAAGCTTTACTTGAATTTGCCCTTTGGATTTGGTGTATGCTGTTTCTTGTGACAATGACTTGAAAGTCCAACTAATTAAGGCTACGTTCTTCTCGTCTTATGCTTACTTATTGAAAAATAAAGTTAAGCTTGTTCAAATAAGTAAAGGTAATGGGCTAAAGTTATCCTAACTTGGTTTTAAAAAAAAACTAAGGTTCAGTTCAGCTAAGATGAAATAAATTCAATTCAAAATTAATAAATTTTGAAAAAATTCATATAAGTCAATAGCAGCTGAATAAAACACAACCTAAGACAAGGTTGATTAAGTCAGAGAAAAATAAAGTTTGAGTTCAAGTAAATTTAAGGCCAAGAAGTTAAGTTAAATAAGTTTAGGGCTAATAAATTTAGATAAATTAATTTAAGTGATAATTAGGCTATCAAGATAGCGCACCTTAGATAAGTTTTCATAAAGCAAGAATTCCCTCTATTGGTGGACTAAGGGTTGGGGCGACCCATTTCCATACAATGCCAATGACGTTGTCCGTAATCCCCAATGCTTAAATTGGCATATATATAGGTGTGACGTTTCAAGGAGCCAAGCGACCCCTAGCATAAGCCTCGCGTCATGGCTACCCCCGCTTCCAAACTCCGTAAAACGGAATGTTTACGCCTCTCTTCATCCCACTTTTGCAAAGTCCGGTATTGGAGGCGCCTTGCAAGATCACCAAGGGGTTTTCAAGTGCATTTTTTAATGCCCCATTCCGCTTATGGAGATTAATCACACGGAAACATTAGCCATTCAAAGGGCTCTAAAACTGTCCCTCCATGCGGAGTGGTTTAACGCTCCCATCATCATTGAATCGGACTCCCACAATGCGGTCAAGTGGTGCAATGGACAAGCCAAGGACCTTGGAAGCTCAACTTCACGCTCAACTACATTAGAAACCTCTTGATTAAGAAGCCCAACATTAGCATTGTTTACAATAGTCGTGATACGAATGTGATGGCCGACACTTTAGCAAAGCAAGGCATAAGGAGAGCTGACGACTTTGTAGCTTGGCTCTAGCTTTATTTATCCCATCTTTCCAAGTTTTTACATTGTATCTCATAGTCAGACAATGTTATATGAGTTGCTAATTCATGTAATTTTTCTCTTTTGGGCATCTTCATGAAATCAACTTATCAAAAAAAAAAAAAAGAGAGCAAGAATTCCCTCAGTTTGTTATTACGCCTTTTGTTTTCACGTATAGCTATGTAACATATTGAACAATATCTTCAATTATGTATTTTTAAAATTATAAAAAGTAGATATTAATTAAATATAGGAAAAATTGTAAAAAAAAACTACTACAAAGTTTACACTTTTTAAATAAGACCACTAGTTACTTTTTTTAAATTTAACTACTATAACTTTGCAAAATTTTATGAAGCACCACCTTTTAACAAAAGAGTTAAGTTTTGCGTTTGGTGGTGAACTTAGGGGTTACTGATCCGTCAAAGGTGGTGCTTACAACATTCTGAAAAGTTATAGTAGTTAAATTCAAAAAAAAAAAATTGGTGGTTTTTCAAAAAGTGTAAAGTTTGTAGTGGTTTTTTACAAATTTTCCCCGTTATAAGATAGTGTTTCACAAAAATTTGTAAAATTGTAGTAGTTAACTTTATAGTGCTTTTTCACAAATTTTCCTTAAACATATATCAAGATGCATGGATCCAACTAGATCCCACATGACTATATCTTCCTTAGTTATAAATCACAAACCATAGTGAAGATGAAGTTTTTTGTCAATATAACAATCTTAATAAAACAGAGAGAGAGTATTAGATAAAACGTTTTCATAATTAATTATTGCAAATAAAGTCAGTAGGCAGATTAGAAGGCTGACGTAGACCATAACCTCTTAAACGTTTAAGTATTTATTAAAGCTGAAAGTATATAACTGATTATCATTTCTCAATGAAATATTTTATAGACCAGACATTTTAATAGAACAACCGTAATTGGGCTGATTCCACCGGCTTACGAATAATGTTAGAGTAATAGGCTCACATACGCCACAAACTAAGACAATTAGCAAGTTTTAATTTAGAAGATTGTCTAGCAAGTAGAGTAATGTATAAGAATAGATCCTTTTCATTTCAACGTTTGAAAAGATTTGGGACACTTGTTGTAAGGGCCGAGTATTAGAGTACCAAGAACTCAAGGATGTCTGAATTCAGTAGTCAAGTAGAGCTTCCTATATAAGGGTGGCCTCTAGAAGAACCCAGTCATGAAAGTATCAGCAATGGATGATGACATGTTGCAGATGTCATTTTTGAAGTTAATTACTTCCTTTATTATCTTCTTTCATGAGAGTGATTTCTTCCCATCATGTTAGGGTTTACAATTATGGTTTGGGAGAAATGACTTATGTTTTTAAAAATTCCTAATTTTCGGTAGATTTTTCGAGTACCTTATCACGATAACGCTTTTAGATTGACATGTTAAACTGGTCACGTATCATGTTACACGTTTTTTTTAATTTTTTATGTTTATTTTGAAAAACAAATCCCTCATTTCTTTATTGGCGGATGGGCTGAACGGAGAAGGAGAGAGCTATTAGGAAAGAAGGTTTTCTTTTCCCAGAAATATAAATAACAAGCTAATAAAATTATGTCACACGATATTTTAGAAGTTGATTTAGCATGTTAAATTACGTTGATGATCCTTTATTGGAAAATAAGAGTGAGAAAATATAACAATTTGCTTTCATATACATCGAAAATGTTCGTCCACAATTTGACATGATTCTTTATTAACCGGATATTCAAATTTTTGTAATAAATGAATAAAATTGAGATTATTGATGATAATTTTGCATTATGTTGGGAAGCAAAAAGAGTATGACACAAAGAAAACAATGGTGTAGGGACAAGTTATGTGTCACCTTCCCAGAAAATGATCTTTTAACCTTAGAATTAACTTCGTGGAGTTTAAAGTGCTTCTATATACTCTAGAAAGCAATCTTTTGCCACATTTTGCCTATACTTTGAGGAAAAGTGAGTGAAAACAATAGGATGCTTAGAAAGTCCATGCGTTACTTAATAGTTGCCGTGGGTAGCATATACTACCTCCGTTCCAAGTTTATTGCAACATAGGGGTTGACACATTTATTAAGAAGAGCAAAAAAGTGGGTCATCTTCCCCACTTGCATCATGTGATTAATAAGTAATGAAAAGAGAGAAAAGTTGCACAAGTGATCTTTTTGGTGATTAAAATAGAAAGGTTGCAATTAATATAAAATTGCCAAATAAAATAAAGGTTGCAATACACTTGGAACGGAGAAAGTATGATATACTTCTATCATATCCTATGGCACTCATGAAAATCAAGTGTTACAATTGTCATATTCTATGAGATAGTTCAAGTAGGATTATGCCTCTTTTTTTTTTTCTTTTACGCCTCTTTAATTTGCTGCGAACTAGAGAAAATTTTAGAAATATTCAAAATTCGTGTCATAATGATTCGCCTCATTAATTTGCTACGAACTAGAGAAAATCCAATTTGAGAAAATGTTGTGTGTAATTATTATATCATAACTGCATAACTCATAAAAATCGCTTTGTTTTCCCTACTTACTGACTGTATGGGCCCCAAAATTTGATACTAATTTGTTAGAAGTTATTCAAAATTGTTAGAAAAATAATACAAACTTGTTGCTAAGAATAATATGGAATTATTGAAAAATGATAAAACTTGCTAAGAAAATTATTATAAAATTATTTGGGCCTGTTCGGTATCACTGTCAATTTTCTGTTTTTGAATCATATAATATAATCTGTAAAAGAACTAGAAATTAGCATTTTAGGAGCCTGTTCATTTCAGCTTAATTCCAGTTCAGTTCAGCTCTAATCAGTTCATTTCATTTTAGTTCAGTTCAGCTCCAATCAGTTCAGTTCAGTTCAGCTCCATTCTTTTATAACCATTTTGTTAAATATTACTCCCTCCATTTTTTTTAATATGCACATAAGGCTTTGCACTAGAATCAAGGAAAAAGTGCAAAAGTAAGAGAGAAGGTTAGTAAAAGTAAGGAAAAAGTGAAAAAGGTAGAGAGAAGGAAAGAAAAAGTAGAAGAGAAGTGTAATAATTAGGTGGGCCAACCTTCCATTTATGGCAAAAAGTAGAAAGGTACCAATATAAAAAAAACACCCCAAAATGGAGAAATGTGCATATTAAAAAAAACGGAGGGAGTATTATGTTGGTCTAATTTATTTTACTAATTTCTCTTATTATTATTATTATTATTATTATTATTATTATTGTTGTTATTATATTATTATTATTATTATTATTATTATTATTATTATTCATATTATATATTTTTATATCATTATTATTGAGTATTATTATTATCTGTATATTATTTTGTTTATTAAAGCTTTATTCATTAGTATTACTATTATTTTATTACTAAATATTAATATACTAAATATTAATATATAATTAAATCTAATTATTAAAATAGGAATATTAATTTAATTCTTAGATATTATTGTTATTATATAATCATCATCAGGTTTTAATATATTAATACAAAGACTATAAAATAATTTTTATTAATTATCATTATAATCATTAATCATTATTATTATTAATAATTTATGATTATTAATATTATTTATTTATAATTATCATTTAAAAATATCTAAAATATAATAATTATTATTCATTAATAATTATTCATTATTATTACCTATCATCATAATTATTATTTAATATTCATATTATTATTATTTAAATATTATTTATATATTTATTAAATTCAATTAAATTAAATTCAATTCAATTCAGTTCAATTCAGTTCAATTCAGTTCAGTTCAGTTCAGTTCAGCTCCAATCAGTTCAGTTCAGTTCAGCTCCAATCAGTTCGGTTCAATTCAATTCAGTTCAATTCAGTTCAGTTATTTTCAGTAAATCTAAACAGGCCTTACATATAATGATCATGTTTAATTTGAAATTTGGCAACAAAAAATTGGAAACCACTTATTCTGGTTTTCATATTTTGATTTTTGGTTTTCAAAAAACTGAAAAATAGAAATAAAAAAGATATTGAACCACCCCTAGTGAGTGATTTAACTTATCAAAATTTTATGATGAGAAGTAAGACTATAAGAATTATATTTATTTTATTAATTAAACCATTTTACAACCATCTATTTTCTATAATAAACTTTTGTTTACCTAACTAGCGATAACAATATAATATAAGCGAATATGCCTCTCCGCTTAAGGAGCATTCAATGGAAGATTGTCTTAAATATTTCTTGTTGTAGGCCTGAGTGATGCCCCGGGTTTTTTGGGTGTTACAATTTAGTAATTTTAGACAACTAATATTATTTGGTATGGACATTTGTAAGTTAAGAAAACAAAATAAATTAGTTTATTCATAATATAAATTTAAGCAATATACTTTAACTTGTGATTTAAGAAAAAGGACTAAAAATAAAACAATTCATCTTATTCATATCATGCAATTAGTTGTAGTTTGATAGTTGATTCTCATTAAAGCTGCATAATCTTTATTTGTAATAAGAGAAACACCAAGGGCGTGTTCGATGCAGCTTTTTTAGTAGCTTTTGTGTAGCTTTTAGCTTTTTAAAAATATATAAGTGTTCGGCAAGGTAGCTTTCTGATCTGCCTCAAAAGTGTCGTTAAATTCTAAAGCCGATGCAAAAGTAATTAAATTTTCCTAACTCTCCTACTAACATATAGCAAGGGTAAGTCAGGGTCGAATCCGCAGGGAAGTGAACGTAGTACTTATGTTTGTCCAACTAATTCTAGTTCTAAGGGTTTTTATTTTTGGTTGAATGGAGAGAATAATGACTAAAAAGTAACTCTAAATTAAACTAAATGCACAAATGACTCGATAAAAAGGTAGTTCTAAGAATATGAGAATAAAAACACTAGGAACGTAGCTACACATGGCATTGGGAGTCAAACAAGAAACCAACTCAAGAGATATGGGGATAAACATGCTTCACAATCGAATGGTAAAATACTCTTTTCATAAATTCTCATACCTCTCTCGAATAGTAGCAAACTATAGAAAATAAGCAACGATAAACCTCTTATTGCCTATAATAACTTAAAAACTTGCGAATAATCTAGAGTCCTTCATTGGGTTTCCTTCTTAAATTAAGCTAATCTCTTGGCACTAGTAGAATAAACACTATTTGAGGCGTCTAAAAATAGCCTATTTGAGGCATTTTTAGCATAGCATCAAACGAGGGGGCCGCAAATAGAAGCAAAACGCCTCAAATACAAGGTCTATTTGAAGAGATTTTACAAAAAAGCCTCAAATAGAGCGTATTTGATGCGTTTTTCTACAAAAAAAAATGCCTCAAATAGCGCTTGTATTTTGATACAAGCCCTATTTGAGGATTTTTTTTGTACAAAAACGCATCAAATAGGGCCCTATTTAATATTAAAAAATGTATAATTTTGTTGCATTTATAGGACTAAAAGGTGTTAAATTAAGCCTGTTGTTTGCAATTGCCATAATCAGCTGTGTAAGCACTTATAATTAACACCTGTAATACAAACCGATATTTTCTAAAGTAAATATGCAAAACGTTAATTATATAGCTCAAAATATTCTTCCTTACAATCACCAACATCATTTTTCAATTTGAGATGATGATAAGTCCAACAAAACTTGTACATAAGGCTATAGTTTTACAAGTTCAAAGATAAACTACAATGGTTCAACTAACACAAGAACTAGTGAAATATGATGCCCATTTGTCTCGTATTTCATTGATCCCGCTATTGGTGTAGGACTCTCTCGCTTGTGATTTCAAAACCTATGAATAACAAAAGGAAATAAACATCAATTGAAAGCAAACAACAATAATTTTGCGCTTCATGAATTTTCAAATATATCATGGTTAGCAAAAAAACACCAATGCACGAAAGGGGCCAATTTGTATTAATGTACTTAGGGCGAAACCAGAGCACTAAGACATATAGTAATGAAATAAAGGGTTAAGGGAACGTTGCATGAACTGTGAAGCGGTACGGTTCTAAATTATTCTTGAATCTTGATCAAATATGTAAAGATTATCAGCTAATTTAAAAAGTTAGCAAGCTTACTCAACTATGGAGCTGCTTTAAAAAGTTAGAGATAGAAAGAAGTTTAGTCAAAACAATCAGCTGGACTATAAGGGACTTCAAAAGCCAGGTCAAAAATGATCTCTTAAGACCTTCTCTGAGATGTCACAATCCAAAGCCATATAGCAGAAACAGGTTGAATACTCCACTATTAATAGCATCTAGTGATAACTTTACAAGGATAGAGCCTTTCTCCTTGGTTGTGATGGGGTTTAGCTTACGCGTTGATGCTCTCCTCAACTCTATTTCATAAACCAGTTGCAGTTCTTGAAATAAGCTTAAATAAAGTCAAGGAAAGTCCTAACAAAATTGCAGAGCTAGATTAGTTCCACCAGAAAAACGTGGCTGTGTCGTTGCTCGTCAGTCTACTAAAGCTAACAGCAAGAGAAGGAAGAGCTGCATTTAGGAAATGGAGCACAATTTCAGTCTAGGAATATGCTGATGAGATCATGAAAATTTCTTTCTATGGATGCTTTGTTTGCATTTGGACTTCTGTGAGATTGTTGCCCGTCAGTCTTGCTTTCCATTTATCGTTATACAATTGTGAGTGTTTTGGAACCCCAGACAGAGCTGGCATAGACATTGGTTTGAACCAACATCTCGAGACCAACCTGAGTCAGCTTACATCAGTGTCACGCCCTTAGGCACACTTTTGACCCTTTATATTTTTCGAACCATAGCCTATCTTTCTCGTCCCTTAAGGACTCTTTGGTTCAATCATAGGGGGATCAATTCAAACTCAATTCAATGAAGGATCATTCCACACAGGGGGGCTTGTTTCAGTCACAAGGAACTTATCTCATACAAAGGGCTTATCTCATTCACATGGATCATATTCGAAACACGGGGCCTCATTTCCATATCACTCACAAGGAACCACTGTCACTTTCAAAGGTCACACTTCAATTCTCACTTCAAGTTGGGGGGCTTCGATCAGTCACAAGGTTATTCAGGGAACAAACCCATATGGTAGTCTGAGTATGGGAGATCAGGTGCAACAAAGATTGGGAAGATGATGGAGGATTATTGTCAGGTTAGAGATTAAACTAACCCCTAGAATCATATTCTCGATAGTGATAAAACTAAGGACGACGGCTTACATCTCAGGGTCTAAAGACTCTACTGCTCAACAGTTTCTTAAGTCAAAAAACCATCCCTAAAATTTCTGCTATCCTATTAGCAGTAGACAATAACAGCCCATGTAACGTCTAGTGGTGGCAAACTCTATGCAAAAAACCCACGTATAATTCATCCACTTGGGAAAAGAAAAGAAAGTAAGAATGAAGGTTTTTTGTCACAACATACCTTCTCCAAGTCATTTGCGGTTGTACAGCTTCTTACTATATCGTACATGTACCGCATCACGAAGTAGCCAGAAGTCACGTCATCGCTTTGTTGAGGGCACTATAAAGGCATTTTTTTAAATGTGGATTAGAAATTTGGTGTAGGAATAAGAGCAAATAGTATAAAGTGAGAATAAATGTACTCGAACAATTAAACATTTACCTTCATGGATTTCCATAATGGTTCTTTCCTTTTTACCTGCATTAGGCCACCACTCATTTTGTACCTTTTTAGAGCACTACAAGAGGTATTATGTTAGTTATAAACTATCCTAAAAACAATTTTTTTTAAAAAAACGAAAAATCGGTTCTTTCTTTTTAATACTTAATTACCTGAGAACTATCATCTTTATATACAACTTGCGGCCTCCTTTAATGGTGATTGAGTCAAATTCATAAATGGTGCTGGTTTGTGGACATATCGCAAGTAACACCCAATGCTCGTTGCATATTATTAATTATGACATGTATGAGAAGGAATAAAAAAGGTTAGATAATAGCAAAGTATCATGACATGCATATTGTTAATTTACCTATTGATAATCGGAGCCAAGATGAAAGCATCTCCATTGACAGATGACTTCTGAAATGACACCGTAACATACGTTATTGCATCCTCTGCTTTCTTCATCAGTTTAGTATCTGCGGTAGCGCTAGGGCACAACCATCCGATCTGGCGTTGGATATCATCTTTAACTAAATCATCTTGAAGCATCCTAAATGTATGATACAAGTGAGTTAAGTATTTGGGTGTACATATAATGATATAAATGTAAGAAACTAAAGAAAGTGTAATAAATTAGTTACAAGACCTCATAAAAATTTGAAGTATTGGTATATTAAGCTCACTTCCCTTGAGGAATTTCTTGAGGTCGTCTTTGCCTACTTCTCTCTTTATTTCCTCATCGTAATAAAAATATTTTGCATCAAAGTAGATGCTATAGGTCTCCCCGCCAACCATCGTGACAGCAAGTGTATTCAACCACTGACAATCCGGACTTAAGGACTCCACCATGCACTCATTTGTAGGTATCTTTTTCGGGGTCCTGGACAATCTAGTTGGGTGCGAGTTTCTACCCACTCTCTCACGTTCTTTTTCTCCCTATAGTGAAACAATTAAAAAAGAAAAATAAGGATTAGAAGTAATACCGTATAATTTCATATAATAGGCGTAATCGTGGAATTCCATATGATAGTCTTACCTCATCTCCAAAACTCATTAATGCAATTGGCCAGTGGACAAAACCACCAACTGCATCACTCAACATATAGATATCAAATGCTGGCACAGAAACCGAAAGTGGAAGGCTCAAGAATTTATCGGGAACAACCATCACTTTTACCCTGACGAAATCTGGCAAAATTAAACCCTGATGGCACACTTCTCCCGGAAATAACTTGCCACAGGCAACCTCATATGGCACTTGAGTGTGAGGATCTTTGAAGAGAAGGTGGCAAGGCGTATCACCCTGATTAGATAAGCATGTAGAAAGGCGTAACATAAGGGATAAATGCATGATTTATTTTGTGAAAAATGAACCAGAACCAACAGATAAAATGCAACTGAACCAGAACCAACAAATAAAATGCAACTGAACCAGAACCAACAAATAATATGCAACTGAACCAGAACCAACAAATAAAATGCAACTGAACCAGAACCAAATATAAAATGCAATGGAGGATGCGTGTTGTTCGGCGTATGGGGATGTTGTGGAGTCCATATCACACTCTCTACTTGAGTGAACCTATGCAAGATTTGTATGGGGCTGTTGTGCAGCTAAGAAAGAGCTGCCCCGTTAGACCTTTTAGTGAGATGGTGTGGTGGCTATATGAGAATTTAAGCAAGGAGTGTGTGTGTTTTTGTGTGGGTGGGGGCTATGTAACAATACTTAACCTGAACCAATACTTAACCTGAAGGTGAAGCAGATTCAAACTGCACGTGGAGTAGAAGATTGCCACAGAGAAATTCATCTGCCCATGGTAAGCAGATTCAACAAGCCATACAGTACAACAGGTATCTGGAGGAAATCAATGGCAACACCCATATCACCAGAACTTGTTACATTCCCTATCTATCTAAAGACTGAATATCAAGCTAAATATCTGGACATTTAGGCTTGCAAGTCCGATAGTCAAACACAGAAGTGTAGTGTTATCGGGACGGTCAAGGGAAGTTTGTAGGGGAAGAAGAAGAAACGAGCAAAAGGCTTATGTAGAGTATAGTAGTTGGAAGCAGTAGGCCAAGGAGCAGCCGCTCAAGTGGAGCGCCAACTATTACCTTTTGCTTATTTTTTGCAGATTTCACTAAAGATGGCTTGGGACTGTAGTTATTTATTTTCTATTCGTTTAGGAATAAGTAATAGTTTCCTAATCCTAGTTGCTGACTAGATCTTGTTAGACTAAATTCCAACCTCTATATGAAAGGCCCTTGGGATCATCATTCATTACTTATATGCACAAAAACAAGGTGAGAGATTGTAATTATTCTTCAGTTTCTAGATTAGAGTTCTTCATAAAAAGAGTCGTAATTCACAAGGGCGTCGACATGGACCTACATCGACCTACATGGACATTGTTGTTCTTGCTAATCAATTCTGCATAGACCTACATGGACATTGTTGTTCTTGCTAATCAATTCTACATAGACCTACATGGACATTGCTCTTCTTGCTAAGCAATTCTGCAATTCAAGACATGGACCTGCCTAAACCAACTGCAAGATCTAGACTAGGTGGTCTCTGTTGTTAATGTTGTGGTGGGCTTGGTGGCAGAGAAAGCCCACAATTCAAGGATGTTTCCATGTTTATAAACACAGGGGACTTAAGCCCGGTCCGTCGCAGAGGACGCTTCTCCAGACTACAATTCGGACGACAAAGCCGCCCGATTTTAAAGCTGGGCTATTCCCGGTTCGCTCGCCGTTACTAGGGGAATCCTTGTAAGTTTCTTTTCCTCCGCTTATTGATATGCTTAAACTCAGCGGGTAGCCCCGCCTGACCTGGGGTCGCAATGGTTTTTCACTCAAGGCAACATGTTAGGGTCCTACGAGTCCAATTAGCCAAATGCTGCGCGACGCGATGCAACCTAGGCATAGCCTTGTGTACCACCAAACGCCGACGCAGCTCAAGGCCATGGGCTCCTCATTTAGGCCATCCATGCCTGGTTAGGCACAGGAGGCCATCTTCCTCCCCTTCCCACAAGTGTGGGATGGGGGAGACGCGATGCGTGACGCCCAGGCAGACGTGCCCTCGGCCCGAAGGCTTTGGGCGCAACTTACGTTCAAAGACTCGATGGTTATTAGATAAAGTTGCAGGAAAACGGCAAGACAATTATTGCTGCAGGCTGCAGCATTAGCATTGCATGCAACAATATTCATTGTCTCATTGATAACGAGACTTTTTAATCCTAATAGAACACTACACAGTAGTTTTATGACCCCGGCTCCCACCCATCATATTACTTCACCCTCCCTGACATAGCCGTGTACCAATACTTCAAATTTTTATGAGGTCTCGTAACTAATTTATTACACTTTAAGCATTTAAGTATCTACCTGAACCAATACTTAACCTGAACCATAACCAATAACATCCTGAACCAGAACCAACATAGTGAGCAAGAAACTAGTGTGTGTGTTTGTGTGGGTGGGGGCTATGTAGAATAATTACCTTAATTTCACGTGGTAGATATGGCAGCGGATGGGTCCCTCGACCATTACCAGAATGATTTGGGCACATCACAGGAATCTCGGGAGCATCGGGAATTAGGAGCTTCAGCAACATCTAGAATATTAGGAACTTCGGGAGCATCCCGAACACTAGTCAACACAGGAACATCTGTAACCAGAGGCGAGGTGAAGGCCGGCAAACCCATTTGTTGCAAGATGGAGGACATATTACTCCTTAGCTCGAGCTTCATCTCTTCTTTAAGCTCCTCCCTTATTTCATTCTTTAGGGCCTCTCGATCCTCCAAAAGTGCTCCTTTTTTTTCTTGAACCACGAACTTTGCCTAAATTCCCAAATGCTTGCTTCACGGTGACATTAACGCCACCAAAACCTCTTGCACGACTTAGGTGATCTTCCTTCTCACCAAGAGCATAATATAAAGCATCTCTAATTCTATCTCGAATAAATTCTCCTTGGCTCTGCTTCTCTCTTAGCTAAAGCTAAGTTTAATTTCATACAAAAAAATAGTGAGCAAGCAATAGCATACATCGTGTAGATAGATTCTCCTAGTATGCATACATCATAAAGCAACTGATTACAAGATGACAGAATGAAAGATGATAGGTGATAAAACAGATTACAGAATGACTGATTACAGTTGACTGAAAAAAATTAATGAGATAATAATAGGATGACTGATTTCAGATGACAACAGGTGATAGATAATGACAGAAGTAGTAGAGCAGTCCCAAGTTATCAATTCTTCCATGCAAATGAAGGTGCAAGCACAACCAACAAGTGACGATGATAACAATATATGTTATGTACTTACATATCTTTTGGCTACTTCCTTGGTTTTCTTTTTCTTTATCTCATATTTGCCAGATTTCTTATCCTTTGTATGCATTGCACAGAACCAGTCATCCGCTCGATTGATGTCAATGGTAATCATAGAGGCCGAGTCATTCTCACCCGACACGGGAGTGCTCATTGGATAAAAACGATCCTTGATCCAAATCTGACGAGTAGTGTTGATGTCATTTTGGGCCAAGTGATGATGATGGTCATTCTTTTTTGCACACTCAATGGCCTTATCATGTTTTCTCTTAAGAACACGGGGAAAAAAAGAATAACCAACATTAAAATCATTAATAATACATTTAGATCAAAATAATTTTTGTAGTAATTATTTAGCTTACATTGGCCGGACTGGAAGTTTTGATTTGCTGAAAAAGTTTCCAATCTTCCACGCTTATATGTTTCCAAATTTCATGGGAATCCTTTCCATTTTGAGATTTGATTCTCTTCCTTGTCTTAGTTATCCATCCACTTACCAATTTGCTTTTGAAATCCCTAAACCTTTTCGCAACTAAAGACAAGAAGTTCTTCCTCAATCTCTTCTCATCAGGAATATGGAATAGATCCTGAAAGACAAGAAGAATACCATGAAGAAGGTTTAGTTAGATACCCCCTTTCATCTTATATATTATTATCCTCATTATTCTGATGAACACTGTAAATGCAGGTGAATGGCAGTGGCTATTTGAGTGGTAGTGGCTATTTGAGTAGCAGAAACAAGTAAACTAACAATACAGCAGGTGATAAGCAGATGAGTTGCTATTAAAGCATGTCATATTCAAGGTAGCATGTGTTCTTTCAATTAATGTTTACCACTTCCTACACTTACAATAGTTGAATCTGGATCCATTCATGCATTAAGACAGCAAAAACACTAAAGCGAAACCCAGCAAATTCACAATGGGCTGGTGCATGAAACAGGATTTAATCATTAATGTTTGGGCCCCTTCCAGTCATGGCCCACCTAACCGGTGAAATGACTAAAATACCCTTAGAGGGCAAAATTACCATTTTACCCCTAAGGATCCCACAGGCTAGAAAGTACAGGCCTTCAGTCAGGTCCACTGACTAAAAGGCTTTCATGACATCATCATCTTCATCAGATGACGTCACCTCAGTACTACCTATAAATAGTATTCTCATCTGATCATTCAGGTACGTTTTTCCATATATTATAGAGCATTTACTAGTACTATTCTCTCTGATTTCTGAGATCAGATCTGACTTAAGCATCGGAGAGCCGATCCCGGGAACATCCCCGGGGTAGTTCGCGGTGCTCGGTTTTGCAGGTGCCCGGAATTCGAAGACCTTGGACTTATTTGGTTACTACCCTAGCTGGAATTGGACTTCCCCGAATTACAAATTCACTGTGTTTCTTGTGACCCGAAACAGTTGGCGCCGTCTGTGGGGATCTAACATAACAACTACATTTTCGAACACCATGACACGAGGACAAGGTACCCGCGGTACTGCTGCTCGAAGAACTGCTTCTTAGAACGCTCAGACTACTCTGTTGAACCAGGGAGGTGCTATCGTGGAGGACGAGACTGACGCCCTAGAAACTTGAAGCCAGGCTGACAGGGCTATCGAAGCACCACCACCTGCAGTGACTTACTCGGATCTTCGACAACTCGAACTCCGAATGGAAAGACATATGACTATTGTCATGCATCAGAGCGTTTCAGTAATGAAGACTCAATAGACAACTCCCCCTGACCGAGGGACAGTCCTGGATCAACCACAGGCTCATCGAAGGGTAGCTCAGCCAAAACGTGCCCTAACCGAGCATGTTGTTGGCGGCCCCTCGAAAAAGATACCTGCTACTTCGAAAGGAAAATCTATCATGTCACCAAGCCAAGATGATGCTCGACATATCATACAGCAAAAACAGATGAGGGGTAAGAACTTCGACGCCCGAAAGATCATCGAAAAGTTAAGAGAGCAATCCCAGGGAGGAAATTCGAGGTACTCAGTAGCCACCCGAAACACAGGACAATCTCATCCCGTGACTAGCCATCACACTCTGAGAATAGCAATCCCACCACAAATCGAGGAGCCCCAGGAGGTAGCAGAATCAGGCTTTCGAGTGGGTTCAGTGGTGGCACACAAGTCACCATTCAGCCAACACATCATGGAGACCCCTAACTCGGGCAAAGTCAAGATTCCTTTGATAGAGCATTACTCAGAAATTACTAATCCTGCTGACCATCTAGCAGCATACAAAGCTCAAATGAGCGTGCAGACGTTTTGCGAGGCGACGTGGTGTAGATATTTCCCGACCACCCTGAAAGGCTTGGCCCTCAATTGGTTCACAAGCTTACCGAACGGCATCATAACCAGCTTCTCGGCTCTCGAAGCTCTCTTCTCTCAGCACTTCATAGCAGAAAAACGTCACAAAAAGACGAGTGTCCACCTGATGTCCGTTTCCCAGCAGAAAGGGGAAAGTCTGAGCTGCTACATCAAGCGATTCAACGAGGAGTCCCTCAAGGTCTCCGACCTCCAGGATGGAGTTGCTGTTACGGCCTTGATAAACGGCCTTCATCCTGGACGCTTCAAGTTCGAACTCGCCATGAGAGAGACTCTCACTTTGGCTGATGCCATGGTACAGAAGTATATCTAGGCGTCAGACATCTGTAAAAATGCTCATGAAGAAGGAGGGAACAAAAGAAGGAATGAGCCATCGAGTCAGTAAGACATGGCAGACAGGTTAAAGAGGCATCAACCATCCGACGGAGGTCATGACCCTCGTTTCAATGTTAACCGGCGGGAGATATACTTAGACATTAAAGAGAAATCCGTGTTGCCTCGACCGAACCCCATTAAAACATCGAGTTATCGCAGAGACAAAAAGCTGTGGTGCGAATATCATAAAGACTGTGGTCACACGACCAAGGATTGTAGGGAATTGAAGAAAGCTCTCGACAAGTTGGCTGATGAAGGAAAATTGAATAGATACCTCAAGGAACCTCAGGGTGATCGAAGGAGAGATAAGGGAAAGGAGAAACAAACCAGGAGCGATGAAACCGAAGGCTATGTAGGTTTCATAGCTGGGGGCTTCGCTTCCGGAGGCTTAACCGGCAACGCAAGGAAGAATCACCTATACCATCTGAAAAATGGTGAGAGAATGAAAAAACCGGACACACCCACCATGGTGTTCGGGGAAAGTTCGAAGGAGATACAGACCCCCCATGATGACCCTCTGGTCATCAAGCTGAAAGTGGCCAACAACAGGGTTAGTCGATTGTTGATCGACAGTGGGAGCTCGGCAGACATCATTACTTGGGAATGTCTGCAAAAGCTCAAGTACGAAAAAGCTGACATCAAGGCCATTGACCAACCTCTGGTCGGATTCGGAGGGCAATCCGTTCACCCCCTTGGAGTCATTAATTTGCCTAGCCGGTTTGGTGACAGGGAAAAGGACGATGCCTTCCAATCAACTTTTTAGTTGTTGACATCGACCACCCCTACAACGTCATCGTAGGAAGGCCCACACTAAATAGGATAAAAGCCGCAATTTCGACCTACCAGCTCCTGTTGTAGTTCGAAGCAGATTATGGGACAGTTGGAAGATTGCATGGGGACCAAAAATCTGCTCGAGAATGTTATGTCAATAGCTTGAGAAGGAGCAAGCCAATCGAACCAAACTCAGGAAAAAGGAAAAGAGAAGAGAACGAAACTGAAAATATTTCACCTCCACCATTGGGTTTGTTTTACAACGAGAACCTAATTAACTACAATCGGCCTCAGCCGGTCGATGAAGATGAAGAAATACAACTCGGACCTGATCCTAACCGGACAGTTCGAATTGGAAAAGACCTTAACCAGGTCGTTCGAAAGGAAATAGTGGATCTCCTCCAAGAGTATCAAGAGATGTTCACATTTTCAGCTGATGAAATGCCAGGGATAGATCCCTCGGTCACTAAGCATCAGCTGAACATCAAGTTGGAATTCAGGCCCATCAAATAGAAGTTAAGGCATCAGGGCGCTGAAAGAAACAAAGCAGCAGCTGAAGAGGTGAAAAAGCTGCTAAGTGCTGGAATGATAAAAGAATGTCTATACACCGAGTGGCTATCGAACGTAGTACTAGTTCGAAAGCCCAACGGATCATGGCGCATGTGCGTTGACTTCACCGATCTCAATAAAGCATGTCCCAAAGATGACTTCCCCCTTCCTAAGTTCGACAAGTTGGTCGACTCCACCGCGGGCCATGCACTATTTAGCTTCATGGACGCGAATGCTGGTTACCACCAAATCCCCCTCGCCGAGGAAGATCAGGTGCATACCGCGTTCATTACAAGCTCCGGGATTTATTGTTTTGTGGTCATGCCGTTCGGACTTAAGAACGCAGGGGCTACATATCAGAGGCTCGTGAATAAAATATTCGAGAAGAAGTTGGGGCGTAATGTTGAAGTCTATGTTGACGACATGATAGTCAAGAGCAAGCTAGTCGAGGATCATGTCCAAGATCTGCGGGAAACTTTGTCTACCCTACGATCTTACAACATGAAATTGAATACTAAGAAGTGCGTCTTTGGCTTTCGAGAAGGGAAATGCCTAGGATTCTTAGTGGACGAAAGGGGCATCGAAGCTAACCCTGAAAAGATAGAAGCCATCATCAACATGAAGTCTCCTCGAACTGTGAAGGAGGTTCAAAGGCTCATAGGGTGTATGGCTGCCCTAAGAAGATTTCTATCAAGATCAGTTGATAAGAGCTTACACTTCTTCAATACACTGAAGAAACCGTGCTTCGAATGGGACTGTGAAGCAGAAAAAGCCTTTCAACTATTGAAGACCCACTTAGCTTCATTACCAAAGCTTGTCTCACCCTTGCCGGGAGAGACATTATTCGTTTATCTCGCGGTATCTGAAACTGCTCTAAGTGTTGTGCTCGTTGCCGAAAGAGACAAGCTACAACACCCAGTATATTTCGTTAGTCATGCCTTTCGAGGAGCTGAAAGTAGATATCCCCCGTCGGAGAAAATGATATATGCCCTTGTGATGGCCAGTCGAATATTGAAGCCTTATTTTCAAGCTCATCTAATCAAAGTACTCACTAGTCAGCCACTCAGAAAACTCATTGAAAGTAGAAATGGCTCTAGTCGAGTTATCGAATGGGCTAATCAATTATCAGACTTTGGTCTAGAGTTCGAACCGAGAAGAGCAATAAAAGCACAAGCCTTAGCCGATTTTATTGCTGAGTGCCCAACCGAAGTCGAAACTGTCGTCCTAACCGGGACATGGCAACTCTATGTTGACGGCTCTTCATCCAAAGCAGGTTAAGGAGCCGGTCTACTGATAATAGACCCTCTCGAAAATAAAATGGAATATGCAATAAAATTTGACTTTGCTGCTTCAAATAACGAAGCTGAGTACGAAGCCCTTTTGCTGGGATTAAAACTATGCCTCTCGAATGGGGCTAATGAAATAACAGTCAAGACAGATTCACAGCTGGTCGTGGGTCATGTCAAAGGAGGATTCGAAGCAAAGGAAGACAGTATGAGGATGTACCTAGGCAAGGTAAAGGAACAACAACAAAAGTTCAACAAGTTCTCAATACAACACATCCCACGGTCCGAAAACCAGCAGAAAGTTGCTTTATCTCGAATAGCCAGTTCAGCATCTGGATTGGAACCTCGAACCATCTCTTCGGAGGTGTTGTATAAACCAAGTATCAACAACCAACTTCTCATCTGTAGCATAGACCGCTCGAACAATTGAATGCAAAGTATCCGCCTATACTTCGAAGAAGGAAAATTACCAGAAGATGAAAAGAAGCAGAAAGAGTGCGACGCCGTGCAAGTTGGTTTTTGTTGCACGACCACCTGCTATACAAAAAGTCCTTCACACATCCTCTTTTAAGATGTGTGACGTTCGAAGAAGGCAAGCAGATACTTCGAGAGATACATGAGGGCACCTGTGGGAGTCATCAGGGGGCTCGAACTATAGCTGGTAAAGCTCTTCGAGCAGGGTACTATTGGCCAACAGTGATGAAGGATGCAAAGGACATGGTCAAAAAATGTCACAACTGTCAAGTGTATGCCCATGTACATCGACAGTCAGCCTCACTTCTCACTACAATGTAAGATGTACTACCATTCGACCAGTGGGGGATGGACATCCTCGGGCCCTTCCCAGTAGAATCTGGGGGAAGAAAATTCCTATTAGTAGCTGTTGACTACTTCACCAAGTGGATCGAAGCTGAACCCTTAGCCACCATCACAGATAACAAAGTGCAAGACTTCATCTGGAAAAACATAATCACTCGTTTTGGCATACCTCGAGCACTTATATCAGACAACGGTCGGCAATTCAACAGTGGTCCTACCAAAGCTTATTGCGCTCGATTTGACATACAAACAAAATTTTCTGCTGTCAGTCGACCGCAAACCAACGGGGAGGCCGAGGCAGCCAACAAAGTCATCCTCAAAGGACTGAAGAAGATGTTAGATTGAGCGAAAGGGTCATGGGTTGAAGACTTAGCAGGAATAGTATGGTCAGCTCGAACCAGGGTAAAAGAAGCCACTGGCCATACACCTTTTAACTTGGTTTATGGAAGTGAAGCTGTGTTGCCATTCGAAGTAGATATCCCCTCACCGAGGATAACATTCTTCGACTATGGGCAAAACGAAGAAGAAAAGAGCGTTAACCTCGACCTCCTGCCAGAGACAAGAGGAAATGCACTACTCAAATCAATAGCTCAGAAGGCTAGAATGACCAGGCTATACAATCGAGGGGTCAAGGAAAGAAAGTTCGAGGTCGGAGACCTAGTCCTTCGAAAGATTGAAGCAACAGGAAAAAAGATGGACCTTGGCAAGCTAAGTCCAAATTGGGAAGGACCATATCGAGTAACAGAGGTTGTTCATCCTGGAACATACAGACTCGAGAACATGGATGGTGATCCTTTATTTCGTCCCTGGAATATCGACAACTTGAGGAAGTTCTACGTCTAAAGCCAACCATAACAGCTTAAGGGGCTAATAGGACAGCAAGATAGTTCTTATACTACTTCGACCTCGCCGGTCTTGTTAAGGATTAAGTCGTTGTGATATGCATTAGAATAATTGTAATGGTCTTAAACTTGTAGACCTTGCCGGTCCAAACATACTTGTTAAGATTATGAATGAAATATGACCTCACCGGTCTTTCGAATTTGTCATCTGCTTTATTTATGTATCATGTTCGAGTTTTTTAATACCTAACAAGTTCAAAACAGATTCATGACCTCACCGATCTCAAATTTCAAATGATTAGACTCCTCCAAGGAGGGCTTTCGAACTCTCATTTATCCTCTGAAATAAGGGTGCTCGAACTTTGTCATACTAAAAAGACCTAGTAGGTCGAAAATAAATACAACGCATGAGACCAGATAATCAAAAAGTTCTTTTCATTCCATTTGAAGAAAATTACAAGCTTGAACAGAATAAAAAGCTGAGTAACTAACTTACAAAAAAGCAAAAGTGCTGAAATTACAATGTCAAGGGGCCTCAATATCTAAATCTTCCTCCTTAGACGAGGACTCGGATGAGGAGCTCGCGTCATCAGCTTCACCCTCGGGCTCATCCTCGACCGCTTAAGAGGCAGCCTCGGCGGCTTGAACTTCGCTTTCCTTTGCAGGAGAAAGGTCGGCAGGGGCTTCACTTTCAGCGGCCTCAGCGACCTCCTCAGGGACAAAGGAGGAAGCTTCACCAGCTCCTCGTTTTCCCTTTGCCTTCTCCTCTTCCATATAGGCATCCAGGGCCTTCTGCTCATACTCGCGATACTTGGTCAGAACTTGTTGGAAATCCAGTCCCGGAGCCAAGTCTTTCAGAGTACTCTCAAAAAAGCCCTGGATTTCACCTCGAGCAGATTGAAACCCTCGACCATTTTCTGATCAGCATAGTTCTTGCCCTCCTGTGATAGCTTCAAGCGGCGGATGTACTTGTCCCTCTTCTGCTTTAAATCCATGACGGACTTATCATATAGCTGCTGCAAGTCATCTCGCTGAGCCTGAACCCGATGAAGCAGGTCCTTGTGGCCCCCAGCTGCCCCTCGAGGTCAGCAACCTCTTTGCGTGAGGAATCGAGCTTCTTCTCAGCAGATTTAAGCTGGTTGGACAGCTCATCTCTTGTTGTCATCAGACTCGTCCTCTCACTGTTAAAAGCCTCGAGGTTGTCCGCATTCAACCTCTTGGCCGCGTCAAGTTCAGCCTCGAGAGAGCAGACCCTTCGAGAAGCCTCCAACAGCTCCTGTTTGCACTTATCAAGCTCCTCGGCCAGCTTACCCAATCACGACCTTCCTTTTCAGTAAGGCAGGCCATTCGGATAGACATCTGCGACAACAAGCAAAGAAAAAGTTAAGTAAAAGTTACAAAAATAGGATATGGACAATAAGAGAAAACAAAAAGGCTCACCTGTAACCAGCACTCATTGAGCGCCTCGATCTCCATCGCTGAACTCAGCTTAGAGATATCCTCCTTATCCCCGGGCACCAACAATGCCTCTCGAACTCGTTGGTAACGAGCTCGAAGAGCCTTGCGGCTGGCATTCACGATGCTTACGGCGCCGGACTGACCGTCGACGTCGTCAAGCCAAGAAGTTTTGGTCTTCTTGACCAGGGGCTCTTCATTCTCCTCCTCATCCAGAGGACTTGAATCCGCACCAAGGTGAAAACTAAGATCCGGTATTAACGGATCAATAGAGGGAGAGGTGCGGGTCTTCCTTTTCAAACCCTCAGGAACCTCGACCGCTGGAAGAGGGGGGTCAGGCAGAGTAGTAGGAGGAGCAGGTAAAGGCTTCGGTGTTACAGATTTCGCCTTTGGCTTATGTTTTGGATTCTGCCAAAGAAAAGACAAGTTAGAAGAAGCGGATAAAACCAAATTCCAACAAAAAGGGTGATCGAACTTACAGCAGGAGGTTTGGGAACTTTGAGTTCCCCGAATTCAGCGACAGCCTGGCCATGGCTGCCATGCCACTCTTAGCGGTATTCTTCTTCATCTCGTCGTCGAGGTTATTGAAAGCAAGCACTACAAAAGCAGAAAAGTAAGTCAAAAACAAGTTGTTATCACAAACAGAAGAAATAGATAAGTGATAGACCCCTACATTGGTCATATGCCGGGGACAGGAAGTGCTCGTTGGTTAACTCCTTATCATTAGGCAGCAAGTGATCAGTCTTGTATTTTTGCTTCTCATCAATATGAAACGACGTGGCTTGACATTGAATGGCCACAATAGCCTCCTCGGCGTCCATTTTAGGCACATTAAGATTCATGCCAAAGTTAGGAGGACTATCGGACAAAGTCACAGGTATATCCCACGGTTGATCCCCTCGAAAGATGAAAAGAAACTCCCCTCGAAAAAGGGCGTGGTTGGTTGGCATCTCAGTTGTGACCTTATAGGATTTCTCGTATCTAAGGCCATCTTTGATCATTATGAGGTGCCTGGCCTGAAAAGAATACCAACCCGACCCATGGCAAACCTTGGAAACCTCGTTTATTCGAAACATATTGTCCAAACTGAGTTGGGCATAAGCTGACATAAGGCTATGTTATATGCCTCCAAAATCTCTTTAAAAAGCGGGTGCAAGGGAAAACGCAAACCCAGCTCGAAATATGATTTATATACACCGATGCATCCAGGGGGTGGTGACACCACCAAGTCCGTGACTTGTGGGGGATACATAACATAGGGCAGCTTTATATGGTACAGAGTCGACAAAAACGACAGCCCTTCTTGAAGGTCCTTTCGCCACTTCCCCGTTGACCAATGGCCACTTATTCCCAATCTCATATTGGGGGAAGGGCAGGGCTCGATACAGCCGGACGTCGAAGTCCCCTCATTCGTCATCTCCATTATTTGCACTACACCAAGGGAAAGGAAAGAATCTAAGTAACTCCTCTTAGTAGGAGGGAAGGCTATCGTTACTTTATTAGGATGATCTAAAAATTCCTCAGGCCCCTCGAAATCCTCCTCACACTCCTCTTCCTCAATAGGAATGGCGTCGAGCAAAATATCGAAATTCGGGACCCAATAAGCTATTGATACAACAGGACCCCATCTACCCATGTTTCTACCCAAGGTATATAAGGAAGGGGCAAGGCATATGGGGCACTCAGTTCGAAAACAGGGTTCATTATTTATATTACAGTGACCCCTATCAAATTTATTAAAAGCAAGGAAAAAATCAAAAATGAGATGTCATACCTGTCGAATTACACGAAGGAGGTTCCTCGCTCTCTTGACACGCTCTGAGCAGCACACAGGGAGCAAAAGACTTCTTAAAAAGAGAGAGAAAATTAGAGAGAGAAAGTAGAGAGAGAAATTGCAAAGTGAGTAAATGAGGAAAGAAGTAAGATATTTATATCTCACCAACCCTGAACAGTAACCTCTCTAATGTGAACAGTAACCCAACATGGGAGTTCGTGCCAGAGGATAGAAGGAGGTTTGTCCTAATACGGTATTTATACGGTTCAAACGTATAAAAAAGGTCAAATACGGTTGACTACCCAAAAAGTTGACTTTTAAACGTTGACCCTCAGCGGGCCTACCTCGAAGAAATTCAGCTATACAACACTTCCCTCACCGGGGCTACCTCGAAGAAATTCAGCTATACAACACTTCCCTTACCCGGGCTACCTCGAACTCTTCAAAAGGATAAACCTTTTGACTGAGTCACCTCGAGCAGATTCAAGGATGTTCTTTGAATCCATACTTAGAAACATTTCAGAGTATGCCAAGCCCTTCATAAGGCATCCCCTTTCGAGTAATTGAGTATTGAACTCGATTAGCCTTTACCAGGCCACCTCGAAATCATCTAATTAAGTATTGGACTCAATTAGCCCTTACCAGGCCTTCTCGAATTTATCAAAATTAAATATTGGACTCAATTAGCCCTAACCAGGCACCTCGAAGAATTCAAACCATCCAAAAGTGGATGTTTATAATTTATCATCGAAAACCCTAAATAGGGCGTTCGAATTTGTCTTTCATGGAACCGTTCCAAGTATGGCGTTCGTATTCTGTTATATAAACAACCAAAGGTAGATGTTTACAAATCTGTCTCGAACACCCTTCGGAGGGCGCTCGAGTTTTCATAGAATCTCTTAAAAGGAAGGGTGCTCGAGTTCTATGAGCTATTCTCCTAGGAGGATGTTCGAATTCTCATTAAATCCTCTGAAGTGAGGGTGCTCGAATTCTATTAGTTGTTCCCCTAAGAGGGTTCTTGAATGCCATAACCAAACAAATAAAGAGTGCGTCTAAGCCTTTACAACCCCTCTTAGGAGGACGCTCGAATTCTATGAGCTATTTCTCCTAGGAGGGCGTTCGAATTCTCATTTAACCCCTCCTAGGAGGACGCTCGAATTCTATGAGCAATTCGCCTAGGAGGGCGTTCGAATCCTCATTCAACCCCTCTTAGGAGGACGCTCGAATTCTATGAGCTATTTCTCCTAGGAGGGCGTTCGAATTCTCATTCAACCCCTCTTAGGATGACGCTCGAATTCTATGAGAAATTCTCCTAGGAGGGCGTTCGAATTCTCATTCAACCCCTCTTAGGAGGACGCTCGAATTCTATGAGCTATTTCTCCTAGGAGGGCGTTCGAATTCTCATTCAACCCCTCTTAGGAGGACGCTCGAATTCTAAGAGCAATTCTCCTAGGAGGGCGTTCGAATTCTCATTCAACCCCTCCAATGGAGGGCGTTCGAATTCTCTTTGAACCCCTCCAATGGAGGGCGTTCGAATTCTCATTGAACCCCTCCAATGGAGGGCGTTCGAAGTCTCATTGAACCCCTCCAATGGAGGGCGTTCGAAGTCTCATTGAATTCCTCCAATGGAGGGCGTTCGAAATCTCTTTGAACCCCCCCAATGGAGGGCATTCGAGTTCTCTTTATGCCCCTCCAGTAGAGGGCGCTCGAACCCATGTTAAAAACCCCTCCTGGGGAGGGCGATCGAATCCACAGTTAGTTCCTAAACATAGGGCACTCGAATTCATGGGATGAGGACGCTCGAGTTCTTGGGATGAGGACCCTCGAATTTTACGAGACTTTGGGGAACGTCGAGTTTAAAGCAACCAAAGCAGATTATTCCGCTCCACATCACAGTCTCATCATGATCTGATACTACGACATTGAGCGTGGGGCTAATGTTTGGGCCCCTTCCAGTCATGGCCCACGTAACCGGTGAAATGACTAAAATACCCTTAGGGGGAAAAATTACCATTTTACCCCTAAGGATCCCACAGGCTAGAAAGTACAGGCCTTCAGTCAGGTCCACTGACTAAAAGGCTTTCATGACATCATCATCTTCATCAGATGACGTCACCTCAGTACTACCTATAAATAGTATTCTCATCTGATCATTCAGGTACGTTTTTCCATATATTGTAGAGCATTTACTAGTACTATTCTCTCTGATTTCTGAGATCAGATCTGACTTAAGAATCGGAGAGCCAATCCCGGGAACATCCCCGGGGTAGTTCACGGTGCTCGATTTTGCAGGTGCCCGGAATTCGAAGACCTTGGACTTATTTGGTTACTACCCTAGCTGGAATTGGACTTCCCCGAATTACAAATTGACTGTATTTCTTGTGACCCGAAACAATTAAGAAGTTTTATTTATTCTGAAAACACAATAATATGAGTTAAGACATAAACAAGGGGATGAAATAAGAGCTTGAGATTACCATGGTGTCTAGCCATATCATTTTTTTGCTTTCCTTCGGTGACATCCTTCCAATTCCAATTAATGTTAAACTTTCACATGCAAAACCCAACATGTTAGCCATATATCAATCGCCATTTACCAATTGGATGGCTGAGGTCATCAAATTGAAGATACATAGGCCCCGAACCTTTTAACCCCTTTGTTGCACACCTTCCACTGGAAGAGCCCTTGCTTTGTTGTAAGCTCTTCATTACACCTCTTAGTTGTAATTCTTGGGAGGTTTGTTGGATAGGTTGAAGATGGTCAATGGGCACGGAGGTAGATGGACCCGTCACTTCGATGCCCTGTAATGCAGCTCTATTTGCCTCCATCTCATGAAGATCTATCCAGTTGGCAATCTCCTCAAGTCTACGAGCCTCCATCTCTGTAGCAATGTCATCTGGATCACCCTTGTCATTCTCCATCTCAGCATTATAAGGGGCATCATCACTATCCCTGTCACTCTCAAGATTGTCATCACCTTCCTCATCAATGTAATCATCATCATCCTCGGATATCTTGTAGTTACCCTCGTCATCCATTGCCGAATTCCTAAAAATATGGTCAAATTAAACACAAAGTAATTGTACATAATAGCCAGAAATTATCATTGTATATATACGATTTGACATCATACCTCTTTAGGATAATTAAGAATTTTCAACAATAAGCCCTTCTGTATGGTCAGGACGTACAAAACATGTGTCAAGATCCTCTACATCACTCAAATTGCTTTTAGGAATTGAGAAAGGTGGAATATCCTCAAAACCATCATATTCCTCTTCATTAAGGACGTCCTAAGAACCTAAAATTCGTTTCTTTCCATGAACCGCAAGAGACCGTTGGTGGTTAGATGGGTCAAGAACATAGAAGACTTATTTAGCTTGTGATGAAAAAATGAATGGCTCCTCAGTGTCACGCAAACGATTCATATCCACTTGAGTAAAACTAAATTCATCTATTTGGACACCACGTCGACTATTCTCAATCCACTTGCATCGAAAAAGAGTAACCTTAAAGTCACAATAATCTAGTTCCCATACTTCTTGAATTATCCCATAGTATGATTGTATCGGATCAATAAGAGATTTGTCCTTAGAGCTAGCAAATTCTCTTGATGATGCAATCATTGTCACACCACTATTCTGCACAGATATAATGACTTATTATCTTGACGTTCACTGTAGAAAGTGTATCCATTTCTAGTATACCCTTCGTAAGAGAACACACACTCTCTAGGACCATAAGCAAGCCATTTGAGTGTATTAGATACATCATCACTATCAAGATTTGACAATTCTTCCATTACGTCCTTATAGAACCAATCAATGAACATGCGATTATGCTCTTGCTCAGCCACCTTTCACCTCTTGAAGGATATATGGAAGCTAAAAATTTCTTATGCCTTGTCAAATATAGTTCAACCGCTTCACTTTGTTGCAACACATATAAATGCGCCTTCATTCTCAAATATGATGGAGGTGAGATCTTTTTGGCGCCAACCAGACCTTTGCCTTCATAGCTTCCATCTCTTATGGTCCTTAGAAGACCAATAGCTTGAAGCGTATCCTCGTATTCACTACAAAACTCATAAACCTCTTCACTAATAATTCCTTGAATAATATTAGCTTCTGATCGGGATGGATTTCTCACCATAACTTGTAGCGTACCCATGTGTCTTTCAAAAGGATACGCCCACCTTAGATATACTGGACCACACAACTTGATCTCTCGGACAATATGTGTTATTAAATGGACCATAATATCAAAAACAGAAGGCGAAAAATACATCTCATATTGGCAAAGTGTTTCAACAATGTCAACTTGTAATCCATCTAATTTTGTTGGGTCAATCACCTTATTGCATATGGTATTGAAAAAAGAACAGAGTTTAGTAATGGCATGCCTCACATGCATGTTTCGGCAAAATCCCTCGAATTGCAATCTGTAAAAACACTTGCATCATGACATGAGAATCATGGGACTTCTTGCCAACTATTTTAAAATCAGTCTTGGACACTAGCCGTTTCAGATTCGAAGAGTATCCAGTAGGAACCTTGATCCCATATAAACACTCACAGAATGCACGTTTTTAGATTTAGATAAGGTGTAGTAAGCTGGTGGAAGATAAAAGGATGAACTTTTCCCCTTCTTAATCGTGCTCTTCTCAATTGGCCACAACTGTGTTCAAATCTTCATACATTCCATGTCTTTACGCACTTTTCCCATTTATATTGAGCAGAGTCACGAGAATAGCATCACAAACATTCTTCTCTATGTGCATCACGTCAAGACAATGTCTTACCGGCAAGTCATTCCAATATGGAAGTTCCCAAAAAACGGACACTTTCTTCCAAAGACCCTCAAACTCTTTCGGTTTCACATTCTTACCAAAAACCGTGTCAATACCTTTAACCCGTTCATAGACCTCTTTTCCACTTAATGTCCTACGAGCCACTTCTTCCTCCACTTTCCCATTGAATGGTAATTTCTTCTTACGATAAGGGTGAAAGCGATTGAGAAACCTTCGATGATTCATGTACACATATTTCCCCGAATGCGCCAAATATGTTAATTTCATATCATCGTCACATATAGGGCATGCTTGGTTCCCCTTACCCTTATAACCTGACAAATTACCATAAGTTGGAAAGTCATTCACGGTACAGAATAGCATTGCACGCAACGTAAAGTTCGCATTGGCATGTGCATCGAACATCGTGACACCTTCATTCCACAACTTCTTAAGATCATAGATAAGTGGCGCGAGGTAAACATCTATGTTGTTCCATGGTTGTCTAGGTCCGGATATTAAAAGTGACAGCATGATATATTTGCGCTTCATGCACAACCAAGGAGGCAAATTATAGATAACTAACAAAACAGGCCATGTGCTATGTAAACTACTCAGACTATCATATGGGTTCATTCCATCGGTGCAAAGCCCAAGTCTTAAATTTCTAACTTCATTCTTAAACTCCGGATTCTTATTATCAATGATCTCCCATTGAGGAGAATATGCTAGATGTCTCAGCTTCCCATCTTTCTTCCTTCGATATGCATACCACCTTAAGTGTTGAGCATCACTCTTTATGGAAAACAAGCGTCTAAGGCGTGGTATTAATGGAAGATACCATAACACCTTTGCAGAAGGATACTTCTTACCAACCTCAAATTCAGTCCCATCTGGCAACTTGTAACGTGACTTAGCACAACGAGGACACTGATGTAAATCATCATACTCATTTCGATACAATAAGCAATCATTTGGACATGCATCAATCTCATTATAACCTAAACTCAATGGACAAATTAACTTTTTCGCATAATAATGCGACTCAGGAATTTGGTTTCCATCAGGGAACATGTGTTGGAGAGTTTTCAACAATTCCGTGAAGCTATTGTCACTCCAATCATACTTAGCTTTGGTGTTAAACAATGTTAACACTACTGAAAACTTAGTGTACTTGGTGCATCCGGGATACAGGGGAATTTTACATGACTTGAACAAACTTTCGAATGCTCCGGTGGTAAATTGATCTTTCATCCCATCTAACATCTCATGTAACCGATCATCATCATTATCCTCATTATGATCAACACCATTGTCCTTACGTAAAACATCCTCTTGAATAATGTCAACATTAGGCTCTCCCCTAAGGTGATTTTCGATTTCAATAAGTTGTTCAATTTCTACATGTCGTTCAATCATGTCATCATTTACTCTAGAACATCCCTTGTATATTCCTTATTCACCATGCCATATCCATATATGATAATCTTGTCTAAACCCACGACAAATATCATGTTCCCTTAACAACCTTATACTATAGACCTTCACCACATTACAACAATCCACATAAGGGCAATAAAAACCTTCATCTCTGGTATTTTTAGCATAATCTAACGCATTCCTGCAGAATTCCTCGACCCCTTTTTGGAACTCCAACGAATTTCACTTACCATACATCGAATTTCGATCCATCTCAAGTACAGTCCACTAAAAAGTAAAAAGAAGACAATTAAAACACATGGGAAACACATTTCAATTGCAAAGTTTAAGTCAACCTAAACATCGATGCATCCGAAAGGTCCTTATCACTCCAACCTAACCCATCCTTGAACATTTCATCCCACTAGTGAATGTATGCCAACTCTAACTCTAAGGAAAATTCGGCAGCATTTTCCTGTACTTCTCCAAGTACACGATATGGGTAAATATTTACCTATATATGTACCCGAAGAACATCAAAGGGAAATGATCAGCCGAAATATTCCTTACAGCGAGAAAGCATACATTCACCTCCTAAATGAGATCCAATGTTCAAGAACAGTCCCAATCCGGAGACTATTCAAGATGTACCCCTAATGAGTATATCTTGAATGGGTATCTAAGCCTATGATGATGCATGGATAGCAAAAACAAGAAAGCATTAATTTATATCAAACCCAAATAACAATTTCCTTTTCATATATTTAAATCAATCATATCACCAAACATGCATAATAATTGATTAAAAAAGGCCACATAATTTAGTAATGTTTTAATGAAAAGTATATTTACAAGAAAATGATATAAGGTAAGGAATCATACCAAATATACACGAGAAACTTTATGCTCCAACAGTAGGTGAAGTAGCCCTACGTTAATTTATATTAAACCACTTTGGTCAATTTGCCCCATAATATAATAAATGAAAACATAAGACATTATATGTTTCATAAAGCACAACTAATATGGTAAAGTTCAATAGGAATGTAATAGGTAGGAGGGGCAGGGGACTCATAAATCTCACTCAATCATTGCAGAAGATGTGCAATGCAACACGAATGGATATTGACACAAGCATGTGATCAAAAGGAACATTAAACAGTTAGAGTTGCAACTTCACATCCAAAGGTGGGACCATTTCAACAAAGATTTTGTTTATGACAATCCCTTGAACGAAGTAAGCCACTTACTCATAACTAACATTCCGCGAAGACATCTATTCGATAATTGCTGCTTATTAATTCTACTCCATAAGCCCGGTGGAAGATGGACAAAAGAGTGAAAGATTAAAAAATGAACAGAAAGCCAAATAAGGATGAGAAAACAAATTAGAGTTAATATTAGTTACAAATGTCACTGATCATATAAACATATGTGAGATCTCCTAACACCACGACATTGCATAAATAGTCAAACAATGAGGATTTTTTATTTGGCATACATTACGGAATCAGACCCTTAATGAGCAGCAGAACTAAAACAATATAACCAGGCTTGAATTACCCACTAAAACATCCAAATCAACTCAAAAAAATCAACAACGTTTGAAGAAGAAAAAAGGGCAGAATTAAGACCAACATTGCAACACCAAAGTGCAGACCGATAGACCAAAATGCAAGAAAATGTTAGGATTTATAGCTTTTTAGTATGATAGTGTCAAAGCTTGGCTAAGTACTTCCATTGCCAAACCAAATACACCAAGTGTTATCCGTTAACACCCAGAACAAAACAACAGCAGCATCAAGCCTTACTGAGATCAAGAAGAACAACATACCACAAGAAGAACAGCATCACAACACAGCTAATAATAGACAACTAACCCTCAAACACAAACAATATACAAATTCCTCTCTACCAAAACAAAAACCCAGATTCATTAAACCAGATGCTTATCTACAAACTGAAAAACCAAAATTTTAGAATCAAAGAGCATATTAAATCAGAGAAAACAAAAAGATTGAAGAAGGATGTGAACCTGCAAGGGGTTTCCGCTTCCTATTGTTGACGACGCACATAGTTGAAGAACGATGTGAAACTAAAGAAGCAGTTTCCTGTAGTTGACGACAATGAGAGTTGAAGAACAATGCAAGAAACGAGTGATTGAAGGAAATCGAAACAAAAGAATGAAGAGATGAAGAAAAATTACATACCGAAATCAAGGAGAGAAATCCTAGAGTGGAATGGATCCGATGAATGGAGAAGAGAGACGATTAAAATTAGCCGAAGAAGGAGGAGCACATAGAGCCGCCGGAAGACGATTGAATAGCCAAGAAAGGAGGAGCACAGGGAGTCGCTGTATCTCAAGAGCAATGGAATATAGCAATGGAACAGTCAAAGTGTGGCGGGATTAGTGTCTTTAGGGAAGATGAGGCTTTGATGCGTTTTTTTACAAAAACGCCTCACGTTGGTGTGGTTGCTTTTTTTAAAAAAATTATCTTAAATTATTTTTGCTTCTATTAGTAAAAAGTGCCTCAAATATATAGCCTCAAATAGCTATTTTTCTACTAGAGTGGTCATAAATTAGAATACAAATTGAGTTTAGGAATGAATTTTGAAATAAACATAGACAATGATAATCAAAATCCACAATACAAGTTTAGAATTATGGACAACGATTAGTAACAAGCCCTAAAACATCAATCAATACAAACAATTGATAAACAATCCCCTAACAATTCAAGAATAATAATTTAACTCCCTTTTACCATGTTTCAGTACATCCTAGCATAAAAGACCACTCACTATCTAGACATTATGCGAGGAATTTGAACATAAAATTGATTTAGAATAACAAAAGAAAACATGGTAATTAGTTTAGAAATGAGAAGTACTTGAGAGAAAGTAGATGAAAGCAATACCAAAAAATGGAGAATGAAATTTCGGAAACAAACTATATAAAATTGCAAGCAATCTGAGCTATAATTCTTGATCAACAATGGAGTTTTCACAATATGGAAGAAGAGACAACTCAATATTCTCACTCTAATCTCTTCAAAAGATTGTAAAAACTAAGTGTCTCTACTAAATTAGGGCTAAAAAGTAATTATACCCCTAATATAATGTAAAAATGAGTCTAACAAAACCTTAGATCGAATAGGAAAAGTCGGAATTTCCTCATGCAGGCCTTAAGCGGACGCTTACAAAGTTTAAGCGGACGCTTACAAAGGTTAAGCGGACGCTCCAAAATGCTCAAAAGTCCCTGCCAACAAAACCATGCAAATAAGCATATGCTTATAATAGCTCAAGCGGACGCTTATGGCTTAACAAGTAGCTTCCATGAACTCTTGGCAACTCCAAGACCTCACTCCAAGCATACACAACCATCATAAGTCTTCTTTGGCATAAAATCAATCCCATTTTACACTCATAAGCATTGAGAAACGTCACGCCATCATATAAAAAGCTCCAAAATCATCAAAATGATTATTCATGGCTTCTTTCATTTGCGCACTCGATCCAAAAGCTTTATCTCATCTCTTCAAGAGCTCCAAAATCATCGAAGCATCTTCAACCCTACATACATGAACAAAAGACACAAGATGAGACATCAAGGCACATCGCGTAACACGAGATTTAGCTTAAAATCATGGGAAAGCATCAAAAATCACACGAGTTCATGTAACACCCCGACAATTCTCTCGTTATAAAACATATATTTTCCAACAAAAATAGAGAATCATCAACGCATTATCGCCCGTGTGAAAACGTATCGGCTTACTCAGAGTATTGCAGCGGAAAAACATTAAAATACTTTACTAAATACTTAAATAATATAATTGTCAAACTCAAACTTCAAACCTCGAAAGTAATTCAAACCAAAACAAAACATTTAAATAAATAATCCATAAATAAGGTAAATAAAAATAATGTAAGAGTAGGAGACATAAGACAATAAAATGATCTCCCAACTACACTCCCAAATCCCAAATGAATATTGAGATGATGCATCATGCCTTCAAACCTGTAGGCAAATACTCAATTGAAGACTGCTCGCCAATAAAGGGCCATCACAGGATCAATAGGCACATCCATGATCCACACACAGAAAAACACGTAATCAGCAAGGCTGAGTACATACATAAGTAAAATAAAACACGAAACCTAACATGATACTAATGAACAACCATACATGAATAATAAAATATTATCAAACTAAAACTCTTAAAATAAGACTTGACTACAAGACTCACAACATAGTAAATATTTAATAAATTGAATAGACAATGGATCGAGTTGTCCAAACCAAAAACCAGTCTTCATAAATGAAAGACCGAGTTACGGGCGCGACTCCATAACCCCTTGACCAACGATATCGAGGAACCTTTAGAAATAAAAATAGGGTACGGTGATCAAACCGACCCCAAGAAAAGACATGGACTACCATTATGTACTCCAACTCATACTAGTCCAGAACTTCAGACGTGCACTAGTCTAAAGCTATTGCTATTCATTTCCACTTTAAGAATTAGTAAGTTATTCGATGTTGGACTCTAAACAGACAACCAACACATAACATGAATACAACAAATATTCCTCTTTTATCTTAGGATTACATAAGTGATCAAACAATTTCAATTGACCAAGAATTAACCCTCCAAATTTATTTGTTGACTGAATCAACAATCAAAAGTCCAATAAATATACATACCCTACATAGCACTCGGTCTTTGCAAAGTAGCAAAATAGCCATATCCAATACTAGTCCGACTTACTCATAAAGTCCTCGGCCTTTGAGAGTAATAAAATATCCACTAAGGGAAACAATACCAAAATCCATAATCCAATGATAAAATAATATTAATCCATATCACAAGATGGATTAAAATGTAAACATTCCCATAATAACATGCTTGAATCAAACATCCATTCAATCATGCAATAAATCATAAACTCAACTAACATGCTCAACAACACGAAATTCCCACTAGTGGAAAAAATAGCAATAGCTGCGGGCCAAAAAAGGCTTGTAGCTGCTGCGTATTATTGACGTAGCTATTGAAGGCGCAGCTAATGTTTAAAAACATTAGCTGCGTACATGTTCGAAGCTATTTTTAAGTAGTTGCTGCGGGCCCTAAGCTGAGGCCCGCAGCAACAAGTGTTTGTAGCTGCGGGCCTTAGCGTATAGCCCGCAGCAAAGTAAACCTGTGCAGAAAAGTGAGGATTCATTAAACTATAAGTTTGCTACGGGCTAATGTGAGAGGCCCGCAGCAATTTTAATTTTTTTTTTAAAAAAAATTGTGCAGTCACAAAGACCACACCATACACCTGCTACTGTCAGCCAACCCAACTATTCCAATATCTCAAAATTAGTTTACTCAACTAGAAAATAACTAATACAATATTATAAATAGAAAGCTAGCATTCACAAGTTCACCCAACTAATACAATCTGGCACTTCACTTTCTAAGTGTCATGTGAACAAGGCTTGGAACTCATCACAGTGAAAATGTGAGACCTCCAGTAGAACAACCAGAAAGAAGAGCCTGGTCAGCATCACAGTGCAGATTCAACAGTTGCAGACCAATAATTTAAGGAACCTCGGGTTGCCTCTTTGTACAGATCACTTCACCTCTTGCCTTGACAGGACTTTAAGCTCATCGTTCTTCTGAATCCTCTTCTTGAAGTCTTCTTGGCACCTTGATGACTGAAGGTGCTCAATACGAACATGAAGCCTCTTGACAATGATTCTATTACCAACTTAAAGTGCAATTACAAAACAGTAAGAGAACACGGAACAAGAAACAGATGATCAAATCAAATAAAAATTTGTCGAAAGATCAGCAAACAGTAGAGCAAGTAAACAACAATTCCATCTGCGTAGACACCTCTGTTTATCCTCATGATATATGAAAAAATAACAATATAATAAGACACAACAAAAGCAATGGATTTTCATCCAAGAAGACAATGGTACAACTAAATTTCTTCGTAGCAACAAAAACATAATGTATGTTATGACTACGACTATGTTAATTGCTAGCAATGCATTACCTCTCGCATTAACTTGACTGATTGGATCTACAAGGCTAATTAACTCCATCTTTAATGAAGACGGGTGAATTATTTCGAGAAAACACCAAAACAGAAAATTGGGAAAGTAGATGGAGTAATGGATACAAGTATAAAACTAAAGCAAACTGAGAACCAGAACTGACCTTAACATAAGAGCCAAAAGAGCAACAGGCAAGGGTGCACATCGATGTCCGATGTCAGTAGCCGGCGCCAAAAGAGGCGAGCAACCGTGCGGACAAGGCAACAGCACTGACGAAGAAGAGAAAGCAGGGGGATTAGTTAACACATCATTTTTACTGCATTAATAATGACCACAAAATGCGACATGTCAACACTTGCTATATAAAGAATCCAGCAAGACTGATGTCCAAAATGTACCATTGGATAACTAATATTTCAACCACATCAGCATATGAAGTAATAATCTTGTGAAGGGGATAAATTTACCGAGAATTGAGCGGATCCTTCTCGCACTTCAACCGAAAGGGAGCAAGCCGTGATGCCCGCCTGTAACAATAAAAAATAGTTAAAAATTTTAAGTCTTGCAAAATAACCACGCCTTGCTATAGCAATAAGGGTAGTGTTGACAGCTATTGATAATCTACTTTCCCAACTATTTGCAGTAACCTGAAACATAACGGCAAGTGAGAAGATTGCATTAAGTCTACCAACAATGAAACAGAAAAATAGTAATATACATGTCCAATGAAAATAATACCTTATCGGGAGTGTGCTGCAGTATCTTTGTTCCGCCAAAAGCACGTGGTCTTTATCTCGTTTAATAGACAGCCTCTACTCAACAGATCTAATGGTGGTGACTGCCCAGCCAAGCAGTTTAAACTTTGAACAGAGTGCGAAGATCCCAAGGCCTTCTCTTTGCTCAATCGAATAAGTTATACCTATTCAAGAATTATATGAACATCAGCTCATTCTAGGGGCAAGGGAGATATACCTATTCAAGAAACTTGTCGTAACAGCCACCCCGCCATTCCATTCCACATCAAGCTGCTTTTATACGCTAGTACAACCGTGTGAAGTATGTAAAATGCTAATATGAACAGGCAGTGCAGATTAATTTTTTTTGATAGTCTAAGTACTCTTTTATAGTTCTACGAATCAAGGAACTTCAAAAGCAAGCAATTTACTCGAGTCTGTACAAGAAGCATATCACAATGCACTATATCACAATGATAATATAGTAGTTTTCCAATGTTCACTCTATTAAGATATAGCTTACTAACTAGTGACTACTCGAGATACACCAAAGAATCTACAACGAGAAACAAGCAAGCATCAGGAGTTATCAATGAGGTTGAACTTTGGTTCGTTGTTCGTTCTCTAACATTCTTACCTAACTCACCATAGGAGAATGGATATGAACACAATTTTCTACCTAGGGTCATAAAATCAAAACCCCTTAAATTAAAGCAAGGTGTAACAAAAGAAGCCATAGAGAAGTCCCACAAGATCCGTAAAAGCTTTGTTTTAGCCCAGTAGCAATCAAATAAAGGAATAAATCATGCAACTTGCTCATAACTTGACAAAAGTAAACAAGTGACAATGAGTTAAGCAACAAGAATGGCTAATAAATTTAAATAATGTCCACTACTGTAACACCAACCAAATTATTCCTTTATTCAATGATATTCTAAGAACGTCGGAAAACTTAAATCATCACAACCTATATGAAAATTATGCAAGATACCAGTGAGACAAGATGGAAATTTGAAATAGTCAAGTGCAAAATACTTATACAAAGAATTGTAATATAAACTGTAAATGAGGCAGGAACTGAAAATATTCTATCACGAAATAGAACATCAAAACAATGCAAATCAAGAAAGCCATAATTTTAAAGGAAAATAAGTAGAGCAGCTACTACCTGCTATCTCTGGATTCAAGTTCTCTCAACTCCTTCTCCTTGCTCTGCTTTCGGTCCTGGTCCCTCTTCCTGCTATCATGACGGGTTGAATGAATCCTGTTTCTAGCCCATTAACTATCATCAAGAGCCAAATTACAAAGTAAGACAACAAACTCATTATTACAAACAAGTAGAGACAACAGACAAACATAAGATTAAATGTCGGTAATAATTCTTACACAAGAGACTTCATATCAGTGAATTTAGCCTTCTTTGTGATGGAAAAGATGACCTGAACCTGATTATCAAACCCAATAAGAGCAGCTGCAAGAACACCCAACTCTATATCAAAACTCTCAGCACCAATTATGCAATTTTAACCTTCCTTTCAACAGCTTTAGCATTGCAGCTCCCATGGTGATCTGCTACATTTCCAGGACTAATTTCAACCCCTCCAAAACTCATCTTCTCTACTTTTCCACAGTTTCACACCTTCACAACTTCAAATTAAAAGAGCAAGTATGTAAGACGACAACAACACCAACAACAAAGCCTTATTATAGCACAATAAAGCGAATCGAATCAACCAAATATGGAAAAAAACACTGTAATGTAACAATTTCACAAATTAAGCTACAATTTCGAATCGAATCTGAAAGTTCAGCAAATTCACTAGCACTCTAATATCCAATCGATCCAAATAATAACACTCATTATTGATAAACCAGCACTAAATAACACTCATGAATAAACCAGCAAGCACTTAAAGTTCAGCTATTTTTTCCACTAGTGTCCAATTCAATAGCAACTTATGAACCATAAAAGGGTTCCTTATACATGATAGTATGAATAATCCTAATTCTTCGGACATGATACTAATCTAACACATAAGGACATGTACGTACCTTGTGTAGACAAAGTGAGAGACCACTTTAGAAATCTAGAAGTCGCCTAAAGTAAATTCTCCGCCTATCAAAATAATAATACAACAATGAATTAATATACTAATTAATTCACAGCAATATAACTTACTTTAAAACGTCTCAAAAACTCGTTTTAAAATACTTTAAACATATTAAAGTTCCAACCTTTAATATAATACTCATAAATCTACACTATAAACCTCAAAAATCACTAATTTAATACTTAAAACTAACTTTAAATAAATAATAATAAATTTGAAATTATAATTCATATTCATAATAAATAAAAATCAGATTTTTAATAATCGAGTAATAAAGTTTTCAACTTTATTATAAAAACATATAAAAAATCGTAAAAACTATAATTTTAACATTAAACTATAATAAAACATTAAAGTAGAGGATAAGGGTTAAGAAATAACCGAAGAAAATCACGAAACCAGAAAACTACGAAGAAGAAACGCGTAGGTGGTGCGTGGGACAGCAGCAGCGGTGGCGCGTGTGGCTCACGCGCTACTCGTTGCTGCGGCTGGGCTCGGCGGACGAGCAAAGGGGGGTGGCTTGCGGTGTTGCTGCTGCGGCAGCAAGGAGAGAAAAGAAAGGGGAGTGGTGGCGTATGTGGTGGCTGGCGGACAAAGGTGAGGTGGCGGTGTGTGTGGCCGGCGCCGGAAAAACGGGAGGAGAGGGAGAGAGGGGGTGGGCGGACGAGTGAGGAAAGTGAGGTAGAGAAAAACAAAAGTGTTCAATTAAGGGTTTGGGGGGTATTTATAGGTTTTGCCTAAAATCTAGAGGTTTAAGCTTTAGGTTTGGGCTTAAGTTGATCATGAACTTAAACAATTTGGTTGGGCTCCTCAACCCTACTTTTAAAATCATTTTAAACACGACCCAAAACCTTTAAATAAAATATTAAATATTCAAATACAACTAAATAAATATTAATGACCATCTAAAATGTTTGAATAATCATTTGACTTTTAAAATAGTCAATAATTAAATAATTAAATAAAATAAGTATGAAAATGATTATAGATATACTCCCTCCGTCCCCCAAAGGATTTCCCATTTCCTTTGGGCACAAAGTTTAAGGAATGATGTTGATGTGGGGCCTAGTTTTCATTTTAAAATGGAAAAGTAAGGTAGTAGGTATTTTTTAGAATTGTTTATTAAGAGAGAGAGTGTGAGTCAAATACTTTTTGTAAGGAAAGTAATATTATAGTAGGTGGGCCATATCCAAATTAGGAAATGAGAAATGTAATTGGGACAAACATAAATGGAAAAATGGGAAATCCTTTGGGGGACGGAGGGAGTACTTTAAATATATTTATATAATTCATAAAATTACGGGTATTACAGTGCACCATAATGAGAAGAAAAGAGAAAAGAAGAGAAGAATGGTGTGAAATGAGAGAAAAGAAGGTGGAAATGAGGGAAAACATGAGTAACAAGAGTCCTAAAAGTGGACATAAAATCCACTTATCACTTCCAGGTAGTTTTTGTCGAAAGCTAATATTTGTAGCTTTCTGAGTAGCTTTTGTCCAAATCTTAATTTTTTTTACATATATATTATAAGTAATAATTTTATCTACAACTACTTTTATCAAACACAAATTATTTAAGCAACTAGTTCTACAGTTAAAATCTGACATCTACCTCCACAGCTGAAAACTAAAAATTAAAAGTTGGAGCTAAACACTAAAAGCTCACATCTACTTTGCCGAACAGACCCCAAAAGAGTTTGGTGGAGTAGTGGTTAAAACACTTTCTTTCCTGAGCTGAGGACCTTAGGTTATGACTTCGAAACTTCATGTTGACAATATTTATTGCTTTCATTTTAGGAATAATGACATGGACGATATGCAATTAAAGAAAGGGGAGTGTCATGTGGCAATCTGTAATTTTTGTCAAAGCCTTTAGATATATATCTATATATATAGATATATATATAGAGGGGCGGATCCACTGAAAACAGCCCTTAGACTGAAAACTGAAAACAGCAAATCTGAGCCGTTCACCATTCCACCACCATTATCTAACGTCCGCGATTTACCCGCTTCATTAGCTCAGTCACTCTGCATCAATTCAACAATTTTAAACAATATGTATCCTCTCAAACCTCTCCTTCGTTCGCTCATTAGGGTGTTCCTTTCCTTCTCCCTCCTCAAATCTCTCTTCTCAATAAGTGGAGCAGCTTAAGTTCTCTTCGTGATGAATAAAATTTCCACCCCCGTCATCAGAATGCAATCGAGATTTGCAATTTATCAGGTTAGCAATCAAAATTAGCAATCGAACTTGATGAATTAGAGAAATTGAAACTCAACATACTTCATCAATTTTTATTTAGATTTCGAAAATGTAGTGGAATGCAATTTTCGTTTTCTTTCGCTTATTCCTTCAATTGTTGTTGCCAGTGATTTAGAATTTCTATTGATTTTTTCAACTATTGTTATACTTTTTCTTTCAGTTAGTTTGATTTATTTCTTCTCCCTATATATTTTGAATGATTTTGGAATATTGTTGGAATTTGTTAGGTAGTTGATTTCCTCCACTGACCATTGGAATTTTCACTACATTTAGCTAGGTTAGGGTGTTGTTAGGTTCCACATATGTTTTTAACATAAGATTAACTAGGTTAAAAAGTTGAATCATTGTAGAATTTGGAAATGTGACGAGGCTAATTTACTTTTTCAGAGAATACTTAGATTGCATTGACTATATTTTTTAAACTCTTAATAGAAACTTATGTTAAACTTGTCTCATATATGCTTAAAAGTACCCCCTTTAAACTTATAAGTAGTATTTTCTATTTGACAATTTAGACTGTGCAAGTATCTTTGCAAGTATCACTAATGGTGCAGCTGCCACCCTGCCGTCGCCGAAAGTGAGATGGCAGATTACACCTCCTAGTTGGAGCAAATCTGATGATCCCTGTGCTGCTCCATGGGAAGGCGTAACGTGCAAAAAATCAAGGATCACTGCTTTGTACGCATGTTTTCTTCTACCTAAAAGCCAATTACGCGCTTCATAAAAGCATCATTTTTTTGTTTTTCTATTGAGGATGGCTAATTTTTCCAGGAGTTTATCTACCATAGGGATCAAAGGTAATCTTAGAGGCGACATTGGAGGGTTGACAGAGTTGAGAACCCTGTGAGTATCTATTGTTTTAAGATTTGAGAGTTGAGACTCATCTTTAAAATGTATGTTGCATATATATACGTATACATGGTTCTGATTGTAATCGTAAATTTTTAAGGCCTTATTGTTGTGGGAAACATGAGGCAAATTCTAAAGATTTAGGTTCAATCTCTAGCCTTATCAAACTTTTAGAAATTACCGTTAAGACTTAAAGAGCACATTGGTATGATATTTTCAAGCTGTTAGAAATTAAGGAAAATAAGATACCATTTTCATCACATATTGTTTAGTATGAAGGGGGGCAATGGTTTTCATCTGCAGATAACTATTTCCACCTAATTATGAACCTTCTCAACCCTATGTATTACACATTATCCTCTTCAATCCCCATTCATGACTCAATGTCTCATGAGTGGTGTCTCCTTGCAGCCTTACTACTACGGTGAAGCCAAACAACTACAATAATAAAGGTAACGATTGTTGTTACTATCGTGGCTAGAGCCAAACATATACTAAGACTGATAAGATATTTGGCGATTGTTTTTTTTATGTCGTATCAACATCAAACCTCTGTAGGAGAACCATTTTACTCATCAACTTCAGTTAAGTTGGAGCAGATTCTGAATAAGATTTCTTATGTTTCCTTTGAGAGTAGTTTGGATTGCTATTACTAGCTGAATGAGTGAGTGTCTAATGCTGCTGATTTGTAGTCTGTAGTTTGGTTCTGGTAACTTCACTTAAAGTCATTGGCGAACATTGTTTTAGCATACAATTTACCTAGTTGTTCTCGTTTTTTATTCTATATAACTATTGCAAACCTATTAGCTCAATTGGTAGAGCATTTGTGTAATTACACAAAGGGTGTAGGTTCAAATCCTACATAGGTTGAGTGATAATCGTAACTTTTTTATTCACCCTTTATTAGGGGTGTTCAAAACCGGGTACCCGCCTTTTCGGGTACCCGGTTATGCTGGTAGTGAATTTAGCGGCCCGTGACCCGGCCCAAGAAAACCGGGTACCCGTTTTTCCCGGGTCGGGTAACCGGGTACCCGTATTGGAGACAATTTTAGGTCCTACTATGTTTAAATTATTATACAATGTTATACTTGTTACAACTTTAAAAATGTCTATCTAATGGCCAAATTTGCAACCATTCTCCAATACATAATGTTGGGTGTGGCCCAAATTTCATTAAGCCCAAAATCCAAGTTAAGTTCGCTTAATGGAATTATTATAATTGGTGTTGTTTTATCTAGAAAATACATAAAATTCTAGAACATTGATGTCGGCATTTGTGCTGAAGCACTTCATGTTGGTTGTAATGTGTGTAGATATTTCTACACTCTTCAAAGCACTCATTACTTGGTGCTCATTGCTGCCGACATAGAATGGAAAAGTCCACCGCCATACACTCCTATATATATGGGAGTTCATTTGGACTAAATCCAACAACAACAACAACAACAACAACATACAACACAACAAGCCAATACATTGGGAGATAAACCTCTACACTTACTACAAGAAGCCATATTATTCAAGCCTTCCTTCCTACATACTCCCTCTTTGTATACAATCTCCCTAATATTCCACTATTTTGGAATCACTCTTAGTGAGTTTATAGTGAGAGTTTTACTTATACATTTTGTATTATTCACCCTATTAATTGGGTGTTCTTGTCCTCTCCTATCTTATTATTGTGGAATTTTCGGTGCTCGTCGGCCGTGGGTTGTTTACCTCTATTTAGAGGGTTTTTCCCACGTTAAATACTTGTGTCCATCCTTTACTACTCTTCTTGCCATACTTTCAACTCTTAATTATATTTCTCAATCTATACATCTTTAATTCACTTCCGCTACGCACTCACAACCCTAACAAAACCTATAAAGCATTAATCTATCTTCAGCTTAAATCAATATCATCGTTATTCAACTTTTTCACTTGATAAAAACTAGGCTACATTTTTGGTAAAAGGGGTACATTATACAATAAAAAGGAAACATTAAAACTAAACCAATATTATCATTAATTAACCTATGTAGGGTTTGAACCTACATCCTTTGTGCTATTGCACAATGCTCTACCAATTGAGCTAATAGGTTTACATGAATATTAGAAACACCACAAAGTCCTTCTAAGTGTTTACACGAACCACAACTACTCTTGTTTGGTCTTCTACATCCTTGGCAAATGTTTTCTTATGTAGCTCATTGTATAATCAGTTTGCCAAAGCGAATAAATAAATTTCCCAACTTTTCTACATACAAAAAAAGGTTCATAGTATTTAAACATATCAAACTAATGAGTTGGTAAGGTATAAAGGGTTATATTTTGTTACGAAGGCCTACATTAACTAATAAAGATTTCACGTCAAAAAAAACTAATAAAGGGTTGAGTAGGCATTGAACTGTGAATTATAGTACAAGTTTGATAACTATCTTGAGGCTTTGAATGAGAGATATCACCAAGAGGAGGGAGAGGAATTGAGTCCTGCAGGGTTGAATGAGCATGAAATTTGTTGAATCATACAAATAGAGCATGAAGCCCCTAAGGATGTTGGTGTTTGGTGTTGAAAGATGAATTTAGACGCAGGGGCTATAGGTGCTTATGGGGTTGGATCAACTTTATTTTACTGCAGTATGCAGCAATAGGTGTAAAACATAAAATGGTACCATATTTGTTGTGGATCACAATCCAGAAATACTCTTGTTTGGTCTTCAACATGCTTGGCAAGCAGGTTATATGGTTGTATGATCAGCTTGGCAAAGTTCGTTTTCAACTTCTCTACGGAAAAAAAGCTTCACAAAAGTCAAACTAATCAAACTGAAGAGTTGGTAATGTATAAAAGATTATCTTTTGTTAAAAAGGCCTACATTAATTAATAAAAGATTTACAATTAATTAAAAGGAGGCCGGAAGGGTAAATTTTAAAGGTTTAAACCAATATTGTCATGATTCAACATATGTAGGATTTGAACCTACATCTTTTGTGCTATTGCACAATGCTCTACCAATTGAGCTAATAGGCTTATATGCATAAAATTCATAAAATATAAGACTTGGTACATTGTGTAATCTCCAAAAAAAAAACTAGGGTCACCAGCTTGCCATAACATTCACCCCAACACAGCACCACCATAGATATTAGGTTTGCCAATATATTCAGGCTCATTTCAATGCTATAAAATAATACTTGCCTCGCTCAATTCATTTGTGTAGTAAATCTTTTACCCTAGAAAACAAAACACATCCAATAAAATTGTATCACGTTCTGCCAACTTTCATAAAACCAACAAGGAGAAAGAAACGCATGATGCAATAGCATATTAATCACTCATCCTATGTCCCTTAAATCTAATCAATTCAAGGATTTAAGCATTAAGCAATAGAAATAGTATTCATGAAAGAACACAACAAGGCCTAGTGATTCATATCTCAAAAAAGAGCTCCCTCTGAATTCAAACTTAATGTATCCTTTAATGTGTTACGCCTATGTGAAATACACAAAATGTATCCCTATCATGGTTAATTGTATTCCTTTCATAATTCTCCCAATAGTATAGCAAGACAAATGGAGGTGAAACAAACACTATAACATAATGATTGTCATGCTTAGACTTATAGCAATTGTTGGAGTTAAGGCTTGCAAAGCCTACTTGTGTTTTTCCCAAACATCCCACATCTCCTATGGAAGGGAGCTTGCCTTTGTTTATTAACTCCCTTCCTCTTCATGTTTATTGAGTTGAGTACTTGGTTGGTTTTTGTGGTTGGAGATCAAACTTGGGTTTGGGCTTGCTATCACACACGCGCGCGCCGCCCGGACCGGGCCGGGCCTGGGTTCTGGGTTCTGGGAAGAGCTGGAGCTTATCTTTTTGGACCCGAGCCCAACTGTGTGTAACGGTAACATGTAAAACTGAAACGTTGTTAAACGTTACAATGTTAATGGCCTTTATTGTCGCCCTTGATTTCCTCCCTCTGTTTATTACCTTCTTTATTTGGCCTGATTCTTTTACTATAAAATCAGTCCACTGCTACCTCAGTTTTGCATCCGAAATTCACTTCTCTTCTCTTCTTCTTTCTCTCTTCTAAACACTGGGTACGTGCATAATCTGTCTCCAAGATCTTTCTCTGTTAGTGGTGACTTAGAAAGGTCGCTGTGTTAACCTTGGGGAGCTTTCCGGCCAGTTGCGATTACCACCATAGTCGGGTCGTAATTGCTTTCAAGTCAGTGGTCTTCTACCGCGACACAGCCTTGAATTTAGTCTTTGTTCAGTCATTGTAAACAGTCAGTTTATAACAATTTGAAAGCAATTAGTTTAATTTGCAATGGCTGATTTTTCAAGCAAATCCGTGTCTCATCTGTCCAAGCTCGAATCTCTTGACGGAAACAACTACAAACGTTGGTCTTCGAAACTGCTGATGTTCTTTGAGCAATTGGACATTGACTACGTCCTTTTCAAGGACTGTCCCACTGCGCTTACTACTACAGGTGACTCATCCTCTTCTCCTTCTGCTACTGAAATTAAGAAGAAAGAGGACGAAATTGAAAAATATGTAAAAGATAATAAAACTGTCCGTTTCCACCTCCTTAATCTGATGATCAATAATCTGTATGATTTGTTTATGGTTCATAAAAGTTCAAAACTGATTTGGGAGGCCCTTGAGAGAAAATATGGGGCTGATGATGCTGGAAAACAGAAATATGTTGTTGGCAAGTGGCTGGCTTTCCGTATGGTTGATGATAAGCCAGTCATGGATCAAGTTCATGAGTTCGAAAATCTCTGTGCTGATGTTCTTAATGAGGACATGAAAATTTGTGAAGTATTTCAAGCTAATGTTTTACTAGAAAAATTTCCCCTTTCTTGGAGAGATTTTAGAAATAATCTGAAACACAGAAAAGAATTCCTGTCTCTTTAGGAATTAATTAGTCATATGAGGATTGAAGAGGCAAATCGCCTTAAGGACAATCTAGATTCAGTTTCTGTTAATACCACTAAAGCTAACGTGGTGGAATCTGCTGCTCCATCAGGCTTTGATAAGTTTAAGGGAAAAGGGAAAAAGGGTAATAACAAAGGAAAGAAGCAAGGCAAATTTAACAAACCGGATAGCAAGATTCAAAAGAAGTCTGTCCTCTGTTATGTCTGTGGCAAGCCAGATCATAAGGCTTACCAATGCCCTCAACGCCAAGGTTCTGTGCAAAAACAAGGACCTCAGGCCAACCTTGCTGAATCAAACGACATTGTCGCTGCTGTGGTTGTTGAAGCAAATCTGATCGAGAACAGTACTGATTGGATTCTGGACACTGGGGCTTCAAGACATTTCTGTGCAAACAAGGAGCTGCTCCATGATTTTCAGGATGCTTCTGAAGGCGAGTGTGTCTACATGGGCAATGCTACAACTGCTGGAGTACTTGGACGAGGAAAGGTCACTCTTAAACTTACCTCTGGAAAAACCCTCTCCCTTTCAAATGTGTTGTATGTTCCTACTATGCGTCGCAACTTAGTGTCTGGTGCCTTATTAAACAAAGCTGGTTTGAAAATTGTTTTTGAGGCTGACAAAGTTGTAATGACTCGTGGTGGGGAATTTGTTGGGAAGGGGTATTTAAGTGGAGGTTTATTTATTCTGAATGTTGCTTCTTCTATTTCTGCTGTTTTTAATAAAACTGTTTCTGGTTCTGCTTATATTGCTGAGTCTTTAAATTTGTGGCATGGTAGATTAGGGCATGTGAATGTTGCTTCCATTAAGAGACTAAGGACCTTAGCTTTAATTCCTAATCTGTCGACTTCTGAGTTTTCTAAGTGTCCAGTTTGTGTTGAAGCAAAATTCACTAAGAAACCTTGCAAAACTGTGACTCAAAGGACCACACAACTTCTAGAGTTGATTCATACGGACTTAGCTGACTTCCAGAACACTAGAAGTAGAGGAGGAAAATTCTGGTATATTTCATTTGTTGATGATTTTTCGAGGTACACTAAGATTTACCTTCTCAAAGCCAAAAGTGAGGCAGGGGAAGCTTTCATCAAATATAAGGCCGAAGTAGAAAACCAACTTGATAGGAAAATCAAGAGGGTTAGATCTGACAGAGGTAGAGAGTTTGAAAACTTCTCTTTGAATGACCATTGTGAGAAATCGGGTATTATTTATGAACTTAGTGCACCTTATGTACCCCAACAGAATGGTATAGCTGAACGGAAAAATAGGTCTTTGAAAAACATGATGAATTCTATGCTTGTAAGTTCTGGGTTGCCTGATGAAATGTGGGGGGAAGCAGTCCTTTCAGCCTGTCATGTTCTTAACAGAGTACATCACAAAAGGTTAGTTAAGACTCCCTATGAATTATGGAAGGGGTTTACTCCAAACTTAAGCTTCTTGAGAGTGTGGGGGTGTCTAGCTAAAGTTGGGCTACCTGACTATAAAAGGTCAAACATTGGACCTAAGACCTTTGATGCAGTATTTATTGGTTATGCTCATGCTGCCTATAGGTTCATGACTTTGAGTGATAATCTATTTGTGAGTACAGAGACGCTGAGTTCTTTGAACATGTTTTTCCCTTGAAAAAGGGTGATGTTGCTTCCATGCCTTCATGTTCTTCTCCTACGGTTGTTTTACCTACTTGTTCTACGCACGACGTTTCCTTACCTACTAGTAATGTTCCTGCTGATTTGAATTTAAGTAGTACTTCAGTTGATTTGCATGTTAGTAGTTCTGGTGCTATAGATGAACCTAGGAGAAGTAAAAGACCTAGAGTAGCAAAAGACTTTGGTTCTGATTTTGTCACTGCTTTTCTGTCTGAGAGCTCTTGTATTGACTTGTTGAGTGATGAATTGGTCTATGCTTTCATGATAGAAGAGGACCCTAAGACTTTTGAGGAAGCAATGAGATCTGTGGATGCTAGTTTTTGGAAAGAGGCCATTAAGAGCGAGCTAGATTCCATAGTGTCTAACTCCACTTGGGAGTTAACATACTTACCTAAGGGATCAAAGACCATAGATAGCAAATGGATCTTTAAAAAGAAGTTGAGACCTGATGGGACCATTGAGAGGTTTAAAGCCAGACTTGTGATTAGGGGCTTCACTCAAAGGAAAGGACTAGATTACTTTGACACTTATTCTCCTGTGACTAAGATAGCCACCATTAAGACCCTGTTAGCTCTTGCTGCTATTCATGACTTAGTCATACATCAGATGGATGTTAAGACTGCTTTCTTGAATGGTGACTTAGAGGAGGAGATTTATATGTCTCAACCTGAGGGTTTCGTGGTGCAAGGTCAAGAAGATAAAGTGTGTAAGTTGAGGAAGTCCTTATATGGTCTCAAACAAGCACCAAAACAGTGGTATGAAAAATTTGACAGTACTATTGTGTCAAATGGCTTCATTGTCAACAACTCTGACTCTTGCGTTTACTCAAAGCTAATAGGATCAGATTGTGTAATCATATGTCTTTATGTGGATGACATGTTGATCTTTGGTAACAATTTAAAGGTGGTCAATGATACTAAACTTTTCTTGGCATCGAAGTTTGAGATGAAGGATTTGGGAGAAACTGATGTGATTTTAGGAGTAAGACTTAAGAAAACCTCCGGTCGCATCTCCCTTAGTCAGTCTCATTATGTGGAAAAGGTGCTTAAAAAATTTAACTCCTTTGATGTTGCTCCAGTGAGTACACCCTATGACCCTAGTATTCATTTGACTAAGAATTTAGGAGAAAGTGTTTCTCAAAGTGAATATGCGAAAGTCATAGGTAGTTTGATGTACCTCATGAACTGTACTCGACCTGACATAGCTTATGCAGTGAGTCGACTGAGTCGGTATACTCATAACCCTAGTAATGAACATTGGAATGCTCTTCATCGTCTTCTTAGATACCTGAAAGGAACAGTTGATCTATGTTTGCACTAATCTAAATTTCCTGCTGTACTTGAAGGATTTTGTGATGCAAACTGGGTTTCAGGTAATGATGAGATTAGTTCAACTAGTGGTTACGTGTTTACTCTTGGTGGTGGTGCTATTTCGTGGAAGTCTTCGAAACAAACTTGTATAGCACGCTCAACCATGGAGTCTGAGTTTATTGCACTCGAGTTGGCAGGGCAAGAAGCTGAGTGGTTGAGAAACCTTTTGTCTGATATTCCATTATGGGGAGGGCAGGGTGCTCCTGTCTCCCTTCACTGTGATTCTCAAGCAGCCATTGGCGTTGCTAAGAACAGTGTCTACAATGGTAAGAAAAGACACATACGGATCAGACATGGAGTCGTGAAACAACTCCTGAAAAATGGGGTGATTTCTTTGGACTTTGTCAGGTCCGAAAGAAATCTTGCTGATCCCTTTACTAAGGGATTATCTAGGAGAGTTGTCCTAGAGTCGTCGAGGGGGATGGGGCTTAGGCCCATTAGTTGAGAGTTTATGGTGGATACCCGTTTGTGGTCAAACGAAGCCATAGAATCTTAACTTGCACTACATTACTCATCCCTATGGCGTGTTGGTAGTGCTTTCTAAATCCATAGCCTGTTTGGTGGTGCTATTGAGACGCACTTGATGGATTTATATTGTGAGGTTGAGCTTTTGCTCTTAATAGTTTCATATCCCTCGGGGTGGTGTTATTGAGGAACACTTAATGGACTACCTACGTAAGTGTGGAGGTTAAGCCGCCTTCTATGAAAGACTGGGCTGTCTTTCTAGAGCACTTATGAGACCCAAGGTGTGCGCATGGCTATAAAGCGCTTGTGTTGTATCGCGGAGACTGCACGTTCTTAAGGTAGGTATGTGTTGTGGGGGTCTCAACGGAACTCTGGTGAGTTCAAGAGAGATTCACTCACTAGAAAGTAAGTTGTTGCCTCACTCCACTATGTATCAATTCAAATCGAAAGATATTGATGCTTAAGTACCTCCCTTTCCTTACCCAGGAATTTCTTTTGCTTTTCAAAGCCTTTGTGGGGGATTGTTGGAGTTAAGGCTTGCAAAGCCTACTTGTGTTTTTCCCAAACATCCCACATCTCCTATGGAAGGGAGCTTGCCTTTGTTTATTAACTCCCTTCCTCTTCATGTTTATTGAGTTGAGTACTTGGTTGGTTTTTGTGGTTGGAGATCAAACTTGTGTTTGGGCTTGCTATCACACACACACGCGTGCGCGCGCGCCGCCCCCCCGGACTTGAACGGACCGGACTGGCCTGGGCCTGGGATCTGGGATCTGGGTTCTGGGTTCTGGGTTCTGGGTTCTGGGAAGAGCTGAGCTGGAGCTTATCTTTTTGGACCCGAGCCCAACTGTGTGTAACGGTAACATGTAAAACTGAAACGTTGTTAAACGTTACAGTGTTAATGGCCTTTATTGTCGCCCTTGATTTCCTCCCTCTGTTTATTACCTTCTTTATTTGGCCTGATTCTTTTACTATAAAATCAGTCCACTGCTACCTCAGTTTTGCATCCGAAATTCACTTCTCTTCTCTTCTTCTTTCTCTCTTCTAAACACTGGGTACGTGCATAATCTGTCTCCAAGATCTTTCTCTGTTAGTGGTGACTTAGAAAGGTCGCTGTGTTAACCTTGGGGAGCTTTCCGGCCAGTTGCGATTACCACCATAGTCGGGCCGTAATTGCTTTCAAGTCAGTGGTCTTCTACCGCGACACAGCCTTGAATTTAGTCTTTGTTCAGTCATTGTAAACAGTCAGTTTATAACAATTTGAAAGCAATTAGTTTAATTTGCAATGGCTGATTTTTCAAGCAAATCCGTGTCTCATCTGTCCAAGCTCGAATCTCTTGACGGAAACAACTACAAACGTTGGTCTTCGAAACTGCTGATGTTCTTTGAGCAATTGGACATTGACTACGTCCTTTTCAAGGACTGTCCCACTGCGCTTACTACTACAGGTGACTCATCCTCTTCTCCTTCTGCTACTGAAATTAAGAAGAAAGAGGACGAAATTGAAAAATATGTAAAAGATAATAAAACTGTCCGTTTCCACCTCCTTAATCTGATGATCAATAATCTGTATGATTTGTTTATGGTTCATAAAAGTTCAAAACTGATTTGGGAGGCCCTTGAGAAAAAATATGGGGCTGATGATGCTGGAAAACAGAAATATGTTGTTGGCAAGTGGCTGGCTTTCCGTATGGTTGATGATAAGCCAGTCATGGATCAAGTTCATGAGTTCGAAAATCTCTGTGCTGATGTTCTTAATGAGGACATGAAAATTTGTGAAGTATTTCAAGCTAATGTTTTACTAGAAAAATTTCCCCCTTCTTGGAGAGATTTTAGAAATAATCTGAAACACAGAAAAGAATTCCTGTCTCTTCAGGAATTAATTAGTCATATGAGGATTGAAGAGGCAAATCGCCTTAAGGACAATCTAGATTCAGTTTCTGTTAATACCACTAAAGCTAACGTGGTGGAATCTGCTGCTCCATCAGGCTTTGATAAGTTTAAGGGAAAAGGGAAAAAGGGTAATAACAAAGGAAAGAAGCAAGGCAAATTTAACAAACCGGATAGCAAGATTCAAAAGAAGTCTGTCCTCTGTTATGTCTGTGGCAAGCCAGATCATAAGGCTTACCAATGCCCTCAACGCCAAGGTTCTGTGCAAAAACAAGGACCTCAGGCCAACCTTGCTGAATCAAACGACATTGTCGCTGCTGTGGTTGTTGAAGCAAATCTGATCGAGAACAGTACTGATTGGATTCTGGACACTGGGGCTTCAAGACATTTCTGTGCAAACAAGGAGCTGCTCCATGATTTTCAGGATGCTTCTGAAGGCGAGTGTGTCTACATGGGCAATGCTACAACTGCTGGAGTACTTGGACGAGGAAAGGTCACTCTTAAACTTACCTCTGGAAAAACCCTCTCCGTTTCAAATGTGTTGTATGTTCCTACTATGCGTCGCAACTTAGTGTCTGGTGCCTTATTAAACAAAGCTGGTTTGAAAATTGTTTTTGCGGCTGACAAAGTTGTAATGACTCGTGGTGGGGAATTTGTTGGGAAGGGGTATTTAAGTGGAGGTTTATTTATTCTGAATGTTGCTTCTTCTATTTCTGCTGTTTTTAATAAAACTGTTTCTGGTTCTGCTTATATTGCTGAGTCTTTAAATTTGTGGCATGGTAGATTAGGGCATGTGAATGTTGCTTCCATTAAGAGACTAAGGACCTTAGCTTTAATTCCTAATCTGTCGACTTCTGAGTTTTCTAAGTGTCCAGTTTGTGTTGAAGCAAAATTCACTAAGAAACCTTGCAAAACTGTGACTCAAAGGACCACACAACTTCTAGAGTTGATTCATACGGACTTAGCTGACTTCCAGAACCCTAGAAGTAGAGGAGGAAAATTCTGGTATATTTCATTTGTTGATGATTTTTCGAGGTACACTAAGATTTACCTTCTCAAAGCCAAAAGTGAGGCAGGGGAGGCTTTCATCAAATATAAGGCCGAAGTAGAAAACCAACTTGATAGGAAAATCAAGAGGGTTAGATCTGACAGAGGTAGAGAGTTTGAAAACTTCTCTTTGAATGACCATTGTGAGAAATTGGGTATTATTCATGAACTTAGTGCACCTTATGTACCCCAACAGAATGGTATAGCTGAACGGAAAAATAGGTCTTTGAAAAACATGATGAATGCTATGCTTGTAAGTTCTGGGTTGCCTGATGAAATGTGGGGGGAAGCAGTCCTTTCAGCCTGTCATGTTCTTAACAGAGTACCTCACAAAAGGTTAGTTAAGACTCCCTATGAATTATGGAAGGGGTTTACTCCAAACTTAAGCTTCTTGAGAGTGTGGGGGTGTCTAGCTAAAGTTGGGCTACCTGACTATAAAAGGTCAAACATTGGACCTAAGACCTTTGATGCAGTATTTATTGGTTATGCTCATGCTGCCTATAGGTTCATGACTTTGAGTGATAGGTCTATTTGTGAGTACAGAGACGCTGAGTTCTTTGAACATGTTTTTCCCTTGAAAAAGGGTGATGTTGCTTCCATGCCTTCATGTTCTTCTCCTACGGTTGTTTTACCTACTTGTTCTACGCACGACGTTCCCTTACCTACTAGTAATGTTCCTGCTGATTTGACTTTAAGTAGTACTTCAGTTGATTTGCATGTTAGTAGTTCTGGTGCTATAGATGAACCTAGGAGAAGTAAAAGACCTAGAGTAGCAAAAGACTTTGGTTCTGATTTTGTCACTGCTTTTCTGTCTGAGAGCTCTTGTATTGACTTGTTGAGTGATGAATTGGTTTATGCTTTCATGATAGAAGAGGACCCTAAGACTTTTGAGGAAGCAATGAGATCTGTGGATGCTAGTTTTTGGAAAGAGGCCATTAAGAGCGAGCTAGATTCCATAGTGTCTAACTCCACTTGGGAGTTAACATACTTACCTAAGGGATCAAAGACCATAGATAGCAAATGGATCTTTAAAAAGAAGTTGAGACCTGATGGGACCATTGAGAGGTTTAAAGCCAGACTTGTGATTAGGGGCTTCACTCAAAGGAAAGGACTAGATTACTTTGACACTTATTCTCCTGTGACTAAGATAGCCACCATTAGGACCCTGTTAGCTCTTGCTGCTATTCATGACTTAGTCATACATCAGATGGATGTTAAGACTGCTTTCTTGAATGGTGACTTAGAGGAGGAGATTTTTATGTCTCAACCTGAGGGTTTCGTGGTGCAAGGTCAAGAATATAAAGTGTGTAAGTTGAGGAAGTCCTTATATGGTCTCAAATAAGCACCAAAACAGTGGTATGAAAAATTTGACAGTACTATTGTGTCAAATGGCTTCATTGTCAACAACTCTGACTCTTGCGTTTACTCAAAGCTAATAGGATCAGATTGTGTAATCATATGTCTTTATGTGGATGACATGTTGATCTTTGGTAACAATTTAAAGGTGGTCAATGATACTAAACTTTTCTTGGCATCGAAGTTTGAGATGAAGGATTTGGGAGAAGCTGATGTGATTTTAGGAGTAAGACTTAAGAAAACCTCCGGTCGCATCTCCCTTAGTCAGTCTCATTATGTGGAAAAGGTGCTTAAAAAATTTAACTCCTTTGATGTTGCTCCAGTGAGTACACCCTATGACCCTAGTATTCATTTGACTAAGAATTTAGGAGAAAGTGTTTCTCAAAGTGAATATGCGAAAGTCATAGGTAATTTGATGTACCTCATGAACTGTACTCGACCTGACATAGCTTATGCAGTGAGTCGACTGAGTCGGTATACTCATAATCCTAGTAATGAACATTGGAATGCTCTTCATCGTCTTCTTAGATACCTGAAAGGAACAGTTGATCTATGTTTGCACTACTCTAAATTTCCTGCTGTACTTGAAGGATTTTGTGATGCAAACTGGGTTTCAGGTAATGATGAGATTAGTTCAACTAGTGGTTACGTGTTTACTCTTGGTGGTGGTGCTATTTCGTGGAAGTCTTCGAAACAGACTTGTATAGCACGCTCAACCATGGAGTCTGAGTTTATTGCACTCGAGTTGGCAGGGCAAGAAGCTGAGTGGTTGAGAAACCTTTTGTCTGATATTCCATTATGGGGAGGGCAGGGTGCTCCTGTCTCCCTTCACTGTGATTCTCAAGCAGCCATTGGCGTTGCTAAGAACAGTGTCTACAATGGTAAGAAAAGACACATACGGATCAGACATGGAGTCGTGAAACAACTCCTGAAAAATGGGGTGATTTCTTTGGACTTTGTCAGGTCCGAAAGAAATCTTGCTGATCCCTTTACTAAGGGATTATCTAGGAGAGTTGTCCTAGAGTCGTCGAGGGGGATGGGGCTTAGGCCCATTAGTTGAGAGTTTATGGTGGATACCCGTTTGTGGTCAAACGAAGCCATAGAATCTTAACTTGCACTACATTACTCATCCCTATGGCGTGTTGGTAGAGCTTTCTAAATCCATAGCCTGTTTGGTGGTGCTATTGAGACGCACTTGATGGATTTATATTGTGAGGTTGAGCTTTTGCTCTTAATAGTTTCATATCCCTCGGGGTGGTGTTATTGAGGAACACTTAATGGACTACCTACGTAAGTGTGGAGGTTAAGCCGCCTTCTATGAAAGACTGGGCTGTCTTTCTAGAGCACTTATGAGACCCAAGGTGTGCGCATGGCTATAAAGCGCTTGTGTTGTATCGCGGAGACTGCACGTTCTTAAGGTAGGTATGTGTTGTGGGGGTCTCAACGGAACTCTGGTGAGTTCAAGAGAGATTCACTCACTAGAAAGTAAGTTGTTGCCTCACTCCACTATGTATCAATTCAAATCGAAAGATATTGATGCTTAAGTACCTCCCTTTCCTTACCCAGGAATTTCTTTTGCTTTTCAAAGCCTTTGTGGGGGATTGTTGGAGTTAAGGCTTGCAAAGCCTACTTGTGTTTTTCCCAAACATCCCACATCTCATATGGAAGGGAGCTTGCCTTTGTTTATTAACTCCCTTCCTCTTCATGTTTATTGAGTTGAGTACTTGGTTGGTTTTTGTGGTTGGAGATCAAACTTGGGTTTGGGCTTGCTATCACACACACACGCGCGCGCGCGCGCCCCCCCGGACTTGAACGGACCGGACTGGCCTGGGCCTGGGATCTGGGATCTGGGTTCTGGGTTCTGGGTTCTGGGAAGAGCTGAGCTGGAGCTTATCTTTTTGGACCCGAGCCCAACTGTGTGTAACGGTAACATGTAAAACTGAAACGTTGTTAAACGTTACAGTGTTAATGGCCTTTATTGTCGCCCTTGATTTCCTCCCTCTGTTTATTACCTTCTTTATTTGGCCTGATTCTTTTACTATAAAATCAGTCCACTGCTACCTCAGTTTTGCATCCGAAATTCACTTCTCTTCTCTTCTTCTTTCTCTCTTCTAAACACTGGGTACGTGCATAATCTGTCTCCAAGATCTTTCTCTGTTAGTGGTGACTTAGAAAGGTCGCTGTGTTAACCTTGGGGAGCTTTCCGGCCAGTTGCGATTACCAACATAGTCGGGCCGTAATTGCTTTCAAGTCAGTGGTCTTCTACCGCGACACAGCCTTGAATTTAGTCTTTGTTCAGTCATTGTAAACAGTCAGTTTATAACAATTTGAAAGCAATTAGTTTAATTTGCAATGGCTGATTTTTCAAGCAAATCCGTGTCTCATCTGTCCAAGCTCGAATCTCTTGACGGAAACAACTACAAACGTTGGTCTTCGAAACTGCTGATGTTCTTTGAGCAATTGGACATTGACTACGTCCTTTTCAAGGACTGTCCCACTGCGCTTACTACTACAGGTGACTCATCCTCTTCTCCTTCTGCTACTGAAATTAAGAAGAAAGAGGACGAAATTGAAAAATATGTAAAAGATAATAAAACTGTCCGTTTCCACCTCCTTAATCTGATGATCAATAATCTGTATGATTTGTTTATGGTTCATAAAAGTTCAAAATTGATTTGGGAGGCCCTTGAGAAAAAATATGGGGCTGATGATGCTGGAAAACAGAAATATGTTGTTGGCAAGTGGCTGGCTTTCCGTATGGTTGATGATAAGCCAGTCATGGATCAAGTTCATGAGTTCGAAAATCTCTGTGCTGATGTTCTTAATGAGGACATGAAAATTTGTGAAGTATTTCAAGCTAATGTTTTACTAGAAAAATTTCCCCCTTCTTGGAGAGATTTTAGAAATAATCTGAAACACAGAAAAGAATTCCTGTCTCTTCAGGAATTAATTAGTCATATGAGGATTGAAGAGGCAAATCGCCTTAAGGACAATCTAGATTCAGTTTCTGTTAATACCACTAAAGCTAACGTGGTGGAATCTGCTGCTCCATCAGGCTTTGATAAGTTTAAGGGAAAAGGGAAAAAGGGTAATAACAAAGGAAAGAAGCAAGGCAAATTTAACAAACCGGATAGCAAGATTCAAAAGAAGTCTGTCCTCTGTTATGTCTGTGGCAAGCCAGATCATAAGGCTTACCAATGCCCTCAACGCCAAGGTTCTGTGCAAAAACAAGGACCTCAGGCCAACCTTGCTGAATCAAACGACATTGTCGCTGCTGTGGTTGTTGAAGCAAATCTGATCGAGAACAGTACTGATTGGATTCTGGACACTGGGGCTTCAAGACATTTCTGTGCAAACAAGGAGCTGCTCCATGATTTTCAGGATGCTTCTGAAGGCGAGTGTGTCTACATGGGCAATGCTACAACTGCTGGAGTACTTGGACGAGGAAAGGTCACTCTTAAACTTACCTCTGGAAAAACCCTCTCCCTTTCAAATGTGTTGTATGTTCCTACTATGCGTCGCAACTTAGTGTCTGGTGCCTTATTAAACAAAGCTGGTTTGAAAATTGTTTTTGAGGCTGACAAAGTTGTAATGACTCGTGGTGGGGAATTTGTTGGGAAGGGGTATTTAAGTGGAGGTTTATTTATTCTGAATGTTGCTTCTTCTATTTCTGCTGTTTTTAATAAAACTGTTTCTGGTTCTGCTTATATTGCTGAGTCTTTAAATTTGTGGCATGGTAGATTAGGGCATGTGAATGTTGCTTCCATTAAGAGACTAAGGACCTTAGCTTTAATTCCTAATCTGTCGACTTCTGAGTTTTCTAAGTGTCCAGTTTGTGTTGAAGCAAAATTCACTAAGAAACCTTGCAAAACTGTGACTCAAAGGACCACACAACTTCTAGAGTTGATTCATACGGACTTAGCTGACTTCCAGAACACTAGAAGTAGAGGAGGAAAATTCTGGTATATTTCATTTGTTGATGATTTTTCGAGGTACACTAAGATTTACCTTCTCAAAGCCAAAAGTGAGGCAGGGGAAGCTTTCATCAAATATAAGGCCGAAGTAGAAAACCAACTTGATAGGAAAATCAAGAGGGTTAGATCTGACAGAGGTAGAGAGTTTGAAAACTTCTCTTTGAATGACCATTGTGAGAAATCGGGTATTATTTATGAACTTAGTGCACCTTATGTACCCCAACAGAATGGTATAGCTGAACGGAAAAATAGGTCTTTGAAAAACATGATGAATTCTATGCTTGTAAGTTCTGGGTTGCCTGATGAAATGTGGGGGAAGCAGTCCTTTCAGCCTGTCATGTTCTTAACAGAGTACATCACAAAAGGTTAGTTAAGACTCCCTATGAATTATGGAAGGGGTTTACTCCAAACTTAAGCTTCTTGAGAGTGTGGGGGTGTCTAGCTAAAGTTGGGCTACCTGACTATAAAAGGTCAAACATTGGACCTAAGACCTTTGATGCAGTATTTATTGGTTATGCTCATGCTGCCTATAGGTTCATGACTTTGAGTGATAGGTCTATTTGTGAGTACAGAGACGCTGAGTTCTTTGAACATGTTTTTCCCTTGAAAAAGGGTGATGTTGCTTCCATGCCTTCATGTTCTTCTCCTACGGTTGTTTTACCTACTTGTTCTACGCACGACGTTCCCTTACCTACTAGTAATGTTCCTGCTGATTTGACTTTAAGTAGTACTTCAGTTGATTTGCATGTTAGTAGTTCTGGTGCTATAGATGAACCTAGGAGAAGTAAAAGACCTAGAGTAGCAAAAGACTTTGGTTCTGATTTTGTCACTGCTTTTCTGTCTGAGAGCTCTTGTATTGACTTGTTGAGTGATGAATTGGTTTATGCTTTCATGATAGAAGAGGACCCTAAGACTTTTGAGGAAGCAATGAGATCTGTGGATGCTAGTTTTTGGAAAGAGGCCATTAAGAGCGAGCTAGATTCCATAGTGTCTAACTCCACTTGGGAGTTAACATACTTACCTAAGGGATCAAAGACCATAGATAGCAAATGGATCTTTAAAAAGAAGTTGAGACCTGATGGGACCATTGAGAGGTTTAAAGCCAGACTTGTGATTAGGGGCTTCACTCAAAGGAAAGGACTAGATTACTTTGACACTTATTCTCCTGTGACTAAGATAGCCACCATTAGGACCCTGTTAGCTCTTGCTGCTATTCATGACTTAGTCATACATCAGATGGATGTTAAGACTGCTTTCTTGAATGGTGACTTAGAGGAGGAGATTTTTATGTCTCAACCTGAGGGTTTCGTGGTGCAAGGTCAAGAATATAAAGTGTGTAAGTTGAGGAAGTCCTTATATGGTCTCAAATAAGCACCAAAACAGTGGTATGAAAAATTTGACAGTACTATTGTGTCAAATGGCTTCATTGTCAACAACTCTGACTCTTGCGTTTACTCAAAGCTAATAGGATCAGATTGTGTAATCATATGTCTTTATGTGGATGACATGTTGATCTTTGGTAACAATTTAAAGGTGGTCAATGATACTAAACTTTTCTTGGCATCGAAGTTTGAGATGAAGGATTTGGGAGAAGCTGATGTGATTTTAGGAGTAAGACTTAAGAAAACCTCCGGTCGCATCTCCCTTAGTCAGTCTCATTATGTGGAAAAGGTGCTTAAAAAATTTAACTCCTTTGATGTTGCTCCAGTGAGTACACCCTATGACCCTAGTATTCATTTGACTAAGAATTTAGGAGAAAGTGTTTCTCAAAGTGAATATGCGAAAGTCATAGGTAATTTGATGTACCTCATGAACTGTACTCGACCTGACATAGCTTATGCAGTGAGTCGACTGAGTCGGTATACTCATAATCCTAGTAATGAACATTGGAATGCTCTTCATCGTCTTCTTAGATACCTGAAAGGAACAGTTGATCTATGTTTGCACTACTCTAAATTTCCTGCTGTACTTGAAGGATTTTGTGATGCAAACTGGGTTTCAGGTAATGATGAGATTAGTTCAACTAGTGGTTACGTGTTTACTCTTGGTGGTGGTGCTATTTCGTGGAAGTCTTCGAAACAGACTTGTATAGCACGCTCAACCATGGAGTCTGAGTTTATTGCACTCGAGTTGGCAGGGCAAGAAGCTGAGTGGTTGAGAAACCTTTTGTCTGATATTCCATTATGGGGAGGGCAGGGGTGCTCCTGTCTCCCTTCACTGTGATTCTCAAGCAGCCATTGGCGTTGCTAAGAACAGTGTCTACAATGGTAAGAAAAGACACATACGGATCAGACATGGAGTCGTGAAACAACTCCTGAAAAATGGGGTGATTTCTTTGGACTTTGTCAGGTCCGAAAGAAATCTTGCTGATCCCTTTACTAAGGGATTATCTAGGAGAGTTGTCCTAGAGTCGTCGAGGGGGATGGGGCTTAGGCCCATTAGTTGAGAGTTTATGGTGGATACCCGTTTGTGGTCAAACGAAGCCATAGAATCTTAACTTGCACTACATTACTCATCCCTATGGCGTGTTGGTAGAGCTTTCTAAATCCATAGCCTGTTTGGTGGTGCTATTGAGACGCACTTGATGGATTTATATTGTGAGGTTGAGCTTTTGCTCTTAATAGTTTCATATCCCTCGGGGTGGTGTTATTGAGGAACACTTAATGGACTACCTACGTAAGTGTGGAGGTTAAGCCGCCTTCTATGAAAGACTGGGCTGTCTTTCTAGAGCACTTATGAGACCCAAGGTGTGCGCATGGCTATAAAGCGCTTGTGTTGTATCGCGGAGACTGCACGTTCTTAAGGTAGGTATGTGTTGTGGGGGTCTCAACGGAACTCTGGTGAGTTCAAGAGAGATTCACTCACTAGAAAGTAAGTTGTTGCCTCACTCCACTATGTATCAATTCAAATCGAAAGATATTGATGCTTAAGTACCTCCCTTTCCTTACCCAGGAATTTCTTTTGCTTTTCAAAGCCTTTGTGGGGGATTGTTGGAGTTAAGGCTTGCAAAGCCTACTTGTGTTTTTCCCAAACATCCCACATCTCATATGGAAGGGAGCTTGCCTTTGTTTATTAACTCCCTTCCTCTTCATGTTTATTGAGTTGAGTACTTGGTTGGTTTTTGTGGTTGGAGATCAAACTTGGGTTTGGGCTTGCTATCACACACACACGCGCGCGCGCGCCGCCCCCCGGACTTGAACGGACCGGACTGGCCTGGGCCTGGGATCTGGGATCTGGTTCTGGGTTCTGGGTTCTGGGTTCTGGGAAGAGCTGAGCTGGAGCTTATCTTTTTGGACCCGAGCCCAACTGTGTGTAACGGTAACATGTAAAACTGAAACGTTGTTAAACGTTACAATGTTAATGGCCTTTATTGTCGCCCTTGATTTCCTCCCTCTGTTTATTACCTTCTTTATTTGGCCTGATTCTTTTACTATAAAATCAGTCCACTGCTACCTCAGTTTTGCATCCGAAATTCACTTCTCTTCTCTTCTTCTTTCTCTCTTCTAAACACTGGGTACGTGCATAATCTGTCTGCAAGATCTTTCTCTATTAGTGGTGACTTAGAAAGGTCGCTGTGTTAATCTTGGGGAGCTTTCCGGCCAGTTGCGATTACCACCATAGTCGGGCCGTAATTGCTTTCAAGTCAGTGGTCTTCTACCGCGACACAGCCTTGAATTTAGTCTTTGTTCAGTCATTGTAAACAGTCAGTTTCTAACAATTTGAAAGCAATTAGTTTAATTTGCAATGGCTGATTTTTCAAGCAAATCCGTGTCTCATCTGTCCAAGCTCGAATCTCTTGACGGAAACAACTACAAACGTTGGTCTTCGAAACTGCTGATGTTCTTTGAGCAATTGGACATTGACTACGTCCTTTTCAAGGACTGTCCCACTGCGCTTACTACTACAGGTGACTCATCCTCTTCTCCTTCTGCTACTGAAATTAAGAAGAAAGAGGACGAAATTGAAAAATATGTAAAAGATAATAAAACTGTCCGTTTCCACCTCCTTAATCTGATGATCAATAATCTGTATGATTTGTTTATGGTTCATAAAAGTTCAAAATTGATTTGGGAGGCCCTTGAGAAAAAATATGGGGCTGATGATGCTGGAAAACAGAAATATGTTGTTGGCAAGTGGCTGGCTTTCCGTATGGTTGATGATAAGCCAGTCATGGATCAAGTTCATGAGTTCGAAAATCTCTGTGCTGATGTTCTTAATGAGGACATGAAAATTTGTGAAGTATTTCAAGCTAATGTTTTACTAGAAAAATTTCCCCCTTCTTGGAGAGATTTTAGAAATAATCTGAAACACAGAAAAGAATTCCTGTCTCTTCAGGAATTAATTAGTCATATGAGGATTGAAGAGGCAAATCGCCTTAAGGACAATCTAGATTCAGTTTCTGTTAATACCACTAAAGCTAACCTGGTGGAATCTGCTGCTCCATAAGTTTAAGGGAAAAGGGAAAAGGGTAATAACAAAGGAAAGAAGCAAGGCAAATTTAACAAACCGGATAGCAAGATTCAAAAGAAGTCTGTCCTCTATTATGTCTGTGGCAAGCCAGATCATAAGGCTTACCAATGCCCTCAACGCCAAGGTTCTGTGCAAAAACAAGGACCTCAGGCCAACCTTGCTGAATCAAACGACATTGTCGCTGCTGTGGTTGTTGAAGCAAATCTGATCGAGAACAGTACTGATTGGATTCTGGACACTGGGGCTTCAAGACATTTCTGTGCAAACAAGGAGCTGCTCCATGATTTTCAGGATGCTTCTGAAGGCGAGTGTGTCTACATGGGCAATGCTGCAACTGCTGGAGTACTTGGACGAGGAAAGGTCACTCTTAAACTTACCTCTGGAAAAACCCTTTCCCTTTCAAATGTGTTGTATGTTCCTACTATGCGTCGCAACTTAGTGTCTGGTGCCTTATTAAACAAAGCTGGTTTGAAAATTGTATTTGAGGCTGACAAAGTTGTAATGACTCGTGGTGGGGAATTTGTTGGGAAGGGGTATTTAAGTGGAGGTTTATTTATTCTGAATGTTGCTTCTTCTATTTCTGCTGTTTTTAATAAAACTGTTTCTGGTTCTGCTTATATTGCTGAGTCTTTAAATTTGTGGCATGGTAGATTAGGGCATGTGAATGTTGCTTCCATTAAGAGACTAAGGACCTTAGCTTTAATTCCTAATCTGTCGACTTCTGAGTTTTCTAAGTGTCCAGTTTGTGTTGAAGCAAAATTCACTAAGAAACCTTGCAAAACTGTGACTCAAAGGACCACACAACTTCTAGAGTTGATTCATACGGACTTAGCTGACTTCCAGAACACTAGAAGTAGAGGAGGAAAATTCTGGTATATTTCATTTGTTGATGATTTTTCGAGGTACACTAAGATTTACCTTCTCAAAGCCAAAAGTGAGGCAGGGGAAGCTTTCATCAAATATAAGGCCGAAGTAGAAAACCAACTTGATAGGAAAATCAAGAGGGTTAGATCTGACAGAGGTAGAGAGTTTGAAAACTTCTCTTTGAATGACCATTGTGAGAAATTGGGTATTATTCATGAACTTAGTGCACCTTATGTACCCCAACAGAATGGTATAGCTGAACGGAAAAAATAGGTCTTTGAAAAACATGATGAATGCTATGCTTGTAAGTTCTGGGTTGCCTGATGAAATGTGGGGGGAAGCAGTCCTTTCAGCCTGTCATGTTCTTAACAGAGTACCTCACAAAAGGTTAGATAAGACTCCCTATGAATTATGGAAGGGGTTTACTCCAAACTTAAGCTTCTTGAGAGTGTGAGGGTGTCTAGCTAAAGTTGGGCTACCTGACTATAAAAGGTCAAACATTGGACCTAAGACCTTTGATGCAGTATTTATTGGTTATGCTCATGCTGCCTATAGGTTCATGACTTTGAGTGATAGGTCTATTTGTGAGTACAGAGACGCTGAGTTCTTTGAACATGTTTTTCCCTTGAAAAAGGGTGATGTTGCTTCCATGCCTTCATGTTCTTCTCCTACGGTTGTTTTACCTACTTGTTCTACGCACGACGTTCCCTTACCTACTAGTAATGTTCCTGCTGATTTGACTTTAAGTAGTACTTCAGTTGATTTGCATGTTAGTAGTTCTGGTGCTATAGATGAACCTAGGAGAAGTAAAAGACCTAGAGTAGCAAAAGACTTTGGTTCTGATTTTGTCACTGCTTTTCTGTCTGAGAGCTCTTGTATTGACTTGTTGAGTGATGAATTGGTTTATGCTTTCATGATAGAAGAGGACCCTAAGACTTTTGAGGAAGCAATGAGATCTGTGGATGCTAGTTTTTGGAAAGAGGCCATTAAGAGCGAGCTAGATTCCATAGTGTCTAACTCCACTTGGGAGTTAACATACTTACTAAGGGATCAAAGACCATAGATAGCAAATGGATCTTTAAAAAGAAGTTGAGACCTGATGGGACCATTGAGAGGTTTAAAGCCAGACTTGTGATTAGGGGCTTCACCAAAGGAAAGGACTAGATTACTTTGACACTTATTCTCCTGTGACTAAGATAGCCACCATTAGGACCCTGTTAGCTCTTGCTGCTATTCATGACTTAGTCATACATCAGATGGATGTTAAGACTGCTTTCTTGAATGGTGACTTAGAGGAGGAGATTTTTATGTCTCAACCTGAGGGTTTCGTGGTGCAAGGTCAAGAATATAAAGTGTGTAAGTTGAGGAAGTCCTTATATGGTCTCAAATAAGCACCAAAACAGTGGTATGAAAAATTTGACAGTACTATTGTGTCAAATGGCTTCATTGTCAACAACTCTGACTCTTGCGTTTACTCAAAGCTAATAGGATCAGATTGTGTAATCATATGTCTTTATGTGGATGACATGTTGATCTTTGGTAACAATTTAAAGGTGGTCAATGATACTAAACTTTTCTTGGCATCGAAGTTTGAGATGAAGGATTTGGGAGAAGCTGATGTGATTTTAGGAGTAAGACTTAAGAAAACCTCCGGTCGCATCTCCCTTAGTCAGTCTCATTATGTGGAAAAGGTGCTTAAAAAATTTAACTCCTTTGATGTTGCTCCAGTGAGTACACCCTATGACCCTAGTATTCATTTGACTAAGAATTTAGGAGAAAGTGTTTCTCAAAGTGAATATGCGAAAGTCATAGGTAGTTTGATGTACCTCATGAACTGTACTCGACCTGACATAGCTTATGCAGTGAGTCGACTTAGTCGGTATACTCATAACCCTAGTAATGAACATTGGAATGCTCTTCATCGTCTTCTTAGATACCTGAAAGGAACAGTTGATCTATGTTTGCACTACTCTAAATTTCCTGCTGTACTTGAAGGATTTTGTGATGCAAACTGGGTTTCAGGTAATGATGAGATTAGTTCAACTAGTGGTTACGTGTTTACTCTTGGTGGTGGTGCTATTTCGTGGAAGTCTTCGAAACAGACTTGTATAGCTCGCTCAACCATGGAGTCTGAGTTTGTTGCACTCGAGTTGGCAGGGCAAGAAGCTGAGTGGTTGAGAAACCTTTTGTCTGATATTCCATTATGGGGAGGGGCAGGGTGCTCCTGTCTCCCTTCACTGTGATTCTCAAGCAGCCATTGGCGTTGCTAAGAACAGTGTCTACAATGGTAAGAAAAGACACATACGGATCAGACGTGGAGTCGACAACGACTCCTGAAAAATGGGGTGATTTCTTTGGACCTTGTCAGGTCCGAAAGAAATCTTGCTGATCCCTTTACTAAGGGATTATCTAGGAGAGTTGTCCTAGAGTCGTCGAGGGGGATGGGGCTTGACCCATTAGTTGAGAGTTTATGGTGGATACCCGTTTGTGGTCAAACGAAGCCATAGAATCTTAACTTGCGCTACACTTTCTCATCCCTATGGCGTGTTGGTAGTGCTTTCTAAATCCATAGCCTTGTTTGGTGGTGCTATTGAGAAGCACTTGATGGATTTATATTGTGAGGTTGAGCTTTTGCTCTTAATAGTTTCATATCCCTCGGGGTGGTGTTATTGAGGAACACTTAATGGACTACCTACGTAAGTGTGGAGGTTAAGCCGCCTTCTATGAAAGACTGGGCTGTCTTTCTAGAGCACTTATGAGACCCAAGGTGTGCGCATGGCTATAAAGCTCTTGTGTTGTATCGCGGAGACTGCACGTTCTTAAGGTAGGTATGTGTTGTGGGGGTCTCAACGGAACTCTGGTGAGTTCAAGAGGTTCACTCACTAGAAAGTAAGTTGTTGCCTCGCTCCACTATGTATCAATTCAAATCGAAAGATATTGATGCTTAAGTACCTCCCTTCCTTACCCAGGAATTTCTTTTGCTTTTTAAAGCCTTTGTGGGGGATTGTTGGAGTTAGGAGCACGCAAAGCCTACTTGTGTTTTTCCCCAAACATCCCACACATCTCATATGGAAGGGAGGCTTGCCTTTGTTTATTAACTCCCTCCTCTTCATGTTTATTGAGTTGAGTACTTGGTTGGTTTTTGTGGTTGGAGATCAAACTTGGGTTTGGGCTTGCTATCACACACACACACGCGCGCGCGCGCCGCCGGACCGGAATGGCGGCCTTGCCTAGGCTCTAGGATCTGGGATCTGGGTTCTGGGTTCTGGGATTCTGGGTTCTGGGAAGAGCTGAGCTGGAGCTTATCTTTTTGGACCCGAGCCTAACTGTGGCCAACGGTAACATGTAAAACTGAAACGTTGTTAAACGTTACAGTGTTAATGGCCTTTATTGTCGCCCTTGATTTCCTCCTACTGTTTATTACCTTCTTTATTTGGCCTGATTCTTTTACTATAAAATCAGTCCACTTCTTACCTCAGTTTTGCATCCGAAATTCACTTCTCTTCTCTTCTTCTTTCTCTCTTCTAAACACTGGGTACGTGCATAATCTGTCTCCAAGATCTTTCTCTGTTAGTGGTGACTTAGAAAGGTCGCTGTCTTAACCTTGGGGAGCTTTCCGGCCAGTTGCGATTACCACCATAGTCGGGGCCGTAATTGCTTTCAAGTGAGTGGTCTTCTACCGCGACACAGCCTTGAATTTAGTCTTTGTTCAGTCATTGTAAACAGTCAGTTTCTACCAGCAATAAAAATGATCATGTCTTATGCTCTCTAATCAAGGTAAAATCACCTTCTAAATACATACCTGTAAACATTTATTTTCATAACTAAAAGTCATAGTTTGCATTTGAAATTATTCAAAATGCGAATAAGTGTTGGTTGACGTAGATAGTTGATGCAAATTAGAAATAAGAATTACTTAACTCGATCAAACTTACAACTAAGAGCAAAATCAAATTCACAATAAAGAAAAGTCAGCAAGGTGAAGAATGAAGCAAAATTAACAGCCGAATTTAAAAAAACGTCAACGTTTCAAAAACTGATAGATTATGTAATTAGAATATGTTAATATTTTAATTCCTAATTAGTTAGTTGTTATAATTAGTTCCTAATTATATGGTGTTGACTTGACTTGTAAAGCTAGTATATAATCCTAGTTTTGTAAAGTAAAATAATCAAGGAATAATATTCTTCATGGTATCAGATTTGCCTGGGTTTCTTTCTCTCAGATTCCGCTGTGCCCTAGTCTAGCCTAGCCATACTCCTCACGGACTGCTTGCCCACGCGCCACCAATGGCCCGCGGTTCATCTTCTTCCTCTTCCGATCCTCCTTCTCCTTCTCTTTCTTCTACTACACAATGCAAATATCAAACAAAGTATTCCTATTACTCTTTGATATGGAGAACGTGCAATACTCCACGTGGGCGGAGTTGTTCAAAATTCATGCACGTTCTAACCGGGTGATTCATCACATCAATCCCTTCGACCAAGGTCAAAAGCCCTACTACGGATGACGAAAAAGAAGAGTGGTCTACCGTCGATGCCACGGTTTTGAAATGGATATACGACACCATTTCCGAAGGCCTACTTAACACTGTTCTCGAGCCTGATTCTACGGCTTTAGAAGCATGGGAACGTCTCCGCGGTATTTTTTCTTGACAATAAGACTTCGAGGGCCGTCACCCTTGAACAAGAAGTACCCAACACATCTATGGAAGATTTTACGAGTGCATCGGTGTATTGTCAACGTTTGAAAATGTTGGCCGATCAACTCAAAAACGTGGTGCTCCGGTTACAAACAACCGGCTTGTGTTACCAAATGGTAGTGGGAGCTCACAGAGGCGTATAATGGTGTTGGTACTCTTCTTCGGCAAAGTGACCCCCTTCCCTCCGTTCTACCAAGCCCGTACTATGCTTGTGCTTGAGGAGGCGGGATTAGCGAAAAAGGCAACCATTTGTGCGTCATCCTCGACCATAGTTGCGGACTCGTCACTCCCGGACTCACCACCCCGTCAAAAATCACTCTAATGGTGGACAACCGGGCCAAAATCGCCACTCTCACAAAGGCCGGGGAAACTCTCTGGCCGGAAAGGGAGTGGTGATGGCGGCAAAGGTGGCCGCCAGAATCCAGGTGGCGGTGGTGGGCGGTCCGGTGGTGGCGGCCAGCAGCAGCAACCAGTGCAACAGCCAGCCGCGTGGACTCCCCTCGGCAGCAGCAGCCCTACCCAGCGTGGGGGGCCTGGCCTTATGGTTGGCCCATCCACCATGCCCATTTCCTACGTCTGGGTGGGCCAGACTTGCTTTGAGCAGTCTCGTCCAGGGCACGGCAGTGGTGTTTTAGGCCCACGTCCCCAGGCCTATGCGGCCGAAGCTCCACAATACTCACCTACGGATATGAGGCTGCTATGTCCATACTCTTGGGATTTACTCCAGGTTGGACCTTAATTGGTACATGGATGCGGGTGCTACCTCGCACTTTATGACCTCTTCACAAGGTAACTTCTCGTCTTATTTTAATTTGAGCAAAAATGATGGTATTGTAGTTGGAAATGGCCATAGTATTCCTATTCCTTGGTTATGGAGGCAAGCACTTGAACAATTCCCATCCCCCTTTGACCCTTAAAAACGTTCTTCATGCTCCCTAAATTGATTAAAAACTTAGTCTCAGTTCGTAAGTTTACTTCTGATAATTCTGTGACTGTGAGGTTTGATACTTTTGGGTTTTTCTGTGAAGGATTTTCAGACGGGAGACCAATCATGAGATGTGAGAGTCAAGGGGCGTTATATCCTATTACTTCCATTTTCCAACCACAAGCTCATTCTACCTTCTACCTTTGCTGCTCTTTCACCTTCTCTGTGGCATGATCGTCTGGGTCATCCTGGTGCATCTATCTTAGATACTCTTAGGCGAAATAAAGCAATTGAATGTACTAAACCTAGTAATAGTTCAGTTTGCTATTCTTGCCCTCTTAGGAAACATGTTAAATTGCCATTTGTTGCCTCTACTACTACTACTTTGTTACCTTTTGACATTGTTCATTGTGATATTTGGACTTCCCCAGTTTTGAGCTTATTGGGCCATCGTTATAATCTTGTTGTGGTGGATGATTTAACTGATTTTGTTTGGACATTTCCTCTATCTAAGAAATCGCATGTTTTCTTTTCTACATTCTTAGATTTTAAGGCATATATCCACACAGGATTTGAAAGGGACATCAAAAATTTACAATGTGACAATGGTAGGGAATTTGATAATGGACCGTTTCAGGACTTTTGTAAGGCTAATGGTCTTATTTTTCGTCTCTGCTGCCCATACACATCCTCTCAAAATGGTAAAGCTGAACGTAAACTACGCACTATTAATAATATGGTTCGTACTTTACTTCTTCACGCTTCTCTTCCCTCCTCACTGGCATCACGCCCTTCAAATGGCCACATATCTCCTTAACATGCTTCCTTCTAAGAAACTCGCCTATGCGTCTCCGTCAAACTTCTCTTTCACAAAAGGCCTACCTTCTCTCATTTACGGGTTTTTGGTTATTTATGCTTTCCTCTCCATCCCTCCACCACCATTCATAAACTCCAAGCCCGTTCCACTCCTTGTGTTTTTTTGGGTTATCCTTTGAGTCAACGGGGTTACAAGTGTTATGACATTTCAGCTCGGAAAATTGTTATAAGTCGCCATGTGATTTTTGATGGGCACGAAATTCCATTTTTCCCTCTTCTTCGTCCTCATGACTCTGCCATGATTTCCTCCGATCCACAAGTCCATTGGATCTTCCTACTCCTAACTCTACAAACATACGCTCCGGCCATGTACCTGGCCCAGCCCCTTTTCTTGGCCCAATTCTGCTACCCCGCATCCAGCTCTCCGCACGCTGGTCATGGGCCCTCCCCTTTCCCCGGACTGCCCAGCTCCTGTCTCCCCCTCTCCTGCTCAGTCCGCGTCGTTTGGGCCTCTCTCCTCCCCTCCTCGGCCCGCGTCTAATGGGTCTCGTTCTCCTCCCCCTAGCAGCCCACATGCCATCCTACTCTCACCTGCTGCTCCATTCCCTTTACCCGCATCCCGAGCTACGACCCGCAGCCAAAATGGTATTTATTGTCCTAAGACAGTCATGAACTTACACGCCAATGTGGCTCAGTCTCCCTTTCCTCGTAACCCAGTTGCGGCCCTTTGACCCGGAGATTGGAAAATGGCCATGGATGACGAATTTCATGCTCTTATTAAAAATAAGACGTGGGAGTTGGTACCCCGTCCACTCATGATGCTATCTGTTATTCGTTCTATGTGGATTTTTGCTCATAAAGAAATTTCTGATGGCTCTTTTGCGAGGTATAAAGCTCGTCTTGTAGGTGATGGTAAAACTCAGCGTGTTGGCATTGATTGTGGGGAGACTTTTAGTCCGGTGGTCAAACCGGCCACGATTCGCATTGTTCTTAGCCTTGCCTTGTCTAAAGGTTGGGATTTACGCCAGCTGGACGTAAAGAATGCTTTCTTACATGGTGAGTTGCAGGAAACAGTGTATATATGCACCAACCCATGGGATACAGGGATCCCGAGTTCCCGAATCGTGTGTGTCTCCTCAAGAAGTCTCTTTATAGCCTCAAGCAGGCTCCCAGGGCCTGGTATAGACGGTTTGCTGATTTTGTGGCTCATATTGGATTTAGCAACGGTAAGTCTGATAACTCATTATTCATTTATCGGAAAGGTACTGACATTGCGTATCTTCTCCTCTATGTGGATGATATTATTTTGATTGCTTCTACTGCTGCCCTTCGTACATCCATCATGTCTCTTCTTGGGTCGGAGTTTGCCATGAAGGACTTAGGTCCTTTGAGTTATTTTCTTGGGATTGCTGTGTCTCGTCATGCAGGTGGTTTGTTTTTATCTCAGCGGAAGTATACTGAAGTTATTGAGCGTGCAGGAATGTCTTCTTGCAAGCCCTCTCCCGCCTCCTGTTGACACTAAGCCTAAGCTTAGTGCTCATTCTGATGTACAGTGCTCTGATCCATCTCTCTATCGGAGCCTGGCTGGTGCACTCCAGTATCTTACTTTCACTAGACTAGATATCTCTTATGCTGTACAACAGGTGTGTCTTTTCATGCATCAGCCCATGGAGGAGCATATGCTAGCCTTGAAACGTATTATTCGATATGTTAAAGGCACTATTCATCATGGTCTCCGCTTGTTCCGTTCATCGATCACCACGCTCCTTTCGTACACTGATGCGGATTGGGGTGGGTGCCCTGACACTAGGCGGTCTGCCCTGGGTATTGTGTGTTTCTGGGTGATAATTTGATCTCATGGTCGTCTAAACGACAAGCTACTCTCTCTCGTTCCAGTGCCGAATCCGAGTATGGGGGTTGCTAATGTGGTTTCTGAATCTTGTTGGCTACGGAATCTACTACTTGAGCTTCATTGTCCTATTCAGAAAGCTACTATGGTTTATTGTGATAATGTTAGTGCTATCTACTTGTCTGGTAATCCCGTACATCATCAGCGCACAAAGCACATTGAGATGGATATCCATTTTGTTCGAGAAAAAGTTGCGCATGGTGAAGTTCCCGTGTACTTAATGTTCCCTCCCGGTACCAGATTGCTGACATCTTCACTAAGGGTCTTCCACTGATCCTCTTTGAAGACTTTCGGGACAGTCTCAGCGTCCGTCCTCCTCCCGTTTCGGACTGAGGGGGTGTGATAGATTATGTAATTAGAATATGTTAATATTTTAATTCCTAATTAGTTAGTTGTTATAATTAGTTCCTAATTATATGGTGTTGACTTGACTTGTAAAGCTAGTATATAATCCTAGTTTGTAAAGTAAATTAATCAAGGAATAATATTCTTCAAAAACCATTAAGGAGCAACCTCACTGTTTTTTTACAGTATTCCTTGAATGAAAATTGGACTACTTTCATAACTAAGAATCAGAGTTAACTTATAGCAAAACATGACCAGTACCTCAATTCGAAACTGAATGAAAATTCCATTTAGACATCAATCTAGTGTTAAGGCTTCTTCAAAAGCTTCAAAGTTGATTCATGCCGGAAAAAACGAGAAAATCGAAGATAAACCTAAATCTTAAGCGAAAATAAATTAGAGACAAAAGAAATCGAAATCATACAATAATTTATGATTGAAACTGACGGAAATTGTGCTGATTATTAAAGCTTCATTACCTTCCACATCAGAGGAGAAAGGGCACGACCGAAGAAAGAGTAGAGGAAATTTTGGCAAAAGGAGAGAGAGAGCTTCAATCTGTGAAATATTGCTAGAGCCTACAGAGCTGTGTGGTTTAGTTTAACCTCATACGCCAATCTCCCTGTCCGTGTAATTATTCTACAGATGATCTAACGGTTGTAATTACTTGTTTTCAGTTTTTCAGATTAAGAGGTAGTTTTCATCGGATCCATCTCCTATATATATATATATATATATATATATATATATATATATATATATATATATATATATAGATATATATATATATATAGATAGATATGAAAAAGTCATACTTTATAAATTTAAACACCTGAAGTACGAAAAAGTTAGGACAAGGTGAATAATTCGAATATTAGACTTAAGGATTTTTTGACTCTAGCTATAATGAAATTCCCATTGTTATAGGCTATTATGCACGCGCTTTTAAACATGTATATAAACATACTTCCCCTTCATTTTATAAATATATTTCTTGTTATGTTTAGGAGTTAGTGGAAAATGGGTGCTTTATTTGACTTTTGATTATAAATGAGAAAACTGTTTAAAGACATATACACTATTTAATGAGAAACTCTTGGGTGAACCTAGTCTACACTAAAAATAGTGTAAAACACCTCACTTTTAATTGTTAAACCTTAACTTTTAATTACATAATCTTAACTTTTGAAACAAACCTTAATTTTCATTTATAACACGTAACTTTTGATTACAAAACCTTAACTTTTAATTGTTAAACCTTAACTTTAAATTACAAAATCTTATTAATTTTTGAATTTTTGTACTCGGTATACAATAAATTTAGTGTAGACACGATCTATATTAGATTTGGCTCTATTCAATTGACTATGTGATCTGATAAAGAGGGTAAAAGAGAGTGCAGAATAAAACAAAATATATTAGAATTTTATGAAACACCTAAACAAAAAGAAGGAAGATATTTGTGGGATAGATTCACATTACCATTGTAGGCTTGTAGCATAAAAAACTTTACACATTTAACGTATTAAGGTATTATAAATTTATAATCGGGCCCGTTAATTGGGGGGTGCAAGGCCCCTCTGCACGGGGCCCCCACGATCTGAAAGGGCCCAAAAAATTACTCTTTAATATTTTTAAATAAAAAAAATATGATCATTCATCCAAATCAGACGTTATACTTAAAAACTTTCCATATCCCATCTTCATCAATTCTTCCTTCGAATGTACGCTTACCACTAACGGGTAATTATTGTTTCAATCTCTTTAACTTTCTATTTCTTCTATTTGTCATTAATATTTTTATAGGTTCCAGAAATAAAACGAAATCATCAATTACCATTAATTCCTTGATTTCTTGTTATTATCTATGGAAAATTATAGCTTTTTCTCTCACACAAAAAAGTGTCAACATGAAAGGAAATATTTTTACCAGGTTGAGATTGTCATTCATTATCAAAGGCAAGAAATAATCAAATTTAACTTCTCCCTAATTTCTTCTATCAAACCACTTATTTTTGAGCCAAGAGGATTCCAAAGAATAAGGTAATCCAATTCCTTTTTTGTTTTTTTTCAAGTTTCACACTATGCTTAAAGTTATGTTGAGATGAGAAATTTATGGGCTTGTTAAGCTATGTTTCCATTGGCATTTTCCAACAATTATGTTTCACAGGTTCACTATATGTACTTAGATTTAATTTTTAATTTATTAATAAACTTTTTATTTATTTAATTAGTTTCGAATTGAATGATACTTCCTAAAAAATTATGATTCATTATACTCAATTTTAATTTTTTTAATCTATTGATAAGATATTTGTATGCAATTAAAATTTGTTTTACTTGTGTCGAAAAAAATATACTATTGTATGTTTAAGATATGAAGGGCCCAATTTTCGTTTTAGAACGGGC
>CANSGD010000721.1:600000-961672 GCA_947645195.1 Patellifolia procumbens | reverse complement strand
TAGTATAAATCACATTATGCAACCAGGAGAATCAAATAAATTAGAATTATCAGTATGTATCATATAACAACAAAATGGATCTCTTCTTCTTCAATAAATCCAAGAAAGATAGCCAAATCATACCTCATTAAAGAAGTAGAACTATAAAACTTAAGGAAAGAAGATTTACCCCCAAATTATTGACGCAAGGAGGTCTCGTATCACGAGAAGTTAAACTCAGCGAAAAACAAATTTCTACTGTATCTACTTCAAGTATTAAAGAAAACAAACGAAAATGAATTAAACAATCAGAAATAAGGACAAATTAGCAACAAAAATGAAAGATATATAATTGAAAATTAATGAAATAACGTAACCTAACCTAACCAATCACAATTGACCCCAGTAAGCACAGTATAATTTCGCCCCAATGATGGTAAGGCGCAATAGAATGGCGAGGAACAAGAGTGAGCTGAAACTGAAAAAAATGAGAATTGCGAGAGAATGGCAAGGCAAAAGAGATGAGGATGAGCTAACTAAATTGATTAGAAATGTAACTAACTTAGAAATATTACATTAAATTGAACACACTCAAGTATCCAAACAAAACCCACCAAAAAAGCCATCCTAGCACAAAGCAGGTTTTGTTAGAAGTAGGAAATTCAAGTAATTCAACTAAAATACAAGTGGTGATAATGTTTATAAAAAATCTTGAGTTTATTATCATTGACTGAGTTCTAGTACAACACATTTTTACAAAACATACAAAAGATTAAAATACAAAGTAACTCAACTATAAAAGATAAGAATAAATCTAAGATAAGAATAAATCTAAGATAAGTATAAACCTAAATAACTAAGATAAAGTTTGCAAAGAGGATATATATGTAGTAGCTATCTTTATGTACAGCATCATTTACAGGAAGAGTAGGATAATGCAAAGATAGTAATACAACTAAATGAAATCAATAATGATAATTATGATCTCAAAACCAAATCAAACTAAAAAATAATGCTAAAACTTAAAATCAAAGATTCATCAACAGTACTCAATATCCCTAAATTAAACTTGATAAGAATCTGAGACGGATCCAAGCTTAAGTCCTCACCTTAAACTCCATTTAGGGGGATAGTATTGAGATTAAACAAGTTAGCTTCACTCACTAATTGTATTAACCTCGCTTAGAATTAGGTTTCACTCGCCTAGTTACTAAGGGTCTTGTAATTAGATTCACTCTAAAAACAATAAAAACTTGGAAATATGTACATCCAAATTCACAAAGACAATAGTCTGAAATTTAAATTCAAAAAGTGTGTACCTCTCATTAAAATATGAACGCCTATCTATACTAGACTACTCCTAGTATAATCCGGAAAACGAGATTCTATCTAGAAAGCTTTTAAAAACTAATCCCTAAAATCTAGGAAAAGATAAGTAGAAATTTCAAACTTTTCAGTTAGTTTAGAAATTTCGAATTTAGGAGTTGAATAAGGTTTAGTAGATTTTACCTTGCCAGCATTGATTTGCCCTTCAACCTTGATGGACAAGTCACATACCACATCAAAAGAAAAGTAGGGTTGAAGTTCTACCTTGTTACCCACATCCATCTCTAGACCAACAAGAAACTTCGACATCTTTTGTTCCTCTACATCCTTGCAATCACATGCCAAATGTAGTCTTTCAAGTTCTTTGATGTAGCCTTCAATGTTCATACTACCTTGTTGCAAGGTGTTAAGTTTGTGGAACAAATCTTGCTTGTAAGTTCTTGGAACAAACCGCTTTCTCATCTTTTGTTTGAGTAAGTTCCATGAGTCGATCTTTACTTTGTCATCTCTTTCTCTTTGTGCCTGCATATTGGCATACCAAAGAGAAGCAAGTCTAGACAACTTAAGGGCAACATATGTGAGTCTTTGATGGTAATCAATGCCCTTATGTTCAAAAATTTTGTCAAGTTTTCGTTCCCACTCCAAGTATATCTCCGGATCTAAAGTGCCATCAAACTCGGGAAGATCTCCAAGTTTTATGTCAACTTCTCTTGTAACCACCCCTAAAATCTGAATCTCCAGTGTTTTTAGTCTCCACAACTCTCATTCTAACATTTAATTCTTTAACTTCCTCAAATAGTTGCGTCATATTCTCACATGGTTTTCTTTCCAATTCTGACATTGTGGTGAAAATAAGATCGAAAGTTTCTAACAACTGCAAACACGTTTCTCAACCAAATTTAACCACATTTTACTAGGTGAGAATTTCAGATGTTATCAAACCAAGCCAATTGGAATCACTCAAAAATTCAAAGTAACGAAGTCGCAGTGAAACAAACAAGTCTGCCGCGCCAGAATTGATCGAAAACATACAACGTTGAAATTTAATTCCGGGAAAAATAGTAAATGAGTTCCAAAAATCACAAACTTTCCAGTCTAAACCTAAATAAGACAACACCCAATTTAGAGCCAAGAAACTCTCAAAAATACGTTGTATACAAGGAGAACGAGTTGCTCAAAGTTACCTTAAAAACTGTTCGAAATTAGGCAGATTTTTTGTGCTTCGAAAATAGCTTCAATGGGTCCTGAAACACAACCTTAGCTCTGATACCATTTGATATGAATCCGGGACGGATCCAAGCTTAATTCCTCACAACCTTCACTCAGTTATGATTCTTTAAGGGTTCTAAAACAAATTTAGGCCTTCACTCACCTTAAACTCGATTTAGGGGAATAGTATTGAGATTAAACAAGTTGTCTTCACTCACTAATTGTATTAACCTCGCTTAGAATTAGGTTTCACTCGCCTAATTACTAGGAGCCTTGTAATTAGATTCACTCTTAAAAACAATAAAAACTTTGAAATATGTACATCCAAATTTACAAAGACAATAGACCGAAATTTAAATTCAAAAGTGTGTACCTCTCATTAAAATATGAACGCCTATTTATACTAGACCACTCCTAGTATAATTAGGAAAACGAAATTCTATTTAGAAAGCATTTAAAAACTAATCCCTAAAATCTAGGAAAAGATAAAGATAAAAATAAAGAACATAATCTAATAAGATTAGGATAGTGATTTCGTCCCTTCCTATCTTTTTTACATGTCTATCCCTTTCCTTATCCCTTAGCTAATCAAATCTTATCTAAAAGGGATTACAACTCAAATAGGACTCTGTATAATCGAAAAATACAATTATTTTCTGTCCTATTATTGACAGAAATTAAAATGCTGAATTTAAATACTAAATAAAATTAACTAAGACTCTTAAAAGCAATAAAGATAGATTAGAGAAGGAGTATGCATGATTGAATCTGCATCACAACCAAAATATTAGCAAAAATCTAGGATTAAGGTGCTAAAATCTCAAAATCATTGAACATTATAGATTGAATTAGACCCAACGATCGAGTCAAAAGCACCATTCAGATGAAATTAACCAAAAACAAGAGAATAATGCTAAAACCGAGTCAGAAATATTGGAGTTTTAATCTATACTAGAATATGATAAGTCATGAACTTGATAAAATGGGAAAAGAACGATAGTGATATGTTTATGTGAAGACTCAACATAGACATTTTAAAGACAGAACAATGGACGATGATGAATTGAGGAATTGAACTTAAGCATGAAATGAGAAACGAGGAAGAACTAAGCAGAGGGATTCGTTGGAAATTCTTGTACTTACTATCAAGAGATAGTAATTATCGCGCGCCGATGATGAATTTATGGCCCCCAAACATGATGTTTTGGCCGCCGATGATGGAATTATGGCAGCTTGAAGAAGATGAAGAACCAAACCAACAAGAAGTCGAAGAAGTGCGAGAGAGAGTGTGTGTATGCGCGTAGGGGTAAAATTTTTACAATTCTCGCAAACTAAAGCGCCGCACAACAAATATGACCCGCCAAAGTAAAAAAGGTGTTTGGACGACATTTAATTTAAATGCCACCTCAAACGCCACTTAAAGTATATATAGGTTGCATTTAAATAAACACCGCTAAATAAATCCGACAAGGAAAGTAATATGTTGTAGTGAACTGAACTGAATTGAACCAATCTGAAACTGAACTGAATTGAAGTGAATTGAGCTAAACTGAATTAAAAATAATCTGGGAAGAACATGCCCTAAGTATTAATAAGTTCAGAAAATTTCAGGTAAGTGCTACTCCCTTCGTTTTCATTCAATAGGGACACTTTGACATTTGTTATTATTCATAATTTACACTTTGATCACCTTGTATTACCTAGAAGTGAGAAAAAAACATAGTAATGTGGGATCTTGTTTGATCCAGCTTAATTTGTAGATTTTTTGTAATAGCCTATATTTTAAGCACCTTTAGTTATATGATAATTTAATTCAATTAACATGATTATGAGATTATAAGTTTTGCGAATTGATTTCAAGAAATATGAAATTAATAGAAAGAAAGGATATTATAAATTATGTTATTATTGTTGTTAGTATGCTAAATTATTTTTAGTGTATTGGAAATTTTATTAGTTTTGCCAAGCCAAATTCCTGAGTAAAGCATACTAATGGGTACTGAACTTTGCCTAAAGTTGCAAATAAGGCACCCAAGTTTCAAAAGTTGCAAATAGAGTACTCAAAGTAACTTCCATCCATCTTTCCATCCACTTCCATCCATCTTTCCATTAAAATAATAATAAAGCTAGTATGACCCACCCACTTTAATAAAAGAGAGAGAAACTTTTCTATTATATTATAAATGTGTCATTACTCAACCAACTTGAATAAACTTAGGGAAATTCTACATGTTATTGTTTTTATAAACTCTATGTGGTGGACATTTTTATTTTGGTTTTTATAAACTTGACCCTCAAATTATTATATTTTATTTTTTTTGATAACCCTTTTTCATTAATTTTTTATTTATTTCAACAATTTTTTTTATTACATTTTTTTTAAAATCAAAAAAATGGGAACTCACTTTTTCAAAAGTTCATTGTAAAGCTTGAAGTATTTATTTGATCATCAGATTTTTGAATGTTCCAAAAGCTTGAAGCTTTGAGATTATTATGCGATTTTATTAAATGGTTAATTTCTCTATTTGCTTTAATTATTATTCTCGCCTCTTTTCTTTTCGATTTGTCTCTTTTTGTTTGTTTGTTTACATAATCAATAGGATTATATCTTGATACAATCATTCTTCTGTGCCATGATTTCTTTCTTCATGCTTAATTTTTGTTGGGTTTGCAAAGCATACACAAATTTAAGCAGGTAATGTTTTTTTAGAGGAGGGCCTTTAAAAACATATAATGGTTAGTAACTTAATTTATGAGCTAATTGGACAAGGGTAGTATCAACTCAAATTCAGCAGTATTATCTAGCAAAAAATATGTAGTCATATTTGCTAGGGATTAGATGATACTGGTATAATATATACTGCTTGCATTCTTAATTTCTTATTAGCAGGAATAATTACTTTTTTGGTTGGGAAATTGTTGGTGGGAGTTATGTAAAATCTTCTGTTTTGACATTACAAAGCTGAATTATAATAAAGCATAATCATGGGTTAACTTTCAAATATAGGGTGCATTAGCTTTACCTTAAAAAATTATGACAACAACTATGAAGTTATCCAACTTATTTCTTTCAAAAAGTTCTCATTTTTTTGATTTTTTTAAAAATATATTTTTTAATTTGAAACTAATTGTTGAAATAAAAAAAATTAATGAAAAAGGTAAAAAAAGATAATTTGAGGGTCACTAAATAGAATCCAAAATAAAAATGTCTACTACATAAATTTGTAATATAATTTTGGAAAATTTGTAATTTTGTAAAAATAATTTTCTTAATTTAAAAATAATTGTTAAAATAAAAAATTATTTTTTGTGAAAAAAGTTATAAAATAAAATTAATAATTTGAGGGCCACTAAATAGAAAAGTTGGTTGAGTAATGATAAATTTGTAATATAATAGAAAAGTTTCTCTCTCCTTTATTAAAGTAGGTGGGTCATACTAGCTTTTTTATTATTTTTAATGCAAGTGGATGGAAAAATGGACGGAAGTTACTTTGAAGACTCTATTTGCAACTTTTGAAACTTGGGTACCTTATTTGCAATTTTAGGCAAAGTTCAATACCCATTGGTATGCTTTACTCCCAAATTCCTTGATACAAGTTTTGTTAAAGGGAACTTACCTCAATATACTTAATGAAATTCACAATTAAAGACGCCCCAAAACAAAAACCCCAAACCCCAACCCCATTTCACTCGCCCTCTGTTCTCTCTCTCACACTCTGCCTTCTCCTTCTGCTTCTCACTCCTTCATTTGGCCGTGTTTGCAAATCAACGACCACCACCGTCACTGGAGTCGGCTACCGGTGCTCAAGCGAGCTTCCTATGTGTTGAGTTCTTTATGGGTTGCTTGAACCTCTTCTTGTTCTCTTCAAGCCATTGATGAAGACCCACATTAGGGTCTAGGTAATTAATTGATCACTTCATTCTTTTTAGACAATTTCATTCTGGCATGTAGTAAATTTGGTGGTTAGTTGCAATTATGATTTTATCTGGATATGAAAAACCTTATGAACTCAATATGTATAGTAAGAAAATCCAATTCAATATTATTGGGCTTGTCTAGCGTATATTATGAACAATATTCATTGGTTTCTAATTGAAAGAATTATCAGATTTCATGGGGTAGTCTCAAGTCAATTTGATAATGGGACTAACAAATTCTCCTGGATATATAAAATAGTGGTTTTGCTTTCCAATCAGTTTGTGAATTGAGTTAGTACTTCGCATACCAAAATTTCGTTTTCTTTTCCCGAAGTTGTAAATTAGTCTTGTCTAAGTAGTGGGTTTTACTTAACTATGTTAATGCGATTTTAAGTAAGTGCTCAATTTTCATGAAGAGGTTATGTAAGTAAGTTGATTAAAGTAGGATTTAAGAATTGGAATTATAAGTTGTGCTTACGAAGAACATGGTAATGTAAAGTGATGTTTACATTAGTAAGGTTAACGTAATGAGCTATTTTAAGTTAGGGTATGAACAAAAGGGCTTATGTAAAAAGAGTTCAGTCAATTATATCGCTTTTTGAAGTTCAATGAGATGGTTATTAATTAGTGTTGTTGTTGTTGAAGTTCGAGTATTCTGTTGTGGTGAAGGATAAGGTGATCAGGATATGGCGTTGATGGAATTTCGATTAGCCGTTAAGGTACACATTGTCCCTCTATTATCTATTACAAAAAGTTAATGAGTGTATTTTGTTATGATAAGAGTTTTACATGGAACAAATATATATATATATATATATATATATATATATATTTATGTGTTGAACATTCGATTTAAAACTTCTATATATGAAAAAATGGGTTTTGAGATATGTTAAAGTCTATATATGGACTTGGTTGATTGAAATATTTTTACGAGATATATGTTTCGATGTACTCGGTATATAAAGTGGCTTTATCCAACTAAGATATGCAATGTATGGTTTGGGATTGAGATGGATTCCTTTAATGATCGCTCGGCTTGTTTAATAAAAGTAATGAAACTCCTTCAGTGAATTAGAGTATGATTAGTTGTATATGACTATATGTTGAATGTTATAAACTAATTTATTACATGTGTTTCATGAATTTTTTTGCATGTATGGGTATCTTAATATGGATAATTAGATGGAATCTCTCGATATACTTCTCAACATAATGGCCTTGTGGGTTCTGAGTTGACGACTCGTATAGTCTATAATGTTATTACCACTAGATCTCAACTAAGCCAAATGAAGCAACATATGAGATATTATCATTAAAAAGGGTTTAGAATGTTCAGCAACAATGGTTACTCCTAATTATTGAAATTCAAGAATACTTAATGAATTAAACGCCCTCTGAAGTAGGGATTGCTATATTGATATTAGAAATACAATTACAACAATTACCAAAGTGGATTATTGGACGCAACATGGTACATTATATAGTATCTTATTGGTGTATTGTTTAGGTGCACGTTATACAATCTTGGAATATCTTAGGAGATTCTCTTTGAGGAAATGATTTAAAAGATTGGAATTTTATGATTGAAATTGTAATAGGATAAATGAGTTGTTCGATGAGTTGTCATACATGGATGTATAAGAAAATATAAAAGGACATTAAGTAAGGCAATTAAGGTTGTAGTTTGGTAATCTAGGAAAGAAAGTGCCGGTGTTTAAACATCGTAGTAAACTAATATAACTGGTCACGAAGACTGTGCGTTCTCCAAGTAAGTAGTGATAACTTGTGAATAATCAAAACTTTTTAAGTACGGAGAAGAAAAGGTGGACATGTAAGGGTTATGCTATTGACATAATGGCTCAAGAAATGAGCAACAGATCGAAGGAGTAGTACCGTATAATAATAAGGTAATACCTAATTTGAGGAATTCTATAGTGGAACTGGGAACTTTCTACCATGAAGAATCGAATCGAATAACTAAAGGGATATACTGATACTAACTTTTTAAACGAAGGAATAGGAATAAATAGATATTATATGGCGGAGCACATGGGAAGTGGGATCATGATTTACGTATATAGAAGATACGAATTGATAACTAATGTGAATACTAAAGGTTCAGTATTTGGGAATGCAAGTCTCAGGCATTTAATTAAGTGAGTACGTATGTATTAATTTCATAATACAATAATTCGAAATTTAGGCATCGTTGGGTTATGATAGTTACATGAATATATCATGAGAAGTTGCAACATATTAATGAGCAAGGTTGTAACATATAAATGATATGAGGTTAGTTAATTATAAATGGAATAAGGTTGCGAAATAAGAATGGAAAGAAGAGTCATTCAGTATACATGGAGTAAAATAGTGAATATGGACATTATGCTTGGAAAGCAAAAGTAGTATCTCATGGAATGAATTCATGTATGACTGAGAATTCTATTGTAGGAACTTTGGATCTTGTGTCTGGGTTATGAAGAAATTGAAATTAAAGTTCCTATATGACTATTACTTAAAATAGGAACGTTAACAAATATTGTAATCCTGTTGTAAAAAAAAACAAAAAAGAAACAAATATGTAATATATAAGCTCCGGATTAATTATATTATGGAATTTATTGAGTACTATGACTTTGGGTTATGAAATCTATGATCAGGAAATTTGTTTAGTACAAGTATTTTGATCCTGAAACTTATTAATTACTATGTTTTTGGTTGTGAAATGTATTAAGTGCAACAACTTTGAGTTGTGGAAATTATTAAGTGTTATAAAGTATGTCATTTCTTGGGTTTAGACCGTAGCTTGGAAGCTTTGTTATGTGTGGTTATGAATCCACTCAAGGGTAGTAACTCTCTCACATGTAAAGGGAAGTTTACTAAATCATTTCTATAGTACAGGTTTGCTCAAAAGAACATTTTGGAAAACAACTATTCACCGACCATTTTATGGGTAATGAAGGAGCTAAATTTTCCACTGCCAATTTCTCAAAGTGATTTTTGGAAAGGAAAATGGATTTATAAATATATATTTATAAAAACTTTATAAATGAGATTTGGTCTTTAAAGTGAAGAGTTACCCCCGCCCTTATTTCATGGGTTTATGCTAAGAGTTTCGAAAACTTAGTCGAGTTGTTTAAGAGAATGAAAACTTTGAATTTGTCAACTATTTTGGTTTTCGAATATGTTAATAATAATTTTACCCCGGGGAAAGAACTGTGTGTGTATATAAGTGTAAATAATGTCTATATATGTTTTCTTTGTGGGAATTGTGTGGGAAATGTTGTGAAAGTCTTGCAAGCAGTACGTACTAGGGTGACGACCCCAAAGTGTGTAGAGTAGTGGCGGAGTCCCTCTCTATTTTCATGTTGTTTTCCCCATATTGTTTAAAGATATTTACTTACGAATATAAGTTGGATGATTTGGATTATGTTGCGAAAGATTATGTAATAAGTTGTCTTTCAGAAATTTTATGAAAATCCTTCAACGTATTTCGTGTTTAATTCTGTAACACCCCGTAATTTCACTAGAAATTTTGCGCGTTAATTATTTATTTATTTAGTTATATTTATTTATATCCTTGATTTATTCACATATTCTTTATTTTTATATATATATATAATTATTTTAAGTGTTATTGTGTATAATTATATATGTTTATATTTTGAAAACTAAATTTATATATTTTATTATTATTTCTCATAAGTGTTGGATGTTTATATTTAATTGTTGTGTTTAGGTGATTGTGATTATTGTGGTGTGGTTATGTGAGTTTTATATTTTTAAAGCGCTAGTATTATTATTTATATTTTAGTAGTATTAGTACTTAGTATTTATTTTTAGTTTGACCCTTATTATTTTATTTTTGGGCCAAACTTATAGGATGCTTCATTTACCGCTTAAGTGGGCCAACCCACTTGTTGTGTGAGTAGCAGGGTGGCCGGATTTTAGCAATTATATATTCATACTCCTTATATTATTATTGTTTCCCTAAACTAAAAATTACAACAATTAAACTCTCCTCTATTCATCCCTATCACACGCCTACTTCACAAGAAAAAGGGGAAAAGGTTTTCCCACTTGTTATTCATAATTTCCTACTTCATAGTGACTTTAAATTCATATTCAAGGGTTAATTCAAGACTCAAGTTCGGATTTACTTCTCTTCTTGGAATTGCTCTCAAGGGGGCGTTTTTCCTAGCTATTTATTACTCTTAAATTTCGGTTTTTATATACTATACGGGTAGGTCGAGGTAACTAATGTCCCTTCTAGTACTTTTGTATTTAATTAATTATTTAATTATGTCAGAATCATGTTAGGATGTATTTTAGCTATTAGACCTTGATGTTAATGTTATAATTACTAGAATTCATGTTAGGGTTAGTTTTATTGTTTTAATATAAACCGTTAATTATGAAGTTAGTATTGTTAGTATTGAGTAGTATCATGTTAGGGTTGTTACACTTTATTTATTTCATTGATTATTATGTTTAATTCATGTTTTTATTTATTTTATTAATGCTGGAATTATTTTAGTTTAATGAAATTATCGTTTTTAATGTTTTGCTTGAAGTGTGAATTATGATGGATTTATTGTAGTAACTTGGAATATGATTTAGCATGAATTTAGATGTTCTATTGGCCCTTTTATTATTTTTAATATTGCTGGAATTATTTTTCATGAAGTAAATTAATTCATTTGAGTGGTTTTTAACTCATAAACATGCCCTAATTCTTATAATATGATGTATATGCCTTTGTGGTTGTTCTTTAATGTTTTTAAATGAATTATCATGAGTATTATAATGCTGGAATTTTGGTTGGGTTAATTGGAAATTACTATTTATATTTTATCATGTTAATAAGTTGAGCATCGTCGCGCCTCACGATGGCCAATCGCGGCCCGCAAGCTGGGTCGCGGCCTGCGACCCACTGCTGCCCCCTCCCTTTTTCCTTTTTGGCTTAGTATTTCGTTTTGTTGGGTTTATAGCAGCACTGTTGAAGTTATTTTAAATATTTTATTTATGCTGTTTTGTGGTATTTAATTATGAAAGTATATTTGATTGTTAAAACTTAAAATGTTGAAATATTGTGATGATACATGTTATTGTGAAACCGTCTTGAGTATTTTGACAAATTTTGAGTTGTGGACGTCGTAATGCTCGGGAGAAAATAATACTGCCCTTAGCATTATTTCGTCAAGAGTTATGTACAAGGAAGATTTATAATTTAATTTATAATGGACTTCATACTCAAACTCAGATAACGAATTTGCTGGATTTATGTTTTGGAAAATAGATTTTGAAGAAGTTTTAATTTATATTTTGAAATATTGATTTTTGAAGAGCATTTAATTTAGTTGTTTTATTTATTTTTCAAGAAATTATTTTGGAGTATTTATTTTTGAAGAATTGTGATTTTTATGATTATTTAATGATTTGAAGTATATTTGATGATTTGATGAATATTTGAAGAATATCACTAGCGTTCATATCACTCATTTTAAATTATTTATTTATTCATTTATTTATTTATTTCACTTACTAATTTTGAAGTCTCATTCCTCTTTTGACGATCTATTTATGGAATTGCTTTCCTTCCTTTATCATGCATAGTGTTTGATGAATATTATTGTTGTTAACTTATCGTATTATTTCCTACTTCATATGTTGTATGTTTTTCCTTATGTCTTGTATGATTATTGTGTATGCCTGGCATTATTCTTCATATTTTAAATTGTTAATTGAATCCTGATTGGACTGGGAGAGCTGTTAGTTACACCCCACTGATTGTGGAATTTTGTTACATATCTTTGCATATGTGGTAGTTTAGGATCGTTAACGTCTGGAACGGGACTGTGAGACATGGTCTAGTGCGGAAGGATATGGTCCTAGTAGTTGTAGTTTTATTATGATTGTTCCTATCTTATGGAGTTCATTGTAGTTGGATTATGGTTTTGATGTTTTATTTGGGATTTTAGTATGTTTGTGGAATGAGGGTATGAGACCTCATTTCCTTATTTATTTTTGGGGTTATTATTGACTTGGGATTTTATTCTATTTCATTGTTTAGAATAACATTTTCGTCACAGTGGTATTTCAGCTGCCACTGATCTTTTATTTAATATATTTATTTCTTTTATCTTATTTTATCTTTATTTTTATTTACTGTTAAAGGACATCATGTTACAGTTGGTATCATAGCCAAACATTCCAAAAACTCTCATTGAGGTTCTAATTGTTTCATGAGAGATGTGTAGTCATTGTAACTAAGATTACTAGTGTCTTAGGCTTCAAGTAAAGTACTTAGTGAAAGTTACTTAGGTAGGAAGAAAGACTTGGGAATCGTTTTGACTTATCAATTTCTGCATTTAAGTTGCTAATGTATGCCTTATTGTCTAACTTGATCTCTTGTTTTGTATGCATTCACGACAACATAACCGTTGTGTCCGAAAAGAGGTTGTGCGCCGTCGTCGTCGAGCGCTAGAGGGTGCTTTCACTCTCCTTGGCCAACAAGTCTTCTGGTTCCTCTTCTGGACAATCAGCTTTCAATCGTTTTGATCGTCATAGACCACCAACTTACGAGGGTACTACTTACCCTGTGGTTCTAGAAAACTGGTTGAGGGAGATAGAAAAGTCGTTCATTGCTACTAATTGCCCTAGTTTTGAACGGGTATCTATCGGTTCCTATTATCTGAAGAAGGAAGCCGATAATTGGTGGACGGTCAGAGATGCTTGCTCTGGTCTTGAGTGGTCTAAGTTATCTGCTAAGCTGAAAGAGAGGTTCTATCCTGATGAAATCCGCTGGCAGAAACAAGAGGAATTATTGTCCTTGACTCAGGGAAGCTTGAATACGGACCGTTACACTGAGTTAGCTAGGTTTGCTACTTGCATTATACCTACTGAGGCTGAAAGGGTTATGAGGTACAGCAAGAAGATGGGTCCGAGAGTAAGGACCCATGTATTGTGCTCTGGAGCTGCTTCCGTTCAGGAAGCTTATGAGTTAGCACTTAGCGTCCATGCCTCGATCAATGAAGAGGAAGATTCTAAGGCTGCTGCTGTGAGAAGGCGTGCTACTTCCTATGCTCCGGTTCTTGCAAAGAAGCCAAGGTTTGAACCCAATGCTCGAGGTGGATTTCATAATTCTGGTGCTAGACCGAGCTATGATCCTACTAAATGCAGGAGGTGTGAGAAATCGTTTCATCCGGGGAAGAACTGTGATGGTGCTAAGGTTGTATGCTACTACTGTAGAGAGGAAGGTCACAAGACTTTCGAGTGTCCTAACAACCGGAGAGCTAATCCTTCTGCTGGTCCTTCTGGTTCTTCTGTTCCGCCTAAGAATCGAGTCTACCGCATGACCCAGTGCGATGCCGATGCTCATCCTGATGTTATTATTGGTACTTTCCTTGTTAATTATGTACATGCTTGTGTTATTTGATTATGGTGCTACGGTCTCTTTTGTGTCGAGTTCTTTTATTCAGAAGGCTAACCTATCTTCGAGTTCCCCTTTACGAACTCTCATTTCCCTTCCTTCCGGAGAAAGCTATCCTTGCCATGCCGAGTATCGTGACGTACATGATTCTGTTATGGGTACTAATCTTCCTGCTGATCTTAAGGAGTTTTCCAAGTCCATGTTCGACGTCATCCTGGGTATGGACTTGTTATCAAAGTACCATGCTCATATTCATTGTCGTGATTAGAAGGTGACTCTTCGTAGTCCGCGTGGTAAGCATATGTCTTACAGGGGAGTTATTCTGAAGAAGGGGATAAAGATCGTATCGGCTATGAAAATGCAAAAGTGCCGTCAGAAAAGAGAACAAGTGTTCCTATGCATGGTTAAAGATCTATCCCAATAAGTGAAAATGGAGGATATCCCGGTAGTCCGCGAGTATCCGTACGTATTTCCTGATGAGCTGCCTGGTATTCCTCTAGGGAGAGATGTCGAGTTTGGCATCGACCTTATGCCTGGTACTGGTCCGTTATCAAAGGCTCTGTATAGAATGACGTCGTCCGAACTGCAAGAGCTGAAGGCTGAATTGCAAGAGTTGATTGATAAGGTCTTTATAAGGCCAAATGTGTCTCCATAGGGTGCTCCTTTTTTGTCAAGAAGAAAGTTGGGAGTATGCGCTTGTGTATTGAGTATTGTGAGCTTAATAAAGTGATGATCAAGAATAAGTATCCGTTGCCCCGAATAGAGGATTTGTTTGATCAGTTAAAGGGTGTTGGAGTCTTCTCTAAGATTGACTTGAGATCAGGTTATCATCAGATTCCAGTGAAGAAAGAAGATATCCCTAAGACTGCTTTCCGAACAAGATATAGGCACTATGAATTCATCGTCATGCCTTTTGGACTCACAAATGCGCCTGCGGTGTTCATGGACCAAATGAACCGTTCATTTCATGAGTATTTGGACACGTGTGTTGTGGTGTTCATCGATGATATCCTCGTTTACTCTAAGAATGAGGAGGAGTATGAGAAGCACTTGAGGATAATCCTAGACATTCTGAGGAAACATAAATGGTTTGCGAAGTTCTCCAAATGTGAATTCTGGTTGAAGTAGGTATCTTTTTTAGGCCATGTGATCAACAAGGATGGCGTTATGGTAGATCCTTCTAAGATCAAGGTTGTCATAGAGTGGGAAAATCCGAAAAATGTGACTGAGATCCGGAGTTTCTTAGGTCTTGCTGGTTACTATAGGAGATTTGTCCATGATTCTCCAAGATAGCTCAGCCGTTGACCAAGATGATGAGGAAGGAAAGCAAGTTTGTGTTGGCAATCAAGTGTCTATTAGCTTTTCAGCAGTTAAAGAAACACCTCACTACTGCTCCAGTTCTAACTTTGCCTACTGAAAGGGTTGAGTTCGAGGTATTCAGTGATGCATCTAAGCATGGTCTGGGTTATGTTCTGATGCAACAAGGGAAGGTTGTGGCTTACGCTTCGAGGCAACTGAAAATGCACGAGAGGAACTACCCTACTCATGATCTTGAGTTAGTTGGTGTAGTGTTTGCTCTTAAGATTTGGAGATACTATTTATATGGGGTTTCGTGCAAGGTTTTTACTGATCACAAGAGTCTGAAGTACATCTTCACTCAGCGTGAGTTGAATTTGAGGCAGAGAAGGTGGTTTGAGTTGATCGAAGACTACGATCTGAAGCTCGATTATCACGAGGGAAAGGCTAATGTATTTGCAGATTCTCTTTGTCGGAAGACTAAACACTCTCTTAATGCTGCTAGAGTCCTGCCTAAGGATTTGTGTGAGGAGTTTCGAAAGCTCGAGATTGAGGTGGTACCTCAAGGGTCTGTCGCTACTCTTTGTTCCATGAGTGTTGAGCCTGACTCGTTCCAAGAATTGAAAAGTAAGCAAAAGGAGGATCCGACGCTTGATAAGAATCGTGCTGCTAAGGCACAGGGACGAGCTGAAAGCTTTGAGATAGGTCCCGATGGTGGTATGAAGTTCATGCGTCGTTGGTGTGTGCCTAATGATCCGAATGTTAAGAAGAAGATCCTCGAGGAAGCTCATTGGACTCCCTATTCTGTTCATCCTGGGGGAGATAAGCTCTATAAGGACTTGAAGGTCAACTTTTGGTGGCCAAATATGAAGAGAAAAGTTGCCGAGTTTGTGGCTAGGTGCTTGGTTTGTCAGAAGGTAAAGATTGAACATCAAAGGCCGGGTGGTTTGTTACAACCATTACCAATCCCTACATGGAAGTTTGACTATCTTGATGGACTTTGTGATGGGTCTTCCGAGAACCTCTAGTGGTAAGAATGATGTATGTGTGATTGTGGACCTATTGACCAAGGTGGCTCGTTTTATTCCTATGAAGAATACTTGATCTATGAAAGAACTGGCTGAAGCTTATGCTAATGAGATTATCCGTCTGCATGGTATTCCGAATGATATTGTCTCTGATCGAGATCCGAGATTTCTGTCTCACTTTTGGGTTGCTTTGCAAGAGGCATTTGGTACTAAGTTGAAGTTGATTACCGCTTTCCATGCTGCTACTGATAGACAGACGGAGAGAACTATTCAGACCTTGGAGGACATGCTCCGTGCTTGTGCTCTAGAGTTTCAACACTATTGGCTTAGATCGTTAAGCTTAGTGGGGTTCTCCTACAATAATAGCTATCATGCCAGCATGCAAATGGCTGCCTATGAGGCTTTGTATGGCCGTAAGTGTTGTAGTCCTACTTGTTGGAGCGACATCAGTGACTCCTTTGTTTTGGGGCCAGAGTTGATTCAGGATACGGTGGAGCAGATGAAGGTGATCCAGACAAAGATGAAAGCTGCTCAGGATAGACAAAGGTCATATGCCGATCTTCGTCTTAAGCCTATTTTGTATTTTGTGGGTGATAAAGTCTTGCTGAAGGTATCCCCAATGAAGGGCGTGATGAGATTTAGGCATAAAGGAAAGCTGAGCCCTAAGTATGTAGGTCCATATGAGATTCTTGAGAGAATTTGGGTGGTTGAGTACCGTTTGACTATGCCGCCAGATTTGTCTAAAGTTCATGATGTGTTCCATGTGTCTCAATTGAGCAGGTATCGCAGTGACCCTACACACATCATCCCTGTTGAGTCAGTCTCTCTTGAACCGAATTTGACCTTTGAGGAACGACAGGTTCATATCTTGGATCGTCAGAACCGTGCCGTGAGGAGGAAGGTGATCCCTTTAGTCAAAGTACTTTGGAGGAGTCAAAGTACGAGGAGGCTACGTGGGAGACCGAAGAGTCTATGAGACTTAAATACCCTGAGTTATTCGTTCCAGGTACTTTTCTTGCTATTCCAAGTTTCGAGGACGAAATGTTTCTTAAGGAGGGGGAGATTGTAACACCCTTTAATTTCACTAGAAATTCCGCGCGTTAATAATTTATTTATTTAGTTATATTTATTTATATTCTTGATTTATTCATATATTCTTTATTTTAAGTGTTGTTGTGTATAATTATATATGTTTATATTTTGAAAACTAAATTTATATAAGTTATTATTATTTCTCATAAGTTTTGGATGTTTATATTAATTGTTGTGTTTAGGTGATTGTGATTATTGTGGTGTAGTTATTTGAGTTTTATATTTTTAAAGAGGTAGTATCATTATTTATATTTTAGTAGTGTTAGTACTTAGTATTTATTTTTAGTTTGACCCTTATTATTTTATTTTTGGGCCAAACTTATAGGATGCTTCATTTACCGCTTAAGTAGGTCAACCCACTTGTTGTGTTAGTAGTAGGGTGGTCGGCCATGGGGGAGCTTTGGAGGGAATTTTATTTTTGAATTTTGAAGCTAGTATTAACTAATTTTGGTAGCTAATCCCTTCCTCCAATGAGAGCCAATAACTCTTTATGCTCTACTCTATTTTAGCAATTATATATTCATACTCCTTATATTATTATTGCTGTCCTAAACTAAAAATTACAGCAATTAAATTGTCCTCTATTCATCCCTATCACACGCCTACTTCATAAGAAAAAGGGGAAAGGTTTTCCCACTTGTTATTCATAAATTCCTATTTCCTAGTGACTTTAAATTCATATGCAAGGGTTAATTCAAGACTCAAGTTCGTATTTATTTCTCTTGTTGGTATTTCTCTCAAGGGGGTGTTTTTCCTAGCTATTTATTACTCTTAATTTTCGGTTTTTATATACTCTATGGGTAGATCGAGGTAACTAACATCCCTTCTAGTACTTTAGTATTTAATTAATTATTTAATTATGTTAGACTCATGTTAGGATGTATTTTAGCTATTAGATCTATGATGTTAATGTTATAATTACTAGAATTCATGTTAGGGTTAGTTTTATTATTTTAATATATGTTTTAGAGTACTTAAAACCGTTAATTATGAAGTTAGTATTGTTAGTATTGAGTAGTATCATGTTAGGGTTGTTACTTTTTATTTATTTCATTGCTTAGTATGTTTAATTCATGTTTTTATTTATTTAATTAATGCTGGAATTATTTTAGTTTAATGGAATTATCGTTTTAATGTTTTGCTTGAAGTGTGAACTATGATGGATTTATTGTAGTAACTTGGAATATGATTTAGCATGAATTTAGATGTTCTATTGGTCCGTTTATTATTTTTAATATTGCTGGAATTATTTTTCATGAAGTAAATTCATTCATTTGAGTGGTTTTTAACTCATAAACATGCCCTAATTCTTATAGTATGATGTATATGCCTTTGTGGTTGTTCTTTAATGTTTTTAAATGAATTATCATGAGTATTATAATGCTGGAATTTTAGTTGGGTTAATTGGAAATTACTATTTATATTTTAGCATGTTAATAAGTTGAGATTCATGGTTTAAAGGACTTGTAATTCTTTTGTTCCTTTAATTTCTTTGGAGTTTTAATTCAAGCATGCCTATTTTATGTTATTAAAGTTATATTTTAATTTTTCATGAATTTTTGTGAGCATGTTTGAAGTGAATTTATTTGGGTACGTAAAGAACCAAAACGAACGAAGGGCAGACAGTGGTCCTTTTATCGACCCGTGAGCAGCGTCGCGGCCCGCGACTCAGTGCTGCCCTCCCTTTTTCCTTTTTGGCTTACTCTTTCCTTTTGTTGGGTATATATCAGCACTATTGAAGTTATTTTAATTATTTTAGTTATGCAGTTTTGTGGTATTTAGTTCTGAAAGATGTTTGATTGTTAAAACTTGAAATGTTGAACTATTGTGATGATGCATGTTATTTTGAAACTCTCTTGAGTACTTTGATAAATTTTGAGTTATGGACGTTGTAATGCTCGGGGGAGAATAATACTGCCCTTAGCATTATTTCGCCAAGAGTTAAATTCAGGGAGGATTTATAATTTAATTTATAATCGACTTCGTACCCAAACTCAGATAACGACTTTGATGGATTTATGTTTTGGAAATTAGAATTTGAAGAAGTTTTAATTGATATTTTGACATCTTGATTTTTGAAGAGGATTCAATTTAGTTGTTTTATTTATTTTTGAAGAATTGATTTTGGGGTAGTTATGTTTGAAGAATTGTGATTTTTATGATTATTTGATGATTTACAGTATATTTGAAGTATATTTGATGACTTGAAGAATATTTTGATGATTTGACGAGTGTTTAAATTCGAAGAACTTTATTGGTTTTAATTGTTTTACTTTGAGTTAAGTAGTCTAAGGCATTATTTTATTCCAAGGATACTGAACATGCACTCCGAGAGGTGAGGAGGCACTGAGCAGCAGGGTGCTACCCTACATTGGAGAAACTTAGGATATGTTGTCGTCTAAGAGGTCGGGAGATATTGCTCGTATTGTCTCGCATCGGGGGTTTGGCCATTCTTAGACACAAACGGTAGGGAAGTTAACCCATAGGCCGTTTTGGAGTTTGCGATCTGACATACTCTTAGAAAGTGGGATGCGGGTCACTAGCGTTGATCTCACTCATTTTAAATTATTTATTTACTCATTCATTTATTTATTTGATTTACTAATTTTGAAGTCTCTTTCCTCTTTTGACGATCTATTGATGGAATTACTTTCCATCCTTTATCCTGCATAGTGTTTGATGAATATTATTGTTGTTAACTTAACTTATTATTTTCCTACTTCGTATGTTGTATGTTTTTCCTTATGTCTTGTATGATTATTGGGTATTCCTGGCATTTTTTAAATTGTTAATTGAATCCTGATTGGACTGGAGAGCTGTTAGTTACTCCCCACTGATAGTGGATTTTTGTTGTACATCTTTGCAGATGTGGAAGTTTAGGATCGTTACCGTCTGGACTGGGACTGTGAGACATGGTTCTGTGAGGAAGGATATGATTCTAGTTGTTGTAGATGAGGACTATGATAGGAAGATTAAGACCACCTTTCTAGTGGGTCTTAAGTAGTTTTATTATGATTGTTCCAATCTTATGGAGTTCATTTTAGTTGGATTATGGTTTTGATGTTTTATTTGGGATTTTAGTATGTTTATGGAATGGGGACATGGGACCTCATTTCCTTATTTATTTTTGAGGTTATTATTGACTTGGGATTTTATTATATTTCATTATTTAGAATAACGTTTCCGTCCCAGTGGTATTTCCGCTGCCACTGATCTTTTATTTAATAGAATTTTTTATTTAATTTTATTTTATCTTTATTTTTATTTACTGTTAAAGGACGGGATGTTACAAATTCTCTGTTATGATTATGTTGGAAAGGAATAACTTTGAGACATATGTAATACATGAGTATACTTATTGAACTGTATATACTAAAGAATTTACGAAGATATTCTCCTTCGGAATTGATTCGAAATTCGACAACAATATCTATATAGTTATGTTGAAAACCCTTGCTATTGTACGATTTGTCGAAGTCTACAAGGACTTGTTTTAAAGCATGACGAATCATAATGTATTATGACTTTACGAGATGTGTCCTATTCTATAATTCTACTTTGGGAAAGATTTCGATAAGTTATATAAGAACCTTTATGTTATTTTGGATAGTGAGATATTTCTAAATGTTTGTTAGAACCCTTGCTGTATTTTGGAAGTATATTAGATATGAGAGTATGAGGAGTTTGTCTGTAATATACCTTTGTCGTTTGTAAAAGTTTTAGCTTAGAGTATACACCAAGGTATAATACAAAATGTTTCTAAGTTCATTGAGTTTTGTAAATTCATTGTTATATTGGAGCTCATTCCTTAGGTTGTTTGTAAATCATTTTCGAAATCTAAAGTCGCCTTAAAGAATTTTTGGTGGGCAATGTGTGATCATCTTTCGCTGATTTTGTTCTTGGAACCTGTCCTGGTGTGGACCGATTTCCTTGTTAATGGTTTTAAAAGGTTTAGTATTGAAAGAGACTAGTAAAATGGAAGCGAGATGAATTTCGGAGCTTATGTTATGTATGGAGAATGTGACTACTTATGGGATTATATTTAAGTTCATATTGTATTGGTTTAAATATTCTAGTAAAACCTTCAAAAAAAAAATATTCTAGTAAAACAATTTTGTATTGAAGGATTATTTGCGCTGCTAGTCGAGCCAAGTTGTAATTGATTATTTGCGATTTAGACATTAATTGTCATTTATGATGTTAATGATGTTAAGCAAGCAGCTGGGGAAGGTCGGGTTTGTTACATGTGGTATCAAATATGCTGAGTTGGCTACATAGAGGGGGCAAAGATCCTTGGAACTATCCATCCTGGTTGGGTTAGGCGATTATAAGTTTTGGGAAATAGAAATCGTGAATAAGCGTTGTGCTTTGGGAAACACTGTGTTCAATTTAGAAACAAAGGAGATAAAAAGAGATTTGTGACTTTGATTGAAGTTTGGTATGGTTAATTTGAGGATTGGGAAATGTGGTTTTCGGACTCTATGCTTAGAGATAATGTAATTGAGGTAATGATTGATCTTTGAGATGTTATATTTAAGTTCTGAGGAGGAAACTTGTTTTGAGGGCAGTAGAGTGTAGTAGCCTATATTTTAAGCACTTTTAGTTATATGATAATTTTATTCTATTAACGTGATTATGAGATTATAAGTTTTGCGAATTGATTTCAAGAAATATGAAATTAATAGAAAGAAATGATATTATGAATTATGTTATTATTGTGGTTAGTATGCTAAATTATTTTTAGCGTATTTGAAATTTTAATTAGTTTTGCCAAGCCGAATTCCTTACTACAAGTTTTGTTAAAGGGAACTTATCTCAATATTGTTCTAAGGATTTTAAGATATACTTAATAAAATTCACAATTAAAGACTCCCCAAAACCAAAACACAAAACCCCAAACCCCAACCCTATTTCACTCGCCCTCTGTTCTCTCTCTCGTTCACTCTGCCTTCTTTGCTCCTTCTGCTTCTCACTCCTTCCTTTGGATGCGTCTGTAAATCAACGACCACCACCGTCACTTGCGCCGACTACCAGTGCTCAAGCGAGCTTCCTGTGTGTTGAGTTTTTTATGGGTTGCTTGAACCTCTTCTTGTTCTCTTCCAGCCATTGATGAAGACCCATATTAGGGTCTAGGTAATTAGTTGATCACTTTCATTCTTGCATGTAGTTAATTTGGTGGTTAGTTGCAATTCAGATATTATCTGGATATGAAAAACCTTGCTAACTTAATATGTTTAGTAAGAAAATCCAATTCAATATTATTGGGCTTGTCTAGCATATATTCTGAACAATATTCATTGGTTTCTAATTGAAAGAATTATCAGATTTCATTGGGTAGTCTCTAGTCAATTTGATAATGGGACTAACAAATTATCCTGGATATATACAATTTTGGTTTTGATACCAATCAGTTTGTAAATTGAGTTAGTACTTCGCATACCAAAATCTCGTTTTCTTTCCCCGAAGCTGTAAATTAGTTTTGTGTAAGTGGGTTTTACTTAACTATGTTTATGTGATTTTAAGTAAGTGCTCAGTTTTCAAGAAGAGCTTATGTAAGTAAGTTGATTAAAGTAGGATTTAAGAATTGGAATTATAAGTTGTTCTTACGATAAACATGGTAATGTCAAGTGATGTTTACATTAGTATGGTTAACATAATGAGTTATTTTAAGTTAGGGTATGAAAAAAAGGGCTTATGTAAAGAGAGTTCAGTCAATTAAGTCGCTTTTTGAATTTCAATGAGATGATTATTTATTATGGTTGTTGTTATGGCGGTTCGAGTATTCTGTTGAGGTGAAGGATAAGGAGATCAGGAGATGGCGTTGATGAAATTTCGATTAGCGGTTAAGTTACACATTGTTCCTCCATTTTCTATTATAAAAAGTTTGTGAGTGTATTTTATTATGATAAGAGTTTTACATGGAACAAATATATAGATATATGTTGAACATTCAATTTAAAACTTCTATATATGAAAAAAATGGGTTGTGAGATCTGTTGAAAGTCTATATATGGACTTGGTTGATTGAAATATTTTTACCAGATATATGTTTCGATGTACTCGGTATATGAAGTGGCTTTATCCAACAAAGATATGCAAGGTATGGTTTGGGATTGAGATTGATTCCTCTAATGATTGTTCGACTTGTTTAATAAAAGTATGTATGAAACTGCTTTGAAACTTCAGTGGATTTGAGTATGATTAGTTGTATATGAATATATGTCGAATGTTGTAAACTACATTATACCCTGTGTTTCATGAAATTATTTGGATGTATGGGTATCTGAATATGGATAATTAGATGGAAGATCTCGATATACTTTTCAACGTAATTGCCTTGTGGGTTCCGAGTTGAACGAGTCGTATACTCTATAATGTTATTACCACTAGATTTCAAGTAAGCCAAATTAAGTAACATATGAGATATTATCATTTAAAAGGGTTTAGAATGTTCAGTAATACTGGTTACTCCTAATTATTGAAATTCAAGAATACTTAATTAATTATACGCCCTCTAAAGTAGGGATTGCTATATTGATTTCAGAAATACAATTACGACAATTACAAAAGTGGATTATTTGAGGCAACATGGTACATCGAATAGTATCTTATTGGTATATTGTTTAGGTGCACGTTATACAATCTTGGAATATCTTTGGAGATAGTCTTTGCTGAAATGACTTAAAAGATTGGAATTCTATGATTGAAATTGTAATAGGATAAATGAGTTGTTCGATGAGTTGTCATACATGGATGTAGAAGAAAATATAAGAGGAAATTAAGTAGGGCAATTAAGGTTGTAGTTTGGTAATCTAGGAAAGAAAATGTCGGAGTTTAAACGTCGTAGTAAACTAATATAACTGGTCACGAAGACTATATGGGTTCTCCAGGTAAGTAGTGATAACTTGTGAATAATCAAAAATTTCAAGTACGGAGAAGAAAAGGTGGACATGTAAGGGTTATTCTATTGACATAATGGCTCAGGAAATGAGTGGCAGATCGAAGGAGTAGTACCGTATAATAAAAAGGTAATACCTAATTTGAGGAATTCTATAGTGGAATTGGGAACTTTCTACAACGAAGAATCGAATCGAATAACTAAAGGGATATAGTGATACTAACTTTTTAAATGAAGGAATAGGAATAAATATATATTATATGGCGGAGCACATGGGGAATTAGGATCATGATTTACGTATATAGGAGATACGAATTGAGAACTAATGTGAATACTAAAGGTTCAGTAATTGGGAACGCAAGGCTCAGGCCTTTATTTAAGTGAGTACGTACCCATTGATTGCCTAATACGATTTGAAATTTAGGCATCGTTGGGTTATGATAGTTACATGAATATATCATGAGAAGTTGCGACATATAAATGAGCAAGGTTGTAACATATAGATGATATGAGGTTAGTTAATTACAAATGGAATAAGGTTGTGAAATAAGAATGGAAAGATGAGTCATTAAGTACACATGGAGTAAAATAGTGAATATGGACATTATGGTTGGAAAGCAAAAGTAACGTCTCATGGAATGTATTCAGATATGACTGAGAATTGTATTGTAGGAACTTTGGATCTTATGGCTGGGTTATGAAGAAATGGAGATTAATGTTCCTATATGACTAGTACTTAAAATAGGAACGTTAACAAATATTATAACCTATAAGCTCCGGATAGATTATATTATGGAATTTATTGAGTACTATGACTCAGGGTTATGAAATCTATGATCAGGAAATTTGTTTAGTACAAGTATTTTGATCATGAAGCTTATTAATTACTATGTTTTTAGTTATGTAATATCTTAGGTGCAACAACTTTGAGTTGTGGAAATTATTAAGTGTTATAAGCTCTATCATTTCCTGGTTTTAGAACATAGCTTGGAACCTTTTGTTATGTGTGGCTATGAATCCACTCAAGGGTAGTAACTCTCTCACATGAAAAGGGAACTTTACTAAACCATCTCTATACAATAGGTTTGCTCAAAAGAACGTTTTCGAAATCACTATCTCACGGACTATTTTATGGGTAATGTAGGAGCTAAATTTGCCACTGCCAATTTCTCAAAGTGATTTTTGGAAAGGAAAATCGATTTTTAAATATATATTTATAAAAACTTTAGAAATGAGATTTGGTATTTAAAGTGAAGAGTTACCCCTGCACTTGGTTCATGGGTTTATGCTAAGAGTTTAGAAAACTTAGTCGAGTTGTTTAAGAGATTGAAGAGTTTGAATTTGTCAACTAATTTGGTTTTCGAATATGTTAAAAATAATTTGACCCCCGGGAAAGAACTGTGTGTGTATATAAGTATTAATAATGTGTATATATGTTTTCTGTATGGGAATTGTGTGGGACATGTCGTGAACGTCTTGCAACCAGTACGTACTGGGGTGACGACCCCAAAGTGCGTAGAGCAGGGGCATAGTCCCTCTCTATTTTCGTGTTCTTTTCTCCATATTGTTTAAAGATATTTGCTTACGTATATAAGTTGGATGATTTGGATTATGTTGCGAAGGATTATGTAATAAGTTGTCTTTCGGAAATTTTATGAAAATCCTTCAATGTATTTCGTGTTTAATTCTCTGTTATGATTATGTTGGAAAGGAATAACTTTGAGACATATGTTACATATGAGTATACTTATTGAACTGTATATACAAAAGAATTTACGAAGATATTCTCCTTCAGAATTTATTTGAAAATCAACAACAATAACTATATAGCTATGTTGGAAACCCTTGATATTGTAAGATTTGTCGAAGTCTACAAGGACTTGTTTTAAATCATGACGAACCATTATGTAAAGGTATATATTATCTTTGCACGTTTTTGAAATAATGACTTTCATGTTATACGTATATCTTGGACTAAAAAGTCCTATTATTGCTTAAGTATTGATAGATGTTGGAGTATGAGTAAATAACTCAGTATAAACCTTTGTGTTACTTTTCAATGAATGGGATTTTCCTAAGTGACGGTTTGGAACCCTTACTGTGTTTTGGAAATATGTTGTTGAATGTAAGAGATGAAATGTGTCGAGGACATATGAAGGACTTGTTTTAGAATTATGTTAGGACTTTTTTTTATAATTATCGAATAAGAATGGTCATATAAAAAGATTTTTAGTCCTCGTATATTTTGAAAGGACGACACTTGAACTATGGTTAGAGGCGTTGGAATTAGGAAGGCCTCTTATCTAAGAATTGGCGAGTTTCAGAGCATGAGCGAACAACTCATGATAAGCTTTTGGATAAATTCTATGATATATGTATACATAAGTTTATATAATGATATGCTTGTACGCACCTACGCTTAAGCTAAGTAATTCAATATAAGAGAACGATTACGAGGCGATCGAAATGACTAAGTAGTATAATGTATTATGGCTTTACGAGATGTGTCCTATTCTATAATTCTACTTTGGGAAAGATTTCAATAAGTTACATAAGAACGTTTATGTTATTTTGGATAGTGAGATATTTCTAAATGTTTGTTGAAATCCTTTCTATATTTTGGAAGTATATTAGTTATGAGAGTATAATGAGTTTGTCTATAATATATCTTTGTCGTTTGTAAAACAGTTTTAGCTTAGAATATACACCAAGGTATAATACAAAATGTTTCTTAGTTCATTGTGTTTTGTAAATTCATTGTTATATTGGAGGTTGTTCCTTAAGTTGTGTGTAAATCATTTTTGAAATTTAAAGCCACATAAAAAGAAGTTTTGGTTGGACAATGTGTGCTCAGCTTTCGCTGATTTTGTTCTTGGAACCTGTCCTTGTGGGAGCAGATTTCCTTGTTAATGGTTTTGCATGTTTAGTGTTGAAGGAGACACACCAAAATGCTTGAAACCCAATTGGCTCAAGTGGCCGAGAAAAACCCCTCTAACCCCCTAAATCAACTTCAAAGCCAACCCATTTCTAACCCGAACCTACATCAAGTCAAAGCTATCCATTTGAGGTCGAGAACGAATTATGAGGGCCCCAAGATGCCTAATGAGTGTGAAGAAAGTAGGGTTGAGGTAGTTGAGAATGACAATCAAGTTGAGGAAGATGAGAGGGAGGTTGATGTTGAGAAAGGAAGAGAAGATAAGGAAACTCATGAGCAAGTTGGTGACAAAGATCCATTGTCAACACCTCCTCCACCTAAGACCTATGTGCCACCGGTCCCATATCCTTAAAGGTTGGTGGAGAGGAAGTTGGGCGACAAATTCATTAAGTTCCTCCAAGTTATGAGAGGCCTTTATTTTAACATTTCATTCCTTGATGCCATGTATCAAATGTCGGCCTATGCCAAGTTCTAGAAGGACATCCTCTCCAATAAACGGAAGGTTGAAGACGAGACTGTCAAATTATCATACCAAATAAGTGCTCTGGTGCAACGAGATATGCCTAAGAAGCAAAGAGACCCCCAGAAGCTTCACTTTGCCAGTGAAGATAGGTGACTTCGAGCCTAAGGGTGCATTGGCCGATTTGGGTGCTAGTGTGAGTTTGATGCCTCTGTCCATAGCTAAGCGCCTAAACTTCCCTCTTCTTCCTACGAGGAAGCCTATTCAATTGGCGGATCGATCTTTGAGAGAGCCGCATGGTGAGTTGGAGGATGTTCGAATCCAAGTTGGGCATGTCTTGGTGACGTGTGATTTTGTGGTGATGGATATGGAAGAAGATCCGGAGACTCCTCTCATTCTTGGAAGAGAAGCTCTTAAGACATTGGGTGCCGTAATAAATTGCTGAAATGATACAATCACGGTTGAGGTAGCCAATGAGAAGGTTGTGTTTGAGTTCTTTAAAACATTGAAGAGACCCATGATAGAAAGAGTTTGTCGGGTTGGTCATGTTGAGAGAGAAGTTCACGCTAACGATGAGCCCTATGCTTTTATCACTAAAGCACCGAGTTTAAACATTAATGAGGTGAAGAAAATCTCTATGCTTGTCGATAAAACTATCGTCGAGGAGACACATGAGGCGGGATTGAAGGTCCTTGCCGCTTCCAGCGATAAAGAGGAGAGTTGTAAGCCTTCTCTTAAGGTAGAGTTAAAACCCCTCCCCCCTCTCTTAAGTATGTTTTCCTTGATGATGCATGTACTTATCCTGTTATTGTCAACTCGGCTTTTGGTGACATCTTTATACCAGAATCGATTTAGATATTACAAAAATATAAAGATGTCGTCATCGAGAACTCGATTGATGACCTTAAAGGGATAAGCCCGACTCACGTGGTTCCCGAGCCCCCTTCCGACCAGTGAGTCGGGATTTTTCCCTCCCTTACTATTGTTATCATTAGACTTTTCATAGTGAGGACACTGTGTGATTTAGCTTGGGGGAGGATGTATATATTAGTTGCATATTGTTTGCATTAGTTGCATATTAGTGTTTTTTTTTAGATTGCATTTTAGCATTTAGTATCATATTTAGGGTGCATGTAGATTCCTTTAGCCTTCCATGTCCATATAGATTGCATTTAGGTCTGAACTCCGCCCTTGGTACGCATGTGTCTTTTCTTGATGACCTGAAAACTAAAAAAAAGAAATACTTTGATAGTCTCTAGTAGGCCAAGGAATTGTTGGGTTGTGGTATGATTGGTCTCCCTCTTGTGCGGCTCGACCGATGGTTATAGCTATACCTTTTGTGAGAGCATATCTTTATAGCCTTATAGACTGACATCTTTTCAGTCTTATCTGCTTGTTGTGTGATGCTCTTCCTTGACGAATGTTCTCTAGAACTTGCATTGACTCTCTTTGAAATTGCATTGACTGGTTTGATTCTTGAATATGATTGAGGCATTCAATATATATTTGAACTACATTGCCAAATGCCACCCACATTATCTTATCTCCTTTGTCACCCTTGTAAGCCTGAGCCTGTTTTCTTGTTTAACCACATCTTTAGCCTATTACCTATTTCCTAACCTAGGGGATTGTGAAGCTATATTGGTGAGTGGTATGTCTTGAGATTCAGTACTCTGATAGTGATTCGTGTTGGTTGTATGATGTATGTTTTGGTTGAACTCACGTTCCGTGTTGAGTTCACCTCCTCCCCACTTCTTGTTGGTCTCCAATCGCTCTCGCTTATTAGTTATAAAGGGAAAAACCAAGAAAAATAATTTTAAAAAAACATTAGAAAAGAAAAAAAATGGGAACATTAAACATCCGAACAAAAAAAAAATTGTGGTTTTGTTCTCAGTGCTTAATAAAGAGAGATTAGGAGATGTTATTGGAGGAGGTATTACTGGTTGGTTGAGTGGTTGTAATAAAGTTAGATGGTCTCGAGTTAGCGTTTGTGTATATGGTGTTGATTTAGGAAGCTTCACTTTCCCTCTATATAGCACCAAATTCCCAAATGTCTCCACACCCTTATGATAAGAGGTTTTTAGTGTGTCATTAAGGCACTAAGAACCGCTTAGCAAACAATACTTATAATCCTAACGAGCGACTATTATGAACGTTGTAATGGCAAGTCAAGGGTTGAACCACAAGGAAATAGGAATTGACTAAGATCTATTAAGTCTAAAACTACCTAGTGAAGGGTATTTGGGGGTGAAAAGGATTGGATAATTATCAACTAACAACTGACTAAAGAATGACAACTAATAAACAAGTAGAGATATGAATATAATAAGGAGAACAATAGAGCTTGGGCTACTTGTATGGATCCGGTCAAGACACAATAAACAATGCCACTATGAACTATGTAAATCATGCAAGGTTAAGTTACCCTCTAATATACTTGTGTCCTCACTCGAATGGTCCTCTAGAGTAATAAATTAATCAATAAACCAAATACTCTCTCGAATGGTCTTTAGTCAATTGAGTAATTGATTCAATAAACATGGCAAACCCCTAAAGGATCCTCTTAATCTCTATCCAATATCTTGGTATACGGATTAAGTTGATTCATGGGAATGACATAGACTACAACATTGAATTAAGAGGAATTGAAATCTAATGCCCTAGCATAAACGTGATCAAGATTTAACCTAGAGTGTCAAAACACCAAGAACAATGCATAATTAACACGGAAATATTAATTACAAGAACCTCATACTTAGCCCTTTAATCCATACTTTCACCCAAACACTAGATGGTAAACTACTCACACATCATATTAATTAAACAAAAGCAATAAATTGAAGTAAACATGATTAACAGTAATTGAGAAATAAACAAGGGTTAAGAAAATAATACTTGAATTAATGGGAAGATTGAATCTCCAAACTAAGTATTAATGAGTAATCAATGTGTTTAAGAACAAGAACTAAGAGTTTATGGAGAGAAATTCTCCTAAAAAATAGTCGACAATTACAAAGTATATAACCTAAGGTATTAATAAGTTTCCTAAAATTAACTTCTGAGAAAATCAGGCCCAAAACCGCCTACAGGTCACCACGGTCGTGGTGCCTTAAATTTGTCGAGGCAGAATGCATTCTCAAAGGAAACTGCTTCTAGCCAAGTCAGGTGCCACGGTCGTGGCCAAATCACCACGGTCGTGGTGAAATGACTTCACCAAATTCCACTTCCTTCTATTTTGGCAGAATGTCTTCTGTTTTATCGAGTGAGGGTGACCACGGTCATGGGAAAATCACCACGGCCGTGGTGACCCAACTTGATCAAGTTAGTCCTAAATCTTCAACAGTCTACCTTGCCTGCTACATGTCCCCACGACCGTGGTGAATATGTCACGGTCGTGGTGGCCTATTTCCTTCAATTCCCCAAGTCAAAGTCACCAAAGCGTCTCTAAAACAAGAGCCACGTAAGCTCGAACATGCTCCAAGTCCCTAGATCACAATAATACTCCAACACGTGCCAATTCTCTTGAAATGCATCATAAACAACCAAACACTCGTGAAGTATATTTGAAATCCAAAGGAAGGAAAAACCATGCAATCCTAACTCTAAATGCTCCAAAACTACATGCAATGAGACTTAAAAAATGACCTACAATTAAGCACAATAAAGTGCTTATCACCTTACCTTTAGCCTTCATTACAACCTTGATAAAGTCCTCATGATTCTTGAAAAGAACCAATGTCTCACGCGATGGAGAGTGAGAAGATATGCAAGCTTATGGTACAATATAGTCAACGGAATTGAGCCTGAGCGATCATTGTAACCATATAAACGCACGATAAACTTTGAGCACGACTAAAGTGAGAGCTACAGTCCATATGACTGAGCCAAGCTTGGGGGAGAACTTGTGGTAAAATTGGTTGCTTTTCCTTGTGCTATAAACTTTGAGACTTGATAGTGTTTTGCATTTATTAATGAAAAGGTTTGAAAGGTCTTTATTCTCTATCTTGACATGCATATTAGTGTGAGGAGTTATTTAACTCTTGCCCTTGTAGTTGATTTGCATTTGTTTGAGGACAAGCAATTGGACTAGCTTGGGGGAGTTTGGTGATAAGCACTTTATTGTGCGTAATTGTAGGTCATTTTTAGTGTCCTTGCATGTAGTTTAGAGGATTTAAGTCTAGCATTGCATGGTTTGGTAATAAGCACTTTATTGTGCTTAATTGGACTAGCTTGGGGGAGTTTGGTAATAAGCACTTTATTGTGCTTAATTGGACTAGCTTGGGGGAGTTTGGTAATAAGCACTTTATTGTGCTTAATTGTAGGTCATTTTTAGTATCCTTGCATGTAGTTTAGAGGATTTAAGCCTAGCATTGCATGGTTTTTGTCACCTTTGAGTTATATTGTCACTTCATTATCTGTTTAGCTGTTTTTGGATGATTTCCAGGCTAACTAGCAGGTTTTTGAAGTCATATGATCATTGGAAGACTACTTGTGAACTTTATAGCTTCAAATGGGCATAAAATTTGATCCGTAAATTGGATTAATGTAATTCTAGCGGGAGGTGTTAGCTCGTTTCAATAGAATTCCAACGACTGGTCATAAGCCCAATTCCGATAAGAGATGAGTGAGATATGATCGTTTGAAGAAAATTGAGTTGTCCGCTGAACAGCAGGTCAACACGGCCGTGTTGATTTCAACACGCACGTGTTGGTCTTTTCCACGAAGACAATCCTGTTCTGCTTGCCCACTGATTTGAGAAGTTCAGGTCTACACGCCCGTCTATTTTCACACTCCCGTGTCCATTTTGACACGCTCGTGTTGGCTAGGTTCTACGGAGGCAGTAACTTTTCTGAAGACTTGAGAATTCTAAAGAGAAGGTCTACACGGCCGTGTCGTTTTGGACACGCCCGTGTCGACCTGTATTCGGGTTTTTCCCCGATTTTCTGTCTTCATTTATGGGATATTATAAATAGGTTTTTGTGTTTTCGTTTTGGATTCACTCTACACTTAGACTCTAATACTTAGTTTTATTCTCTCTAAACACTCAAATACTTTTAGTTTCTCATATTGCTACTTAGTTTTGGATTCACTCTTTGAAGATTCAATTGTTCATTCAATCCAAGTAATTTTCTTTCAATCTTTTTTCTCTATTTTCATTGCTTTGTTAATCATGTTTAATTTTATTAATCTATTTTGCTTTGAAATCATGATTAGTGAGTAGTTTATTATTTAGTGTTTGGGCGAAAGTATGAATTAAGGGCTTAATTATGATGTTCATGTAATTGAGTTTTCTATTGATTATTATGCATTTATCTTGGTGTTTTGAAACCCTAGCGTAGATCTTGATCACGTTTATGCTAGGTATTTTAGATTTCAATTCCTCTTAATTCACTATTGATTTCTTTGTCATTCCTTCAAATCAACTTAATTTCTAGACCAAGAGATTGGGTAGAAATTAAGAGGATCCTTGTATTAGGGGTTTTCCACACTTATTGAAACCATTAATCAATTGACTAGAGACCATTTGAAAGAGGATCTAGTTGATTGATTAATTGATTACTTTTGAGGGTCATCCGAGAGAGGACTCGAGTATTCTAGAGGATAACTTAACTTTGCATGACATTTGCGTGTGAACTTTAATTGCATTGGTAGTTCTTGCCTAGCCCGGATTCATACGAGTAGCCCGAGTTCTAATGTTTACCTTATTATATTTACATCTCATATGTGATTGTTAGCCCTTATTCGTTAGCTAGCTATTAGTCGATACTTGAATGAATCCTTCACACCCCCAAATACCCTTCATTTAGGTAGTTTTAGACTTGATAGACCTTAGTCAATCCCTTTTTTCCCGTGGTTCGACCCTTGACTTGCCGTTACTACATTCATAGTAGTTGCTCGTAGGTTTATAAATATTGTTTGTTAAGCGGTTGTTAGTGCCTTAACGACACACTAAAAACCTCTTATCACAAGCGTGAAAAGTCCAAATGTCTGTATTAAATAAAAAAGGGTGTAATAGAAACTAATACAGTTTCCTTACATAAATAAGATTTAAATAAGTTTTAATAAGCTCATATAAGTTCAGATTAGTAGTATACACAATTTTAGCGCATTGCTAATAACTGTTTGTATCAAGTAGCAAATAGCACGACCATTGCTAATTAGAAGGGAAAATATTACACAAAAGGGTTTTGGCCTACTTAAATTGTGTCAAAAGCCCTAATTAGTTCAACAAATCATATAAATTTCTGTGAGTTTTATCCAAGACAAATGAACTTCCCGTAAGAGCACATTCAAGAAAAAGACCTACCATGGGAAAAAAAATCATGTTGCCAGTCTCATATTCCCATTGGCTAGTTTAGCGGTCTCAATATTGGATGATCCTCTATCAGTTCTAATTTTAGGATCTCTTTCACAAATGGTCTTTCACCAAACTAGCCCCCTTAAGTTTGATCAAACGTGAGATTACGCCCCCTAACTTTCTGTTGTAGTGTTTCATCCACATAAATTTACTTAAACGTGAAATTAAGACCCAAATTAGACATCCGTATTGATTTTTCTAATACAAAATATAAAAAATAAGGAAAAATCGACTTAAATAATCCAAACTATGGCCGTACCGCCAAGAATAATCCCAACAATGAGTTAATCCTGTATAATCCAAACTATGGGGGCGATCCGCCACTAATATACCATGACCTGAAGGAAACCGGTTCAATAGGTAATTAAGGCCACGTGTTGCGCCCTAATTTGCCACTCATTAATTTATTTTTGAGTTTTTTTAATCCCACTCTTAGCTAAAAATCCATCTTTTTCCTCTCTCACCTCACTAACACCCGCGACCACCCAAACCACCACCATTTACCAGCTCTATAACACCCCGAATTTCCCTGAAATTTTCGCTCGTTAATTATTACTATTTTAGACGTGAAATTATGTTTCGCTATCATATTTCCGGAATATATATATATATATATATATATATATATATATATACATTTTATTTCATATATATATATATATATATATACATTTTATTTCGATAATATTTATATATTTTCTATAGTGTTAAAATGTGAATTTTAAATGTAGCGTTGTGTAGTATAGAAACAATGCTTGTACTTGCATCAATTATTTTAACGGGCAATGTAGCACTCGCTTACGTATGAAATGCGTAATGTGATAGCTTGGTAAATATGTATTTATATTATGTTAATAATTAATATTTTTATTAATAAAAATACTTACTTATTTATATTTATTTTGAATGACGTGTATTATTCTTGAAATGTACATTGTGCTTGTGTTTACGCATATTTTGTTACTTGACTTAGATGGTCCGAAATTTCTGATTACCTTGGGTTTAATATCATGAGTCACACCCCTTCACTCACCCTCATTATACCTCCTATTGATGGCTGTCAAACCACCATTAAACCCCCTTAGTCACCCTCTCTTCACTCACCATTTGCTGGAATTAAAATCAGGAAAATACCCCCTTCTATATCCTTCCATTCACACGTCCCCCATAAGAAAAAGAGAGGAAAAGTTTCATTGATTCCTTCACATTATTCTCACCCAAAATCAATTTTATTACTTGGTTTCAAGCCGTTTTGTACCAGTTTTCAAGCCATTGTTGAAGTTCATTGTGGTTGTGATCATAGGAGACGAAGGTGGTGACAATTCACAAGGTGTTTAGACTACAATTGAGCATTCTACCACTTCCCACTCGAAGAATAAAGGTAACTAGCATTTTTCTAGTTCGATAGGGAATAGATTTTGAACTTAGGTTGTTAGAATCGCGTTAGAGAACTTAGTTTCTTGTTAAGTGGAACTTAGGTGATTGTATGCTTATAGTTAAATGTAGTATCATGACTAGGAAGGTTGTCTTGCGGTATTTTAATGTATTCAACGTGTGGTTATGATCTTGTTGTTAGTTCTTGTTAGTCGGATTGTCAAAATTGGATGTTTTTGTTACTGTGTTGATTTGGAGTAACTTTGGTTAATCATTGGAGTTTTGAGTTTTGGTTGTTGATGATGTTTAGTATCATGCTAGGGTGTTATTTTGGTTGAGTTGTGTGTGTATTGGTGTTGGAATTTTTGCTTGAGACTTGACGTACATTTGATGGACGAAGCGTGAGCGTACGAGCACTGCCCGCAAGCCACGAGCAGTGGCAGCTCGCGACTCGCGAATGCTTGGTCGCAGGTCGCGACGAAGGTCTGCCATCCTGGGTTGCGTTTTGTTGTTTGATTTTCCTTTGAGCTAACAACATGTTTATATGTTGGGTGTTTGATTTATGCATGTATGTTAAGCATGTTTGAGTACGTTTGGGGTGGTTTAAGTTGTTACATTAAGCATGTTTTAGTACGTTTGGGGTGATTTTCCTAGTTTGTTGGATAGCTTTGATGTTGCTCGGTTTGTTGAGTGTTGGGGGCCTATACTTTGAGTTGTCGACGTTGAAATGCTTAGGGAGGATAACACTGCCTTTAACATCTCTTCGCTAAGAGTTATGTACGAGAAATATTGTGACTTGGTCATAATAGACTTCGTACCCAAACTCAGATAACGTTTTTGTGTTATATGCCTCAACATGTTTGATTTGTTGGCTTATGGAATTGTTTCGCATGTATACCTTGTCGTGTATACCTTGAATGTTGCTTGGATTCCTATGTATACCTTGGCGTGTATATGTATGATGGTGGTTTGAGTTGATTTGTATACCTTGTCGTGTATACTCATCTATGGATGTTGATTGGATTTCCTTTGTATGCCTTGTCGTGTATACATTGCTCTTTGTGTTTGGTTGATGTTATGGGCAGCATGGTCCTAGGAATTTGTTTTGATTATCCTAAGGGCGGTATGGCCCTAGGAATTGGTTACTTAACCTTGGGCGGTATGGTCCATTGGTTTACTCACGGGTGGTATGATCCGTTAAGTTTTGCTATCCAGAATGGGCGGTATGGTCCTCGGATATGCAACGTAAGCCTTGGGCGGCATGGTCCAATGAGTCTACTCACAGACGGTGTGGTCTATTGTCTTTGGTTTGATGTGTGATTGTTGTGTTTGTTTGACTTGATTATTGGTATTGAGTTTTCTCTTTATGCATGCTTGGTGCTTATGACTTGTTGTACCTCATTTTACACGTTGTGAGCATGTTATCTTTGTGGTGTATGTCTTTGGCGTTGCTTCTAATTTCTTTAAGTTTATTATTTGTTCTTGTTTGGGGTGGGAGAACTGCTAGTTACTCCCCACTGATGATGATGTTGTTTAGGATTGTTATGGTTTGGACCGGGAATGTGCGGTTGGGCCTTATGAGATAGAAGGTGTTGCTTGTCATAATGGATGAGCATTCTGAGTGAGGGACTAGGACTAGCTAGTGGGTCTTAAGTAGTTTTTCCTTATTGTTTTGTCTTATGTCTTGAACCACGGATTTTGGTTTTGTCCTTTGGATTTGGATTACCTTATTTTGAGTTCTTTTGGAGGATTATCTTGTTCTTTTGGCACTAGTAGAATAAATGCTATGTGAGGCGTCTAAAAATAGCCTATTTGAGGCGTTTTAAGCATAGCAGCAAACGGCGGGACCGCAAATAGGGCATCATTTAATATAAAAAAAATATGCTACATATTATAAATCAAATGCAAATCTAATTGGCTATTGATCATATAACAAACTTTAATATTGCTCATATAGTAGTAAAGAGTATTACATGATCTTACGTAAGTACAATAGTAAAATAAACAACATCAACGTTACATGAATTTGAATAAGAATTACTACATAGAAATATAAATGGTAACGTCGACGAGAAGCATGCTCAGGACCTCTTCATTCCTTACAAGAAGCTGATGTGATGCGAAACGATTATTCTTTTCTTGTTGTCCCTTACTGCGTTTCAGCCAACTCCAAAACCTTCATTTATGAATGATAAAAGGTTAAAAAAACAGCAAATTGAGAGAACACCTTAAGAGAATCAGTAACAATTTTTAATCAGATGTGAAACTCAACCAGACATGTTTAAAGTAACAACTGTAAAACAATTAAGTATATTACACCATGTCTGAAACAGAGAATCAGATCAAAATCACAATCAAGAATTACAGAGTTAAATGAACTGCTGAACAGAACCAGAAATCTTTGAGGCATGAACTGCAAATCGAATCAAATCAAAATAGGTTATTACACATAATATGAAACAGAAATTTCATGTCAAATTTACATCAAGAATAATAGAGTTGAAGGAATGACAACTGAACCAGAAATGTTTTGACTTTTGAGTATGAACTGCAAATCAAATCAAAGCAACAAAAATGGTGTAATATACTGAATTGCATACCACCTTGGGTTGAACAGACCAACAGGGTAGACCAGAATGATGAAAGCAAATCAGGCTCAAGCGACCAAACCTGCTATCTGCACCGGGTTAGCAGACCATACTAAGCTGCACCAGATCAGAGCTAATCTGCGTCATATTCGAGCAGACCTAAATGGTCTGACCCGGTAAAATAATCAAACCTAGTAACCTTACTCTAGTAATTACTTGAACAGACCCAAACGCATTGCAACTCTGATGATTAACGAGACAGCGGAGGCGTACACTAATGGAAAAACATCTATTTGAGGCCGATAATCGTCAATTTTTGACATCAAAGACATGAAAGATAGAACGAGGCTTCAACACAAACCTTAAATATGCCAGAAACACTAACCAAGAAATCCTAACTACAAAAGCGCGAGTTTAAGGAAAAGTATGCTTACCAAGTAGCTGCCTCTTTAGGTTCTCCTCCATGGTGTCGTTGTTTCACACGAAGTCCACCAAGCACCTCATTCCTAGGAAGTGTCTCTGCAGCAGGCAATGTCTTGAACCTTTGTCATTTGCACTTCCATTGTTGTTGTTGATAGGCTCCCTGTTGCTAAGGTTGTTGATGCTAGACTTGTTAATAGGAATGTTTCCAGCAATGCTAGTGTTTCTCAATTAGTAGGTAGAGGGAGGGAAGCACGAATAATGGTGGCTAGTTTAAAAGAACGGCGTATGGGGGGAAGCAATACCTGCAAGACATACAAAACAGCAGCGCATGCAGAAGCCATAACAGCAACAACATTATCTCTCAATTAGTAGCAACATACTCGGCAGCACCAGCAAAAATAAACCAAAAGTAAACCAAAAGAGTTGTTTAGAGGGACGGGTTTGATGTAAGATTCATTAGTAACTCCTTCAAACAAAACTATTCTAGGAAGTTTATAATTAACATGTCAATCAGCATCAAACAAAAGACTAAGAAATGAAGGTAAAAAGAGGCAAGAGAAAAACAAGCAGAAACGGAAAAGGGAAAGCGGGAGAAACGAAGGACAAAAAGAAGGTAAAAGAGATATCAATTTACTAATCATAAGCTACAAGTAAATGAGAGCCCTGATAATAGGTGCACAATTCATACATTGTCTTGTCTTACCTCCATTCTTTTTTTTCCCTCCCTGTCCTTATTCATTTTGATCAAGGAGCAAAGGGCCTTGATGTCAAGAACATATATTTATAATAGCTGATGACTGCATGAAAAAAGATCAGAAGATGGGGGAGAAAAGAATGATAAACAGCTCGCTAATAAGAAACAGATTGACCCTGACTCCCCGAGGCTAAGATTCCCCGGTGGGTTTTGGTGAGGGTTGATACTGATGATGATGATATGGTGAAGCATGTGAACCATGTGGTATTGAGAGGATTCTGAGGCCTGGTTGCTGCCCATTGCTTTGGTTTGGACCAATAGGTTGACCATTTCGCGCATTTGCGCTAGCCCTAACAAGGTCTGCTTGCATGGTTTGGAAATAGTAGGATGAACTAGCCATGTCTTTAATGTTAGGTAAAGGCTTCAGGGAATCTACAACTTCACTCATTAAAGGACAGGCCTTTGGTCCCGGCTAAGGCAATGAGCTGCCAACTGCACCGCCATCTGAGCGCCCTTTATAGAGAAGTGACCTTCAAGCCGAGGGTCATCAAACGATATAATCTTCTTCGGTCACCAAGATGTGGCCTTTCCCATTCAACAAGGTTATATCTCCATTAGGATGGTTTTGTCCATAGATCTTCCAGCAGAACTACTCCAAAGCTGTAAACATCGCTTGTTGAAGTCAAATGCCCTGAGACAGAATTACATAAGTTAGATTAGATCACATCTGAACATGCTCAACCTGACCAACAATGCCGAACAGAACACGTACCACCAGTCTGCGCTCTTTGATAGTGACTAAAGTTGGCTGATATTGGTATAGCCATGGGCATTGCCGGGTCTGAGGTATCCCTTTTTTGTTGCTTAATATATGTGAATGATCATTGACAATTTCTAAGGCTAAATCATTTTTACACACCCATTGAAATGTCTTGGACATGAATATCAGGATGTCCTTAGCTGTATTTCTGTTCTGGTCCGTTTTGAAAAGAAAAATAAATTGTGGGCTTTTGTTATTAACTCAAATTTTCACTATATTATCGTCTGCAATATCTAGCCATATCTCATTTTACATATTGGCAGTACTGAATGTCGATCAAAAATTTAATATATCCAGAGGTAGAAGATATGTACTATTTCCGTATTCTGAATATTATATCCAATATCAATGGGGAAGTTAAACCATCAAACATTTGCTGTCACGTGATTTATTGATATGTCATATAATTTGGACACAAGTAGTATTCCTGGGACCAAACTTCCACTTAAATATGCTATAATCATGTATGCTCATCAGTCTTCTTTTCTTACTGGATCAGGTAGCAAAAGAGGCCTCTAACATGGTTCTAGCAGATGATAATTTTAGCACGATTAGGCATAATTTGTAATAAAAAAAAATCTTTCGATTTAATGGGAAGCAATTTTGCCTCATACCTAAGTGTCAATTCATATACTTTTTGTTAAGAGGTCGAGAACATAAATTTGTTAAGAAAAACGCAGAAATTCATCGAAACTCAATGGGCATACATAAATGATAAACACAAACATGTTAAATTCGATATCCAGTAAATCCTTTCAACTAAAATCGAAAATGATGAAGTGTGTAGGAGTGAGACTAACGAAAAGGCACTAGTAAAGCTATGATCGAATAAGAGAAAAGAAGCAATGGAAGTGATAATAAAGAACCAAAGTAGTGAAAGTATCATAGGATCACCTAAAGATGAGCTCAAGCTGCAAAAACCCAATTACCTGCAAAATATCAAAAGGCGACTCTGCATAACAATAGATGAACGGGAAAGGAAAACGAGATTAGGGTTCCAAGAACAAGCAGCAGCAAGAAGGAGAGAAGTTGTATTAAGCACAGTGCCCGCTCATGTTTCCTATCCTCTTGAATTTCGACTTTCACTTTTTCCCATTCTACGCTCAACAAACAAGACAATCAGCAACAAACATAGGTCCATCATTCTTTTCAACACAATCTTTTTGAATGTTCTACAATCAACAGATCTCTCTCAGTACCACCTCTTATGAATTCTAAAGAGTGTTGTAACATTTAACAAACTAGCATTGTAATGCAACACTAATACATGAACAAGCAAACGCAACGCAACGAAATCAACAACACGAAAACAAACCAATCCCTAACAAAAACAAATAACCAACCACAAACAACAAGACACAAATACAACAACAAAATCAAAACGTTTCCCAAATCAAAACAACAAAAAAACACACAAATCAAACAAGATAGAAAGAAAAATACCCCTTATGCGGATAAATGCACTTTTTGTATAGCACCTGCTTCAAATCCAACAAGATGTGATCCATACAGTACTTCGTCAACACTATAGCTTTCCTCTTGCAATCCAATTGAGAACATTGACTATAACTTCTACCAAACCCTAACTCTGATTTATTATTAGTATTATCAACATTATTACCATTAACAGCACTATTTTCTCTCTCATCACCTTCATCTTCTTCTAATTTGTAAGGACTCTTTTCGCAAGTCCAGTAAAACTCTCGATGTTTTCGTCTAACTTCCTCCAATAAAGACCAGTGATAATCTGTAACATTTAGCGAGTCGCCTCAGTCGACCTTTTAATTGATTGATCATAACACTAATGACACTAAAATTTGATCGAGTAAGTCATAAATGAATTTCAGAACATTAAAATTGAAACGGAAGAAAATGGAAGGAGTAAGGAATAAACGGAAGATCGAGTGAGAATACCTGGAAGAAGATAACTTAGGAAGTATTCTAAAAGAAGGTTGCTCCATTGATAAATGTGGATCTGCGAGGCTTGAACAGAAATACGAAGAGAGAGAGAGAGTACAAGATGCGCCTGAGCCCTGACGAGATACAAATGGGAAGTGGGAGAAACGGAAGATGGGAAAGTAAACACTCCAGTTCAAATTTTGAGGCGTTTTTCGATATTGCCTCGTCAAATAAATCCTATGTTTAAAATAAATCAAAAAATCAAATTTTCTTTTGCTCCTATTTGTCAAAAACGCCTCAAATGAAGAGCCTCAAAGTGATGTTTTTCCACTAGTGTGGAACTATGGCTTGGAATGAGGGTATGGGACCTCATTTCCACTTATTTATATAATTCGGAAGTTTATTACCATTTTAAAGGATTAAATGTTTATCTATAGTTTAAATTCTACTCTTTAGATTAGCATCTACGTCTTAGTGGTATTTCTGCTACCACTAGTTGTATTTACTTTCATTTACTTTTGCCGCTTTTCTTCTTTGTATCAGACAGGATGTTACAAGCCCGGCCACCACTAGAGGTGGCAATGTGGCAGATTTGGATCGGATCCTGTTGGATTCAAATCCAGATCCGTTTCCCTATAGGCAGATCCAGATATGTCGGATCTCGAGACTAAGGAACCAGATCCAGAACTGCGGATCCTACGGGTCCACGGATATTTGACGGTTTTTGAACGGGTCCTCTGTTTTATTATTTTAAAAAAATTAATGTATACATTTTAGATAATTATTTGTAATTGTTACACGAAAAATACATATACGTAATTTTAGCAAGTCTAAAGCAAAACATTTCCTGTATTTTTAATCGTTATATGAATGTATGGGAATAACGACTTTATTATAATTGTTAGCTATTTTGTTGTTTAGTGGTTCGCTGAATATTTATTCTCAAAGTTATACATTACACAATAAGATTATTACATTATTATCTTATTTACATACTATTTATCATTATAATTTTTTTAAAAAAAAAATTAGAACCGCTCTTTGGTCCGAATCTGGATAACAAGTACAAGATCCAGATCCGTCTGCTAAACAAGGACTCGGATCCAGATCCTATTAAACGGATCTGGACCGGGTCCAAGATCCATTGCCATCCCTAGCCACCTGTTCTACCCAGCCCCACCAAACCCTAAGCACTGAAATAACATAGACCTCCCCAGTTTTTTGAGAATTTCGTTTTAAATTCTCAAAAATTTATTCAAAAAATCATTCTCAAATTCCTGAAAACTCCCGTAATTAATCCCTCTCAATAGCAAACTCCGTTTTGTTGGTGATAATATCTAGATTTGTAATCCAAAAACATCACCAACCAATTAGGGGTGTGCAAAACCGGATATCAGATCCGATCTGGATATCCGATATATTAGTATTACAAATTTATGTTGATGATATCATTTTTGGTGCTACTAATGATTCTCTCTGCAAGGAATTTGCAGATTTGATGAGTAGTGAATTTGAAATGAGCATGATGGGAGAACTGAACTTCTTTATTGGTTTGCAAATCAAGCAAACTGAAAGAGGAATAATGATCCATCAATAAACATATGTGAAGGTAACTACTGAAGAATATGGATTGGAACTAGGTAAAACTAACCACACTCCTATAGGAACAATAACAAGGTTAGATGAGATCCAAATGGTAAATTTGTATATCAGAAACAATACAGAGGTATGATTGGATCTCTCCTTTATCTAATAGCAAGTAGACCTGATATCTCGTTCAATGTTGGTTTATGTGCTAGATTCCAATCAAATCCAAAGGAATCTCACTTGGTAGCCGTCAAGAGAATCCTTATGTATTTGAAGGGAAGTGATGATCTCTGCTTGTTTTACCCTAGTTGTGACATATTTGATCTAGTTAGCTACTACTCTAATGCTGACTCTGCTGGAGACTTTGTCAATCGCAAAAGTACCTCTAGAATTGCCCAATTCCTAGGAACAAGCTTAGTTTCTTGGAGTTCTATGAAACAGAATACAGTTGCCGTATCAACTGCAGAAGCTGAATATGTAGTTGTTGCTGCTTGTTGTTCCCAGGTCCTATGGATCAAGCAACAGGTACGTGATTTTGGTATTAAATACAAATGTGTTCCTATCTTTTGTGACAATACAAGTGCAATATGCATTTCCAAGGAACCAGTACATCATTCTAGGGTCAAACATATTCACATTAGGCATCATTTCTTGAAGGACAATGTAGAAAAAGGATTAGTCAAAGTTGAGTTTTTTCCTACTGAAAATTATATAGCTGATATCTTTACCAAACCACTCTCTAGGACAAGTTTGAAAAGATTCGCTTAGAACTAAGAATGATCAGAATTGTTTAAAAATACCTATAACATTGACACCCTATGCAATATTCTTTTCTAAGTGTGCCTCCAATCTTAATGAATTACTTAATTCATACACCTTTAGCCCATATTAAGGACTCACATTAGTCTAAAGTACACTGAGTAAATAAAATGGTGATTGTTTAACTTAGCATAAAATTATCAGTTACAAGAGTTCAAATTTTCTTTTTCTTCATTCATATTTTTTTCTTTCTTCCTTCTATATATATATTTTTAAATTCTCCATCTTCCATTCCCACTTCATTCAATCATAAACTGCAATGGTTCGAAGTTAAATTAAATGCATGCTCATTAAAGATTGGATGATTAATTGATTAAGGGAAGCCAGTCATTTAATTACCACTCTTCTCACACGTCTAAATTCACTTACATAAAAACTCATCTTCCTTCCCATCACATCACATCACTCACTAGGCTACTTTTAAAACCATCAAACCAAAGAAAACCATTCATCTTCTTCCCTAATTCTATCTCGTTCCACATACCCTAACTCCATGGTCCTAAAAGAAAAAGCTCGGAAACCTCATGCATCAACAAACTATAAAACCGGATGCTATAATGGAGGAAACAAGACAAACACAACAACCCTAGAATCTAGGAGGATCTAACGGGTTGTTGGTCAGTTCCTAGATTTACGGAATATCAACCAACCTCCTGGTACTCAACTTGAGAACGAACTGCATGAAGATAAGGTTGACTAGGGTTTGCTGATTCTGTTGGAGATTTTAATACGCAAAAAGATCATCTTGAAGAACGGATATTGGGCTAATCTTATGGACCCATAACCGCTTCTATGAATCAGAAAATGGCGCTGAGAATCCTCTATATATATGAAGAGAAAACCTAATCAGAAGTTGAAGAACTTTGCTGCTCTACAAGCATATCTATCTTAAGTTCATTCGTTTTTTATTTTCAATAGCATAAATCGTTGTATTTATTTTTGAGTGATTGGGGAGAAAAGAAATTTTAGAATTTAAAGTTTCTGTAATCAAGAGTGAAAGAGAGAAAGAGAAGACTTCGAATGAAGTCAAGTGACAAAGTCACAAGTTTAGGGGGAACAAGTTGACTGGGAACAGGGTCAAGTTCATAGAGGAACAGAGTGAGAAGAGATTTATAATAGGTTGTACTATGTTCTAACCGCTATTATAAATAATAGAAGGCAAGGTTTCTTCCTACAGAAGTTTATAATAATACCTTGTTAAAATTATCTCTTTGTGTTCCTACTCTTTTAGCTTATTCTCTTGTTTATTTAAGAGTTTATATATTCCGCAAAAAGTGTCTAAATTCCCCACAACTACAATTCACCACCCCTCTTGTAGTTGTTCTAGTGTTCTTACTAGACTAACAATGGGGAAGGGGAGTGAGTGAAGATTTTATAAAAACGTATACACGCATATAAAAGTGTTCACCACCCCGTTTGTTAATTATAGCCATCTCTCTTTTTCTTGACTGCCATGAAAGACTAACCTCTAAGTAACTTGTTGCCATTTTTTCTAATTACAGTTGTTGGATCACAAGGAGACACTCAAGAAGGGGGGGTTGAATTGAGTGTGGTATTTTCTAAATTTTATCGAACTTTCCTTTAAAATCTCAGAGACCTTCTCTGAGCTTTTGAGTTGTGTATATGAGTATTATTAAATCAATAAGACTTTCTAGAATAGTAAAGAGCAAGACTGTAATAAAGAGAAGAGACAAGCAATTTACCGTGGTTCAATCTCACCTTTGAGATCTACGTCCACCCTAACTATTCTTTTTATTACTTTTGAATTGCAATTATCACACCCTTGATACACAATTCCCCCACTACTAACCCTAGTAGTGCACCCCAACACCTAACTCTAAGTGTTGCCAAATTAAGTTTGATTTCCTTAGAAACTCAACTTAACACTCTCTATCAAATATGAAATTACAGAAAGGTTTGAATCCTCTTTTTGTGTGCTTCTTAGTTAAGCAGTTTAGAGGTATTTATCGAGCTTAAATATGTGTTTTTCTGTCACAGATCTCAGTGCTGATCTCAGAGATGTCAAAGATATGTTTCCGAAAAATGCTCTCTGGAAATCCGTATCTTTTATATTTTCTGATCTTTTTATTCTTTGTCAAGGCTCACGTTTTCAAAATCAGTTTTTAAGCTTTACAAAGATAGAATTGTCCACTTGATAGTTTCCTAAACTTAAGCAAGCAATTATCTTTTAAAGAAGATTTTATCTTCTTTAAGATATTTGTTTCCTAATAGTATTAGGGCTGATTTTTATAGACAGATTCTTTTCTTTAAAATCAGAGATTTCTAAAAAACCTTTTATTCCAAAAACTTATCTTTTCCGAAAAAATATATTCCAGATTTTTTTAAAACAATTTTTTTTCAAAAAAACGATTTTCCTTTTTTTTTGTTTTCGCAAATCGTTTTATTTAGGTGTTATATTATAGATTGCATTTATTTTACTATCTCAAGTAAAATATCTACAATCTCTAATATTACACCTTAGCACTTTGATCTGTTATTTACAAACACACATTTTTACAAATGTCCTTAGTCTAAAGCTTTTGACAAGAGTTTCTTAGAGACTTCGTCTAGGCATCTGCAACAAAAACTTCACCAAACATGTTAGATCAACTATTTATGTTTATCATCATCAAAAGTATATAGGACATAAAGTCCCAAGTCTAACAAATTCCCCCTTTTTGATGATGACAAACATATTCAAATATTTCCCCCTCAAATGATGCATCATGTATTATAATTACTTGGGAAAACAATAGCATATAACAATAGGCCCAATAGCATATATACTATAAAGAACATGGGATCTTCTTAGGAAACAGTTATGTAAGTGCCTAGTCTTCCCCCTTTTGACATTATCAAAAAGGAGGATCAAAAAACTACATCCAGTGCCAAGCATATCAAGAGTAGACAAATAAAGGCAGAAATGGCTCTAGCACAATAATCTAGTGATGCTGGTGCTACAGTTAAACCAACTCACAATCCCAAAAGTTAGATCATCATTCACAAAATATTTCCAAAAGCAGCTAAGAAAAAAAGTTTGTTAAAGATAGTGCATCACCAACAGAGCAAAAGAAACCACAAGCAGCAATGGAGTTAACGAGGTGGAGGACGAGAAGCTGATATGGCAAGAAGGGACATGACTTGGCGATGGCGCCTCTCCTGAACACGAATCTGTGCCACAAGCTGCTGTAACTGCCTCCCCTGTTTTAGAACACAATCATGAAGTTTCAAGCAACCCACACATGCCTCACGAGGCCGAAATCCCAGATAATCCTTTTTCAGCAACTCGCCACCCAAAACACACAAGTCCATCTTGGTAAGAATCCCATCATGCATGATATCTTTAGGAGACATACCCTGATCATCATCCTGAATAACCTTAGCAGCTCTAAACAATCTAGTAAGCCAAACCCCATAGGGAAGAAAGGAACTATTTGAGGATTGAATGTGTTTAATATGGTGAAGAATGAGATGGGGCAGACTCACAGGCAAGTTTTGAGCAAAGTGCCAAAGAAGCACTTGATCCATGATTAAGCAATCCCCGCGATTTTCAGTACGAGGCAGGAGGGTTTTGGTGATCAACATTCGAGAGAGCTTGAAATCAGCCAAAAGGTAAGAGGAGGAGAAATTTTGGCCATGAGTGAAAGGTTGGCCAGAAAGAGAGGTGCTGATTGATGCATTGTCAATACCAGAAAGTAAAGGCCAATGTTTGGCATTATAATCACTTAAACCAACACAAGGAACTCCAAGAATTGCTGCAAAGTCTTTAACAGAATAAAACAAATTCTTCCCATTAACTTCAGCACCAAAAGCCAAATCATCAGTTATTATCACAGTATTGTAGAATTGACGAACTTCAGACTCAAAGACATAATCAGAGTAACTAAGCAAAGCATTCCATCCTTGTAAAGCAACCAAATCAGAAAGAGTATGAAATTCAGGCCTACGAAACCAAGAATTAGGAAAAATTCGACCATGAAGAATATTTGGGTCACCTTTGGATTTTTTGGTAGGGTTTGAACTTGATGGGGAACCAATGCCAGTACTTTGAGATGCAGCTCGTTTTCTCTTCTTGACGACCTTAGGAGAAGATGGTGGTGAAGATCGAGCAGGGGGCGACGACGGTGGTGAAGGTGGAGACGATCTAGCCGGCGGCGATGATGGTGGTGAAGATGGTTACGTGGTCTGAGTAGCGAGCATGTTCTCGAGCAGCGGAGAGGAGGATGTCTTTGCGCGTGTGGTTCGACGCGTGCCAGGAGTGGTGGTGATGGGTTTTTGTTTTGGTGGTGGAGTGGTGGTGATGGGTTTTGGTTTTGTGAGGTGGTTTGCAGGTAGTTTTGCGTTTGGGTGGTTTGTTGAGCTTGACCCTCACCATGGTGAGATGAAGGGTTGAGAGTTGATGACGGTGGGAGGAAGGGAGGAAGGTGGGAGGTCGAGGGAGTGAGAAAGGTTTGGGAGGGTGGGAAAGAGGAAATGAAGTGGGTTTGCAGGGTTTAGGGGGGTCGGTGTGTGTGGGATTTGGGTAGGTTAGTGGGCTTGGGAAGTGGGCTAAGTAAGAGGGATAAGAAGAGGAGTGGGCTAAAGGGAAATTGTGTGAGAGTGGGTCTGCTTTATGGTGGATCTCCATGCTTGTTAGCTTTGCTTCCTTTGTTAACAGAATTTTCGAAATCAAGTAAAACTTTTTGTTTGGAAAAGCAGATTCAGGATATTTTCGAAAGCACAGAAATTACAATGTTCTGGATGATCTTACAAAAGGGCAACTTAGGTTTTGACTATGAGGACAACATCAATAGACTAGGCGAGTTTTTCATTTAATATTTCATTGACTCTATCACACAACAGGCACATAAATATGAATTGAAATCCAAGTTCACATGAGTTTTAGGAGAGTCATAGGCACATTACGCACACTAATTTCCATGGATTAATCCCAAAGCCACTCGTAATTTCTCAAAACGTTCTCGAGCAAGTGGTTTTGTGAAAATATCAGCTATTTGGTCATCAGTGTTGACGAATTCAAGTGATATATTACCCTTTTCAACATTGTCACGCAAAAAGTGAAATCTTATTTCAATATGTTTGGTGCGTGAATGTTGAACCGGATTTTTTGAAATGTTAATTGCACTTGTATTGTCACACATGATAGGCACATTGTCAATAATTACTCCGAAATCACGGAGTTGCTGCCTTACCCAAAGTATTTGAGAGCAACACGATGCAGCAGAGACATACTCAGCCTCAGCGGTGGAAAGGGCAACTGAATGCTGTTTTTTCGAGGCCCATGAGATTAAGCATGGTCCTATAAAAGTTGCCATCCCGGAGGTACTCTTTCTATCTACCAAAAAACCTGCATAATCAGCATCTGAAAAACCAACCAAGTCAAAGTTCCCTTCTTTGGGGTACCACAGATACAGACTAGAAGAGCCTCTTAAATAGCGAAGGATTCGCTTCACAGCTTTAAGATGAGACTCTTTAGGACAAGATTGAAATCGAGCACAAAGGCACACACTATGTAAAATATCGGGTCTACTAGCAGTGAGATAGAGAAGTGAGCCAATCATACCTCTATAGACCGTCTCATCAATTTTATTACCTTTGTCGTCAATACCCAGTTTGCACGCTGTTGCCATGGGAGTGGTATGAGTTTTCGAGTCTTCCATCCCATATTTCTTAAGAATTTCCTTCACATACTTTTGTTGATGTATCATGATTCCTGTGGACAGTTGTTTAATCTGCAAGCCTAGGAAGAAACCTAATTCTCCCATCATTGACATTTCAAACTCACTTTTCATTAGTTCAGCAAAATAATGGCACATCACATCGTTTGTGGCCCCAAAAATGATATCATCCACATAGATTTGAACAACTAACAGTTCTTCCCCCTTAGTTTTTAGAAACAAAGTTCTATCCACTGAGCCACGCTTAAATCCATTTTCCAATAAAAAATTTGACAAGCGTTCATACCAAGCTCGAGGAGCTTGTTTTAACCCATATAGAGCTTTGTCCAGTTTAAACACATAGTTAGGAAAATCAGGGTCAACAAAACCGGGGGGTTGTTCAACATAAACAGTTTCTTTCAAATAGCCGTTAAGAAAGGCGGTCTTAACATCCATTTGAAAGAGGGTGATATTTTTATGGGCAGCAAAGGCAATCAGAATTCTTATAGCTTCTAGACGTGCTACTGGAGCAAAATTCTCATCAAAGTCAATTCCCTCTTGTTGATTGAATCCTTGACATACAAGTCTGGCTTTATTTCGAACAATCATCCCACTATCATCCAACTTATTCCGAAAAACCCATTTTGTACCAATAACGGATTGAGTAGTGGGACGAGGTTCCAAATGCCAGACTTCATTTCTTTTAAATTGGTCAAGTTCATCTTGCATGGCAAGAATCCAATCAGGGTCAGTTAAAGCAACTTTGAAATTTGTAGGTTCAATTTCAGATATAAAAGCGTTGAAAGCACAAAAGTTTTTAAGAGATGATCTTGTTTGTACTCCTTTTGCAATATCTGTCATAATCAGATCAGTAGGATGTGAGCTTTGATGTTTCCACTTTCTCGGAGTGAAAGGAAGATGTGTAGGCACAGTGCCTTTTACAGAGAGCTGCTCAGTGCCTTCCACTGAGATTGAGGTTGGAGTTTGATTTTCTTCTAAATCAGAACAGTTTATCTAATCTCTATTAATTCCTGTTTCTGTATTCTGTATAGCATTGACATTTTCAGGAATATTGTCCATTTGATTTTTCTTTTGAACTTCTGACTGTGCCTCTCTCAGAGCTTCTGACTGTGCCCCTGATTGTACCTCAGATCGTTTTTCAGCATGACGATCGTCTGGTGCATTTGATGATTCTCGTATTAATCCAATTGAGAAGTCCTCATCATCAACCTGCACTACTTGCTCAGTATGGTCAGTTTCATCAAATATTATGTGGATACTCTCCTCCATTCTCATTGTTCTTTTATTGTAAACCTTGTAGGCTTTACTATGGGAGGAGTATCCAATAAAAATTGCTTCATCACTTCTAGGATCAAATTTTCCCAAATTGTTCTTACCGTTATTATGCACATAGCACTTGCAACCAAAGCATCTTAGGTGAGAAATATTTGGTTTTCGCCCTTTAAAAGTTCATAGGGGGTTTTGTTTAAAATCTTTCGAATAATAGTTCTATTGTAAATGTAACATGCCGTATTTACCGCCTCGGCCCAAAAATTTCTAGGTAAGGCACTATACAATAACATAGTACGGGACATGTCTTCCAGAGTACGATTCATCCTTTCTACCACTCCATTTTGCTGTGGAGTCCTTGGAGCGGAGAAATTATGATCAATACCATTCTCATTGCAAAATACTTCAAAATTAGTGTTTTCAAACTCAGTGCCATGATCAGTGCGTACTGATAGTAATTTGCAATTTAGTTGATTTTGGACTTTACGAATATGGACAAGAAATACCTCGAAGGTTTCATCTTTTCCACCAATGAATAATGTCCATACATATCTAGTGAAGTCATCCACAAGGACTAGCACGTATTTGCTACCACCTCTACTTCTAACTCGCATTGGCCCACAAAGATCCATATGGATTAGTTCCAATGGTTTAGAGGTGCTAACAAATTTCTTTGATTTAAAAGATGATCGAACATGTTTACATCTAGCACATGCTTGACAAACCATTTCCCAATCGAAGTTTATTGAGGGTAAACCATCAACCAACTCCAATTTTCTAAGTTTGTTAAGCAATCTAGAACTAACATGTCCGAGTCTTTTATGCCAAAGCCATGGATTGTCGTGCAAAACGCTCATGCAAGAGATGGTATTATCAGGGAGATTGCTTAGACAAGTCATGTAAACGTTATTTATTCTCTTCCCTTCTAATATCATCTCTTTTGAGTCCTTGTTTATAATTTTACAAAGATTGGCATGAAATTCTACTGTGTTACCTCGATCACACAACTGTGATATGCTCAACAAGTTGTGTTTCAAACCACTTACTAACAAGACATTTTCTATGGAGTGTGTCAAGCATTTGCCGACTTTTCCAATACCAATGATTTCTCCCTTTTTATTGTCGCCAAATGTGACACACCCTCCTTGATAGGCTACTAATGAGAGGAATTGTTTTTTGTCTCCAGTCATGTGTCGTGAGCAGCCGCTGTCCAAGTACCATAAGCTGCTCCCTCTCATGTTCACCTGCAAAATTTTCAAACGTTAGTCTTGGGAACCCAGATTTTCTTGGGTCCCTTCTCTTTCTTTTGCGCATATAATATGTCTTTTCTTACCCATATTTGTTTTGCATGTTTCATATTTTTTTCCATATAATTTTTCTTGACTGTGCATTTATCTTGGATGTGGCCATTTTTTCCACACTTAAAACATCCAGAGTTAGTAGCACTTTTCTTTGGAACAAAATTGGTGTTTTTGCCTTTAAAATTTCCATTTTTGTTGTTAAAATTTTTGTTCTTTTGTAGAAAACTTTTAAATCTTCTAGTTAGAAAGGCAACATCCTCATCACTATCACTTTCATCATCGTTAAAATCAGTTTTCAAAGCAAGACCTTTGCTTTTTGGTTCGGGAGCCTTTGTATCAAGAACAAGTTCATGTGTCATAAGTGACCCAATTAATTGTTCTAGAGATAGGGTTGTCAAGTCTTTGGCTTCTTGAATAGCCGTTATTTTGGGAAGCCAACGACCTGACAAACTCCTCAAGACTTTCCTAACCAGATCTTCCGAAGCATAGATCTTTCCAAGAGAACGTAATTCGTTAGTGATTATGGTAAAGCGAGTGAACATTTCTTTTATTGACTCATCTTTATTCATAGTAAATAACTCATATTGTTGTACTAATAAATCAATACGTGATTGCTTTACCTCGTTCGTACCTTCGTGGGCTAACTCAAGAGTGTCCCATATTTCTTTTGCTGTAGAGCATGCGGAGATTCTTGAGTATTCTTCTGGTCCAATACCGTACTGAAGAATACTCATGGCTTTGAAATTCTTTTCGGCCTTCCCATAGTCAACGGAGTCATAGTCATCCTCATCCTTCTCGATCATCTTTCCTTCTTTGTCTTTCGTCTGGATGGGGATGGGTCCTTTTCTTATTATCTTCCAGCATTCAAAGTCGGACCCTTGAATGTATATTCTCATTCTGGTCTTCCACCATCCGTAGTCTTTGCCGTTGAAGATGGGACACTTCGAGTGTCGGTCTCGGGAGTCTTCTTGTGAATTCATGCTAGTTATTCTCTAGGGATTAACCTTACAAGAATATTAGGCTCTGATACCAATTGTTGGATCACAAGGAGACACTCAAGAAGGGGGGTTGAATTGAGTGTGGTATTTTCTAAATTTTATCGAACTTTCCTTTAAAATCTCAGAGACCTTCTCTGAGCTTTTGAGTTGTGTATATGAGTATTATTAAATCAATAAGACTTTCTAGAATAGTAAAGAGCAAGACTCTAATAAAGAGAAGAGACAAGCAATTTACCGTGGTTCAATCTCACCTTTGAGATCTACGTCCACCCTAACTATTCTTTTTATTACTTTTGAATTGCAATTATCACACCCTTGATACACAATTCCCCCACTACTAACCCTAGTAGTGCACCCCAACACCTAACTCTAAGTGTTGCCAAATTAAGTTTGATTTCCTTAGAAACTCAACTTAACACTCTCTATCAAATATGAAATTACAGAAAGGTTTGAATCCTCTTTTTGTGTGCTTCTTAGTTAAGCAGTTTAGAGGTATTTATCGAGCTTAAATATGTGTTTTTCTGTCACAGATCTCAGTGCTGATCTCAGAGATGTCAAAGATATGTTTCCGAAAAATGCTCTCTGGAAATCCATATCTTTTATATTTTCTGATCTTTTTATTCTTTGTCAAGGCTCACGTTTTCAAAATCAGTTTTTAAGCTTTACAAAGATAGAATTGTCCACTTGATAGTTTCCTAAACTTAAGCAAGCAATTATCTTTTAAAGAAGATTTTATCTTCTTTAAGATATTTGTTTCCTAATAGTATTAGGGCTGATTTTTATAGACAGATTCTTTTCTTTAAAATCAGAGATTTCTAAAAAATCTTTTATTCCAAAAACTTATCTTTTCCGAAAAAAATATATTCCAGATTTTTTAAAACAATTTTTTTTCAAAAAAACGATTTTCCTTTTTTTTTGTTTTCGCAAATCGTTTTATTTAGGTGTTATATTATAGATTGCATTTATTTTACTATCTCAAGTAAAATATCTACAATCTCTAATATTACACCTTAGCACTTTGATCTGTTATTTACAAACACACATTTTTACAAATGTCCTTAGTCTAAAGCTTTTGACAAGAGTTTCTTCGAGACTTCGTCTAGGCATCTGCAACAAAAACTTCACCAAACATGTTAGATCAACTATTTATGTTTATCATCATCAAAAGTATATAGGACATAAAGTCCCAAGTCTAACAACAGTACTAATGTATAGTTTGATCCGTCAAATCATGTTTAACATTTTATAAATCTTTTTTTTTAATTCAATTTTAAGATATTTTAAAAATATATGTTTTTGGTATATGACATGGTAATGGGCACGTATTTCGAGACGATATTTAATCGCAATTTTCGGATTGAAGACAATATTTTTTAGAAAAACGAATATTGTCGTGCCCACTTTATGGACACATATTTAGAGAATCTATACGAAACGAGTAGGTACTAGCCGGGTTTTCAACCCGTATTTCGAGACAAGTTTTTCGGATTGAAGACGAATGTTTTTTCGTAAAATGGTCACCACCATGCACTATTTAAGGGCACGAATTTCGAGAATTCCTATGAAATGAGTACCAACAAGCCGGGTTTCGGGCACGTACTTCGAGATGGATTATTCGCACTTAAGACGACGCTTTTGCGCAAAATCCGTGCCTGAAGACCGACGAAATTTCGTTTTTGAAAAGACGTCGTCTAGTCTCCGAAAAAACTAGTCTCCAAGTGTGTGCCCGAAAATCTGGCTTGTTGGTACTCGTTTCGTATAGATTTTTACAATTCGTGCCCCTAAATGATGCACGACGGTGTCCGTTTTTCGAAAAACGTCGTTTTCAGTCCGAAAAATGCGATTACATTTCGTCTCAAAATATGTGACCATTACCATGTCATATATCAAAATCATATATATTTAAAATATTGTAAAATTGAATTAAAAATATTTATAAAATGTTAAACATAATTTGGCCGGTCAAATATGCATTAAGTGTAAATTAGTTTAAATGGCAATACGTTAGTTTGAGATTAGTGTTTTATGACAGTTACTCACAAGAAGAAAAAATGCCTATAATTAACAACAGGGGTATTTCACATGGCAGATTTTGGCAAAAAAATAATTTATTTATTTTTATTTTGTATTAGAGAAATTATACGAATTTTTATTTTTAGGCTTAATTTCACGTTAATGTAAACTTATGGGGGTGAAACACTACAATAAAAAGTTAGGGGGCTTAATATCACGTTGATCAAACTTAAGGGGCTAGTTTGCTACTTTCTTCCGAGAAAGAAGATTTATTCACATCCATGACCTTGAAGTGCTTAGGAGGGATGCTAATGAGAATGTCCGAATTTACAAGGAGAGGACAAGGGGATCAAATGACCGAAGAATCATCAAGAGGTAGTTCAAAGTAAAAGACAAGGTGCTTCTTTACAACTCTAGGCTAAGGCTCTAGCCCGGAAAGCTAAAGTCTGAATGGAGTGATCCTTTTGAAGTTAGGAAGGTTAAAGTTGATTGAAAATCGCTTAAAACAGAGTATCATAGGTTATATGTCCATCAGTTCAACTTTAATAATCTGATTGGGGTGATAGATTATTTTAGATAGAGATTTGATGAAATTGAGACGAGTTTCATGATAATCTAAAGTTGGAACCCCTTCAAAACCATTGGATAATAGTTAGTATCATACCAAATTAAACTAATGGACTAACTAACAAGGTTTTATAAGTCTTACCTGTGCGGCTGTACAAGGTTCATGAACAAATTAATGTGTTTTATAAAGATACTGAGGAAGTTCTTGAGTGGGAACCTCAGGTGACAAGTAAAGTTCCTGAATAGGAATTTCAAGAGACAAGGAGCTTAGTTGCATAAAGTGTAATTCGATTTCTTATATAAGAAACAATGATCAAGGTATAGTAAGGAATTGAAGTTGTTCATTTAGTCAAGGAACATAGACTACAAAGCTGTTTTTTGAGAATAAGGAATTATTTTAGAGGAGCTCGGGGATGGAAAAATGCGGGACGGGTGCAAGGTTATAATTAGGGATGGCAATGGGTCTTTGAGTCGACCCAGACCCAGACCCAGACCCACAGACCCATTAATTAGGGTCTAGGTCAAAATTTTTGAGGCCCAATGAGTAAGGGTCGGGTCTGGGTCGGGGTCCAAATATATCAGAACCAGACCCGGTCCAGACCTACCCACAGGCCCATTTACATTTTAATTCAAAAAAAATTAAATTGCAAATTACGACTTTATGAGTAGTTGTGACTCCATTTTAAGACATTTAATGATGTAAATTGAAATATTTTTTAGATTTTATGAGCTATATTTTGTTAATTGTTTCGATACAAACCTTAACCTAGTCACAAGAACCTATAAAATAGGCAAAATAAGTTTATTAGATTCAAAAATGTTATTAAACTTGAAATTCAAAAGGACCCTCTAAGTACCCTAGAGGCCTAGACCCATCAGACCCAAAGGATTTGGATCTGGGTCTGGGTCTGAAAATTCTAGATCCGATTGGTCTGAGTCGGGTCTGGATTTGAAATAAATTAATGGGTCTGGGTCACCAGACACTAACCATGTCCATTCCTAGTTATAATAGGTAAACCGGTCAATGAGACTGTTTTTGTGAAATTGGGGTAATAGTTCAGCCTTTTTATGCACTATCAATAGTACAGACCTTGTATAGAATGACCAATAGTTTATACCTTTCTTATCAATTTTTCCTAATTATTTTCCTAGAATAGTTAGATAATCCTTAAAACAATCAAGGAAAAAACAACGACAAATCAAAGAAAAAATAAAAAAATTTACTCTCGTAAAGGGAGTTAAGAGCCAAAGCTTTGGAAGAGCCACTCTCCTCCCATGATTATTTTTAAAGCAATTCCTCTTATGGAAGCTGAGAAAACAATAACGGTTGGTAATGCATATGGCATTCTAACCAAATTACGGGGTGCTTGATCAAATATTAAATTAAATTGTCGATGAGAGCTCGAGCAAGTCCCATTCCGGGTCAGGGCACCCCGGGCAACCATTCTGGGCCCACGTCTAGAAAGTCCAGTTTACTGATTTCTACAATTCAACCTGAAAAACAGGTACAAAAAAAGGATCCGCGCTTTGTTGTTGACTTGTTGCACAATTAAGTAAGTGCAGTGGTCAATTAGTTGGGGAATTAATGTTTATACCAGTGTCCGAAGCTTTATCACATAACTCAACTAAACATTAGTGAGTTTTAAATGTGCTCTCATATCCCCACTTTGGGTTTTCTACAAGCATTAATGATTTTTATTTAATGAGTTGTAAACGGTGAAACATTACTCGTCTAACAATTAGCGAGCTATGATTGTGCTCTTTTTTATGGCGCTTTCACCATGATTTTGAAAATATACATAATAATAAATATATTAATGCAACAAAAATTATCAAAATTTTCATATTTTGAACATCGTATGACTTAATTCTCTATCCCAATATAACTTCTATAGTTTGAATGATACCATTGCCAATTGCCAATACACAACATATGATTTATATGTTATTAGTCGTTTCCAAACGGCAACTTGGTGGCTCGAGCGGCCTAAACATCAGGAATAGCCCTGCCTCGAGCGGCCTTTGCCTATAGTGTCACACCCCTCAATAGAAGATGAACCTACTTGTGTGGAATCTGAGAAGTGTAAATGGCCCTGGTAAGACGACAGCCATTAGAAGAATAGTTCACTAGAAAAGGCATGTTGTTTTAGGATTAGTGGATACATAACAAAAAAAAATTATTGTTAGTATTAGTAAACACTTACCCAAAAGCAATATCCCTACGACGCTCTGGTTACAAAGAATTTACTTCCGAAATGCAAAGAAGGACAACAAGAGTCATGCTCGTATGGATCTTGTCAAATGAGAACAATTGCGATGTTAATATGTTTGATGAATAATGAGAGAAAACATGAGTGATTGAGATAGAGAGATATTAAGCATATGAACAGGTCCCGAGTCACGAGCTAAAGCAGAAGGAAGCAGAAGCATTGTCCGCTTCGCGACCACCCAACACATGCTGCTCGCGTTGGGCGAAATAGGTGGGGGGGCCGCGACCTGGAGTTCCTTCTCTTCCTTTCTCTCTTGCTTGAACGCTTCATTTTCACTTGAAGCTACATTGATTCCTAATGTACAAAACCAACAACATACATTTCAACATTACTTACGAAGCGACACCTTAACCAAGCTAGTTAATGTAATGTTACATTAATTCTATCTACCAAAAAACTCTAAATATTCAACAATCATACGCTATTTAAAGTATTCTAAAAGATAATTAGCACTTTACATCATCAAAGTAAACAATCTCAAACATCAATGAAAGTGTAAAAAGACTTGAATTTCCACCTAGTACAATACACATTCTAAGCACCTGTATCCAACTAATGTCGCTAGCTACTGAACTAATCTCAATACATAGTGGAATACTTGAATATACCATACATGCAAGATTAAGTACTTGAACACTTACAGCCATTTGTCTGTATCATTCATAAGTGTATCATAATTATACCCCTATAGAAACTTGAAGCGGCTAAGCCTCACACTTACATAGGTGGATCTCTCACACAACATGCTACTACAATAAAGTATAAACAAGAGACCTATTAAGATATACAACCTCATTACAAACATCATAGTAAACAATAACAATACCTTAGGATGATTATAAAAGTTCTTCAACCATAATAATGAAAGAATAATCTTATTGAACTTAAGACCCAATGTTGTAATAACCCATATATTTGAGTAAATATATATATTATCTTATATAAATATGGAAATTTTGTAAGAAAACACCTTATTTGTTATAAAATTTGCGAACAAATACCTTATATAATTATTTTTGTGAAAAAGCACATTATTTGACGTTTCTTTATAAAAACACACCTTTTCATCGGATGCCGACCAAAAAGTCGACATTTCGATTGTTGACCTTTTCTATATTTCTCAAATTTCTACCGTGAAACTCATTCACAACATCTCCGTTTATTTTTTCTTATCTTTAGCCTTTCTTCTTCTCTTCCTTTTCAGCTGTTCACCTCTTTGTTTTCCTGCTGCCCATTACTTGCACCAATCCTCCCACTAATATCTACAAATTGAAGAATCATGCCTCCAAGATAATGGCCCAAAGATCACATCATGATTTTTGTTGAGAAAATATCCACTAAGTTGATATTAGAGGTGTTAAAAACTGACACGACCCGCTAACTCGACACGAAATCGACCGGTTATTAGCGGGTTTGGGTCGAAGGTGTTGACTCGTTTAAGTACAGGGGTTGACACGACACGACACGCTTAATAAACGGGTCGGGTCAGGGTTGGAGGGGTTCAACCCGTTTAACTAAGCGGGTTGACACGACATAACACAAACTACTCATTTTTCAATTTTTGTATGGAAAAACAATATGACACGCCAACACGACTGTTATGTCCAGATTTTCCTAAGCTAGTTCTGCAGGTTCGCTGGTTCCACGATCATAGGTTCCAGCTATAGCTTCCGAGTATCAGCTTCCAGCTAGCTACTGGATGTTAGCTTGCAGCTACCAGCTTCCAGGTTGCAGCTACCAGCTACCAGCTTCCAGCTTCCAGCTAGGGGTCTCTAGCTATGGAAAGATCAGTTTAGATCTCTCAGCTAAGGAGTCTCAGCTTCACTGACACGTCATGAATCAGTTATGGCTAAAGCCTAAGATTGCGCAAGACTAAGTCCAACTGCAGTAAAAGAGAAACGGATGAAGACTCATTCAAAGCCATTAAATACTGACGTGGGCGAGAATCAAGGGGCAGTTACAAGCCGTTGTGAAGGCTGATTCAAACGGATACTCATCTCAGTATAAATAGGACAATGACAATGTAAATTAGGCAGAAGCTTTTGCGCATTCGGCACTTACATTCTAAAATTGAAACGTTTTTTCTTAAGCTTACGAATTTCACTGGTACGTAAGACATTAGGGCTGTAACTGAGATTATAGTGGATTGGTGGACTCAAAGCCAACCGTGATTTTTCCCTTATTCCACGGGTTTCCGCGTCACCATCTCTGGTGTCCCTTTCTTTTTTTTTTGCTTTATTTCGTTCTTCTTTGCTTTGTTCACCTTGATTAGTCATCCATCTTCATTAGCTAGTTGTAGGTCTTTAGCTAGATTTTACTTGTGTAAAATTTGGCATAAACAACGACCCGAACTCGACACGGAATAAACGGGTTTGGGTCAAAGCTCTTTGACACATCTAAGTAAACGGGTTGACACAACACGACACATTTATTAAACGGGTCGGGTTAGAGTTGAGGGGGTTTAACCCATTTATGTAAGCGGGTGACACGAATATGACACGGCACGACACGTTTACCAGGTCTAGTTGATATGCGAGGAAATTGATTTGCGGAATGCTATCACGGAGCTTTTAAATTAATACTGTGGTTCATCGTCTTAGCCTTCATCACATTCACTTAATTAAGTTTTTGAGATTTAAACATTTAGGGTTTTACCTTCTCCAAGTCTAGCATTTTTGCCTTATGACATATGCATCTAAGATTCAACTTTCCGCCAAACCTTATTATAATACCTCAGTCTTAAATGATTGACGACTTGGTAGAATTGTAATTATGTTGTAAAGCTACAAGTAATATGAAATATGATTTTGCCATACAAAAAAGAATCAGAACGAAAAATGGTGTAATTTGCATTAAGGGACATAGGCCAACCACCCCAATACTGTCTTTGAGGCATCATATCTCAGCTGCTATGTAGAAGATAAACTCTAACTGGAAATCATAAAAGGTGGTTGCTAAGGGATGTCAAAGATTAAATTTTTGTTGGAAGATGGGAACTGGGAAGCGGGAAGGTAAATTGTGCGTGAGTTTTACACTCAATAGGTGGGAAGCATGAAAAGAGTCAATAATCGGAATATTGACTTTTTGGTCTGAATCCGGTAACAAGGTGTGTATTTTAGTAAAAATCGTCAAATAAGGTGTTTTTTCACAAAAATAATTATATAAGGTGTTTTCTCACAAATTTTGTAACAAATAAGGTGTTTTCTCACAAATTTTCTTTTAAATAATCTAAGGAATAGGAGAGATCAAAATAGAGTGTATACTAATTTAAGTGATTTTGGTATTTAAATCAATTAGAGTTGACAGTAGCCGACACTATCTCTATTATATAAGTGAAGAGGTGGGGGTGGACACCAAAAAGAAAAAAAGAAAAAAATAAATAAACTAAATCAATAAGTTTATTAGGTAATTAAGTTTTATTTCCAAATTTAGCCATAAGATTTTTAATAAAATATGTTCAAAACTTCTAACTAAAATATCTAAAAACCTACAAAGTAAAAATAATTAAAAAAATATCAATGATTATATTTTCTTGAGATCTATAGATAGACATCCACTTTGCTATACTTTTATATACTTTTGAAATTTTTATTTTGAAATACATGAGTAATTGATTGTTCATGAGTGAAGGCACATTTGATCAAATTGATCCTGATAAAGTATTTTAGCATGAGTGAGGAATATGATAAAGTATTTTCAAGTACTTTTGAATTTTTTCTCATTTGGATAATGAGCAAAAAATATCTTATCGGGTACTATATAACAAAAGTTGTAGTTGATGGTGGAGAGTAAGAGATGTTTTCAAAGAAAAATGAGCCAAAATGAATTTAACTTGAAAATAAAATATGTTGTGTACCTTCATATTTTATCATGTTACAATAGCCAAAACACACGTCGTATGCAAATAAAATTAGGATTTTTTTTGTTCAAAATCACCTAAAATTTTCACGTTTTTAGAAACTCACACCTTAATGAAATTTTCTTTTAAATTTCCACCTATCATTCCCAATTTTATTAGAAACTCCCACCACTTAATGATTTTTGTTAAATTTTGTTAATAAAACCGTGAAGTGGGCCCTACATATGCATTGTATTATTAGTTTACGCTGAAATTGAAGTCAATTTCATCAATTTAAGGGCAAATCCTCAACAAATTTAGAGCAAATTTGGAAAGAATTACAACTATTATTGCAACTATTTCAAGTTCCATTTTGTTAGCAAAACGTATATGTGGGACCCACTTAACGGTTTTTTGTTATTGAAATTTGACAAAAATCGTTAAGTGGTGGGAATTTTTAATAAAATTGTAATTGGTAAGTGGAATTTTAAAAATAAAATCATTAAGGTGGAGTTTCTAAAAACATGAAAAGTTTAAGTGGTAAGATTCGACTATCCATAAACTTATCTACTGTAGATTATAAAATTTCATAATAAAATTGTTGTCGTAAAAATCTAGTAGTTAATAGAGAGTAACTCCACCTTCTTTCTCTTCAAATTCCACAATCACTCAAATGCCAGTAACGTTTCTCACCCTTCTTGCCTCTCCCTCTCCCTTATTTCATTCTTTATTCCTCTTTCCCTGCTTGCTTCACCATCACCCTCCACTGTCATCTCTTTAGCCAGCAGCGCACCACTAGTCGTCTGTAACGCAACCTGCAACAGCAACCAGTGAGTCTCTGTCGACCTCTTGCGCTCAGTGTTGCGGTGCGGGCTAACAAGTAGTCGTTGATCTCCTATGATTTCTCGTTATTCATATCCAATTCAATTGTGTATGTAAGTATGTGGCGTTGTGCTAGACATATTGTACTATGATCATTGTCAGATTACGACTAAGTGCTAAGAGAAGTCTTGGTGGTGAAAACATCAATGTAATCACAGTAATGTAATCACAGTAATGTAATCACACTAGTTAGACTTACACCATTGATTGCTTTCGCTGAAAACTCAGAGCTAGTAAAATGAAATTAGTTGGTTATGAGTCCATGAAAACACAAAGTTACTTCTGGGTTAGACGTTTTGTTTGATTGTATGCTTATGTATGAGTTAATTTAGACGACATTGCTAAAAGGTTAGTGTTAAATAAAATTAATTTAGACTTTCCCTATTTATAGAGCCCGAGTTCATAGAAGAGGATTTTTAACTTCTCGCTTATGGTTCACGTTGAGGTGAGGGAATTTACCCTTGCGACGGTTTGTTAATGGTGTGATGTAAGTTTTCCTACTACTCCCTCTCTATGCTGAAATAGAATGGTACTACATATAGTAGTTGTTGAGTATATTAAAATAAAATGACGTTTAAAAAAAAACAACTTAAGTTTCAAATGATTTATTTGGTGAAGCAAGTTTTACTGACTAGAGGATATTTAAGGCAAAAAGCCTATTAATAGTGTACGGGTCCCCACCTTAGCCATTAGATGCTCCGATCAGGGCGACCCTGGTATGGAGGTGTGCACATATAAGTCTATGGTCGGATAGTTCCCTTTAGATCAAGTTGCCCATTTCGGATGGAGGAAAAACAAAGGTACTTTTCAGCATGAAAAGCAAACGAGGTTTTTCAAAACAATGTAAAAAAACAGAAGAAAATGAAAGGATTTTAAAAGCAATTTTTTTAATTACTCCCGTTACTTGTCGTCTGCTTAGTAATTAGTAATTTATTGACTGTGACTTTGTGTTGTCACTGCAGGTGTGTAAGTGACCGTTTACTTGTTTTCATGGGATAAAAGGGGCGAGACGCATCGAACTATGAATAAACTCTCTTGAATACTCTTATCGATATTTTGAGGTAGTGGGATGTAAACCCCCATTTGAATGTGATGCACTATAATTTAATCAAGTTATGCATGAAATGAATTAGAGTTATTAAAACCTTACTTCGCTCTCGGTTCCAACGGCCGAGAATGGCAGTGATGTCACAATTATCAGCCGAAACTTTGAGACTTTTCTTTTATTTGTATATTTTTATAAAGAAGGTCTTTCCATCTTTAGGGCTAGTAGTTGGGGCATTATAAAATGGTATCAGAGCAAAAGGTTTTAGTAGGACCTAGGTAAAGGCTCACCTAGTTGAAAATAACGTTAAATCAGCCGAGTAAGGATGAGAGAGGGGGAATAATTGGGTGTGACAAATGTGGATGCGTGTTTGATCATTAAATGCTTGTTAATTCTTGAATGTGTATTGGTAGATGGCAAAAACTCGCACCACACCAAGAAGGGAGGATTCCTCTAGAACTCGCCTTAAGAAGAAACGTAGAGATTTCAGCCTTAGCAAGGAAAGACCTATAATAGAGTGCGTGGTTAAAACAAAAACTAGGATAGAACAGCTTCAATCAAATGGGTATCACTCTGGTATCACGCTGCAGACACCTCGCTACAACAAGTTGATATATTTTTTTTCCAAAATTTCCCAGCCGAAGGAGAAGATTCAATGATAATGTCTTGTTTTGTTGATCGATATAACGAGGATGGGACGCTTAACACCCTCCTCTATGAAAGGCATGGATAATGGCTCCTTACCTTGGATTATTTTCGATTTGAAATCCCTAAGATACTTAATACTATGGAAAGAGAAAGACCAAACTACATTAGCGAGGTTACCATTGGTCAGGATGGCCTTAAAGAAATACGTTAGAAGGGGTCTAGTTATGAGTAGTTTGCCCTGCGTGTCAACAAGTCAAAATAATTGGAACCATACGAACAATTATTCTTATTCCCCAACTCATACCTTGAGCTTAGGGAGATAAGGTAATTTCAAGTAGTTAAATGCTCGAAGACTTATCGAAAGCTAATAATAACTTAGAAATTTTGTTTTCGACGCGTATGAGGTTACAATTATCGGATGAATAACGAGTACTTTCTTTTTTTATTCAAGTAATGCGGCATGTTGCTAATTACTTATGGAAAAATAATGAGCAGTACATAGTAGCTAGTCTTAAGAAGGGGTATATGCGTGTCTAGTCAAATGACGAACAACGAGGGTAGAATGATTATACGTGCCAATAGTGGCTTTGGAATAATGGGAGGTAAAGCGTGATCCAAATTAAGTGCTTTAGGTCAAACTTATTAGTTATAAGTGGACCTAAAATTTCTACCATGTCACTTTAAGACGTAAGGTAAAACATAGGAAATTAAATCCAAAACCATTACTTGGTAATATTTTGGTGTCGGGCCTCGGTCAATTTATTTTATGAAACAATATACTCATTTTTTGGTACATGACTACTTGTCTTACGTTGAGAATGGATCCACAAGTTGTTGCAGCATTGGCTCAAATCGCTTCAGCAATACAATTAATCACTAGCCCAAAATGATAACCAAAATCTCAACAACTTAACCCTTACCGTTGCTATGTCAAATGTGGTTACGTAAAATCAAACACCTTCTTATAATAGTAAAGGATGTGTTGGAGAACGAGCTTCACGAACTTGACAAAGTTTTCACCTCGCCACAATGTGCTGACAAACTTCTCATCGATAATATAGCGTCTATGTATCTCATAGAGGATGCAGACTTAAGGTAGACTTATGGTGGACTTCAGTAAGGGACACATTTACTGAACTTGTAATCGTTCAAGAGGAAAATGGTATTGTGGTGGAGTTGTTGCCATCATGGGGTGATTTTAAGAGATAGATGAGAATGAAATTTTTTCCACCGCACCTTAAGAAGAGGGAATGATCTGAATTTGAGATATTAGAACAGGGTGAACACATGGTCCAAGACTACGACATTGTGTTCATGGAGCTTGCTCGATGCAATCCTGATATGGTACCGAATAAGGAAGTGAAGGCTCAGAAGTTTTAGGAGCACTTAAGCTTAGAGATACAAAACAGGTTGTCTGGCGAGAACTGCACCTCACTTCAGGCTGTCTAAGACCGGGATTGCAACGTCAAAAGAGTTTTAGATAAGAAGGCATTAGGGAAAGGGAAAGAGGAAAGGGCTTCAGATCGATTAGGGCTAAGGTATGAAAAGAAAGGAAACTTTACCAAATCAGGGACCCAATCCCATGGGACCTATCACGAAAATGCCACACGTGTAAACTCTGGGAATGCAATGGAGTTTACCAAAGCTAAAAGTCGAGAAAGATGAGGGAGAGGAGGTATTTCGACAAATTCTGTGACAAGAATTACCCTGGTAATGATTGTGAGAGAAATCTAGTTAATCATTGCAAGAAGCCTGAACATGGCACTTATGAGTGCTTTACTAACCCTGTCAGTCTTAACTTCAAGGGAATAGAAACAAACAGATAAATAGATCAGTTAGCGTGGCTAGCGTGGCCTAGTCTCAACGTTATCATAACTACAAGGGACAAACCCCTTAGGGGTCTAGCTTCAGTAGGGAAAATAATAACCACACTAATACAACAACGGGAGGAAATAAGACCACCTGAGCAGTGAACTCGGTGCGGAATTATTGGAATCAAGGAGTTTAGTCGACTAGAAAGATATGTTCAATGAATTAAAAGGAAGCAGATGACGCAGGGAACATAGTAACAAGTGTTTTCCCCCTAAAACTCTGCAAGCATACGTATTATTAGATTCAGGTGCTACCAAATCTTTTGTGTCCCCTATGTTTGCCCAAAATTTGAGACATGTAACTAGTAACATAGGATATAGCCTTGCCCTTAGAAAACTTTGTGCCTTGTTCTGAGAAGTACATTGATGTACCGATTTCCATTGGAGAGGGAAGGTTTAATTCCGATGTGAAAGAGTTTCATTTATCTGAATTTGACATGATATTGGGTATGAATTGGTTGAAGAAGCATCGAGTTAAGATAAATTGTTGGCTACATAAGATTTCATTAAAGGGGCCGAAAGGGGTTTATATATCTTATAAGGGTCAACAATAAGATAGTCTCGGTGCTTACTTTAGCTAAATTCATTCAGAAGGGAAATCCATTATTCTCATGCCATGTGGAAGATGTGCTAGCTGAACATGGGGAGATAAGAGACATACCTTTTGTTAATGGGTACGAAGATGTATTTCCGCGGGAGCTTCATGGGCTACCTCAAGTGAGAAAGGTAGAGTTCAAGATTGAGGTGAAACCCAGTGAGGCCCCTATCTCCAAGGCACCTTACATGGTGGTACCAGTTTTTTCTTTGCCGAATGAAGTGGATGAATATGAGGTCTACACTGATGCTTCTAAGAATGGATTAGGTTGTGTACGCATGCAGGACCGAAAGGTAATGAAGTATGCTTTCCGTCAGCTAAAAGCATACAAGGAAAATTACCCCACTCACGATTTGGAATTAGGAGGTTTGAGGTTTACTCTCAAAATTTGGAGACATTACTTATGTGGGGTTCAATTCAATGTCTATTCTGACCATAAGAGTCTAAAATATATCTTCACTCGATAAGAGCTAAACATGTGCCAGAGGAGGCGGCTAAATTTGATCAAGTATTATGATATGAAGATCCAGTACCACAAAGGAAAGACGAATGTGGTGGCAGAAGCCCTTCGTCAGAAATCATTGCATACACTTAAAGCCTTAGCGCAAAAGAACCAACTACTAAATTAATTTCAAGAGATGGACATTATTCTCACAAAATCAGGTGGACAATTATGTGCCTTGACCCTCCAAACAGACTTATATGATGAGATAAAAGAAAGGCAAAAAGGGGATTCATTACTCGAGGAAGAATTTATTAAGATCGACTCGAGAAGAGAACTTGATATATACACATGGATGGAAGTCTGCGTTTTGAAGGCAGGTGGTGTGAACCTGACCACCCGGGGCTCAAAAAGAGGATAATGTGGGAAGCTCATAATACACCCTTTTCAATACACCCCAGAGAAGGAAAAATGTATAAGGATCTTAAGCAGAACTTTTGGTTGCTGAATATGAAGAGAGATATTGTTGACCTTGTCGCGAGATGTCTGATATGTCAAAAGGTTAAGATTGACCACAAAAGAGCCCAAAGCGAGATACAATCGTTAGAGGTTCCTAAGTGGAAGTGGGACTCAATCTCAATGGACTTCATTACAGGGATGCCGCGATCTCGAACCGGTAATGACATGCTCTGGGTGATTGTTGAGCGCCTCACTAAAACTGCGAACTTCATTCCTATGAAGAGTACATGAAAAAAAAAAGACAACTAGCAGCCGCGTACAAAAGGGATGTGGTAAGACTTCACGGGGTCCCCCATGATATCGTTTCCTACTGAGACGCTAAATTTACATCAAGATTTGGGAATAAGTTGCAGAAGGTTGTGGGGTCCACCTTAAATATGAGCATCGCCATTCATCCAACAACTAATGGTCAAACTAAACGAACGATACAAAATTTGGAAGACATGTTGAGGGCTTCTGCCCTGGATTTTAAAGGGTCTTGGGAGGAAAGCCTAGACCTTATATTTAGCCATATGAGATATTGGAAAGGGTTGATGAGGTGGCTCATCGGCTTGCCTCACCCTCTTATTTGAACTAGGTGCATGATGTTTTCCATGTGTCCAAACTTAGGAGGTATCTACGTGACACCACACACATACTTCAACCTGAGGTTATACAATTCAATGACTCCTTATCCTATGAAGAAAGACCAGTTAATATCCTAGACAACAAAGTTCGCAAGACGAGGAAGGGTGAGACTAAGTTGGTCAAGGTCCTTTAGACCAATCACGACGCTGAAGAAGCCACTTGGGAGGCTGAGGATGCCATAAAGGCTAAATATCCAGAATTGTTTCGAGAGGTTAGTACTTTGAGTCACGTGCACGTGACTCCTTCAAATGAGGGAAAATGAAATCTATGTCCTGAGTAATATTGAACCATATGTTTAGTATTTAACTAAGAAGATGCTTTTGTGATAATTACCCTTATAAGTGTTTGATTCATTTGTTCCATTAACTGATTGATTAAGTGTTCGATTTTGGTATTTCTGTAAGTGATTGCACTTACGCTTCGTGGCGAAGCTCCTTTTAAGGGGGAAAGATTGTAATAACCCATATATTTGAAAGTAATTTGTTTTAATTACTCCTGTTGTTTGTCGTCTGCTCAGTAATTAGTAATTTATTGACTGTGACTTTGTGTTGTCACTGCAGGTGTGTAAGTGACAGTTTACTTTTTTCATGGGATGAAAGGGGCGAGACGCATCAAACTATGAACAAACTCTCTTAATACTTCTATCGATGTTTTGAGTAAATATATATATTATCTTACTGAAATAACCTAAGGAATATGAGAGAAAAAAATAGAGTGTATACTAATTTAAGTGATTTTGGTATTTAAATCAATTAGAGTTGACAGTAGCCGACACTATCTCTATTATATAAGGGAAGAGGTGGGGTGGAAGCCAAAAATAAAATAAAAGAAAAAAATCTTAAATGCTTTATTAATTAGATGCTTAATCACTTTACTAATTACTTTTTAAACCTTTGCACACATCGCGTGCATATAAGACTAGTAGTTAATAGAGAGTAACTCCACCTTCTTTCTCTTCAAATTCCACAATCACTCAATTGCCAGTAACGTTTCTCACCCTTCTTGCCTCTCCCTCTCCCTCATTTCGTTCTTTATTCCCCTTTCCCTGCTTGCTTCACCATCACCCTCCACTGTCGTCTCTTTAGCTAGCAGCGCACCACTAGTCGTCTGTAACGCAACTTGCAACAGCAACCAGTGAGTCTCTGTCGACCTCTTGCGCTCGGTGTTGCGGTGCGGGCTAACAAGTAGTCGTTGATCTCCTATGATTTCTCGTTATTCATATCCAATTCAATTGTGTATGTAAGTATGTGGCGTTGTGCTAGACATATTGTACTATGATCATTGTCAGATTACGACTAAGTGCTAAGAGAAGTCTTGGTGGTGAAAACATCAATGTAATCACAGTAATGTAATCACACTAGTTAGACTTACACCATTGATTGCTTTCGCTGAAAACTCAGAGCTAGTAAAATGAAATTAGTTGGTTATGAGTCCATGAAAACACAAAGTTACTTGTGGGTTAGACGTTTTGTTTGATTGTATGCTTATGTATGAGTTAATTTAGACAACATTGCTAAAAGGTTAGTGTTAAATAATATTAACTTAGACTTTCCCTATTTGTAGAGCCCGAGTTCGTAGAAGAGGATTTTTAACTTCTCGCTTATGGTTCATGTTGAGGTAAGGGAATTTACCCTTGCGACGGTTTACGTTAATGGTGTGATGTAAGTTTTCCTACTACTCCCTCTCTATGCTGAAATAGAATGGTACTACGTATAGTAGTTGCAGAGTATATTAAAATAAAATGACGTTTCAAATTAAACAACTTAAGTTTCAAATGATTTATTTGGTGAAGCAAGTTTTACTGACTAGAGGATATTTAAGGAAAAAAAAGCCTATTAATAGTGTACGGGGTGGTCTGATCCCCACCTTAGCCATTAGATGCTCCTATCAGGGCGATCCTGGTATGGAGGTGTGCACATATAAGTCTATGGTCGAAAAGTTCCCTCTAGATAGAGTTGCCCATTTTGGGTGGAGGAAAAACAAAGGTACTTTTTAGCATGGAAACCAAACAATGTTTTTCAAAACAATGTAAAAAAAAAACAAATGGATTTTAAAAGCAATTTGTTTTAATTACTCCCGTTGTTTGTCGTCTACTCAGTAATTAGTAGTTTATTGGTTGTGACTTTGTGTTGTCACTGCAGGCGTGTAAGTGACCGTTTACTTGTTTTCATGGGATAAAAGGGGCAAGACGCATCGAACTATGAACAAGCTCTCTTGAATACTCTTATCGATGTTTTGAGCTATGGGGATGTAAACCCGCATTTGAATGTGATCCACTAGAATTTAATCAAGTTATGCATGAAATGAATTAGAGTAATTAAAACCTTGCTTCGCTCTCGGTTCCAACGGCCGAGAGTGGCAGTGGTGTCACAATTATCAGCCGAAAGTTTTGAGACTTTTCTTTTATATGTATATTTTTTTAAAGAAGGTCTTTCCATCTCTAGGGCTGGTAGTTGGGGCATTACAATGTCTTATCGGGCGTTAAGTTTAGATCCCTTATTTGTGATTACCGAGGGACTAATCCTTAAACGATTGCAATCCCCTTCAGCATATCTCTACCCAAGGCCTTAGTAAAACAAGCCACTAGATTATATGTAGTCTACACATAGTCAATGGTGATAAAACTATCCTGTTGGAGTTTTTATTAAGTATGTGAGTAAAAAACTCTTAGTTGCTTCAAAAGAACGCTAAAGGTTAGTAGTTCCACATAGGAAGAGTAAAAGGTATGTAATGGGTTTATTAATATTATTCTTCTTACTACCTATTGAGTTGGTTACTTGAGAAGTGTTTTGTTTCCACTTTCTGTTAGTGGGTTATTTCCATCCTCCCACTACTGTCGTTCCACTTTCCCAAAAATAGCCATAATTCGTTTCCACTTCTTCTTCCCAGTCCCTATATATACATGGGTTCTGGTATTGTTTTGAGACACAGAAATTTTCCTCCTCTCTTATACATTATCTCTTTCTGGGCAATATTAAGAACGCTCTCAGACTCTCTCTCTCTGTACTTCACCGGCGAGTCAGTGTCATATCAACCCAGAAGGTTGGTTTGCCACGAGTCCGTGTGTTCGTAACGGGGCAATTTTAACTTTAGGGCAGTGATAATATCACGCCACGATAATTCAATCGAGATAAGTTTGTTCTAATTATAATCTTCTAATCATATTTTCTAACATTCTAAAGTTGAAATTTCACTACTGATTTCATGATCATGTGGATTTAGATTTCTAATTTCGCTGGACATTATATAAATGTAAGAGATCAAATTCTGGAAAATTTCAGTGTTTTGTGCCATGATTGATTTCTGAATTTTGTGAATCAGTGTTTGTTAATATTGATGTGTGGACATGTGTTTTACAATTTGATATTGTATAACGACCTCCAAACAATCAATCGTAGATTTGGAATATTATTGGTGCTTCATACAAACTCTTTGTTCAAGTGCCTGTACATTTGTCTCCACCAGAGTTTGAAAATATAAGTTCTCAATACTTGTGCCTATAATAGTTAGAAGGTGGGCATAGCAGATGGACTTCATGAAATGTGTGTAAGGATGAGTAAAATGCTCTTAATAAGTTCAGAGCCTTGAAAAGGTGGTTTGAAATAGTACAAGCTTGATGAACTTACCTATGTGAATGTGGGGGGTTACGCCCAATCACCTATGAGATCCATAAGGCTTAGGATCTCTAGAGCATTCATGAAAATCCAGGCATTGTGGGGCATGTATATAATATTACCGCGAGAACGTTTCTTATTTTGAAAAAGGTTTAGTGCGCAAGTATTGATTATCAAGTTCGTAGAAGGTTCAAAGAGAAATCTACCTAATACGACAATATGACATACTTGTATGCATTGGGTATCAATTCAAGTCTCTAAGACATTGATGCTTACAAAATTGAGTATCTATTGCCCATATCTTCTTTTGCTAGCCTTTTTCTTTCTGTTTCTTCTTTTGAATCTTGTGGGGGATTGTTGGAGTTTTTATTAAGTATGTGAGTAAAACTCTTAGTTGCTTCAATAGAACGTGAAAGGTTAGTACTTCAATATAGGAAGAGTAAAAGGTATGTAATGGGTTTATTAATATTATTCTTCCTACTACCTATTGAGTTGGTTACTTGAGAAGTGGTTTGTTTCCACTTCCTGTTAGTGGGCGATTTCGACCTTCCCACTACTGTCGTTCCACTTCCCCAAATATTTCCATAATTTGTTTCCACTTCTTCCTAGTCCCTATATGTACATGGGTTCTGGTATTGTTTTGAGACACAGAAATTTTCCTCCTCTCATATACATTTCTCTTTCCGGGCAATATTATGAACGCTCTCAAACTGTCTCTCTGTAATTCACCAGCGAGTCAGTGTCGTGTTAACCCTGGAGGTTGGCTAACCACAAGTCCGTGTGTTCTTAGCAGGCAATTTTAACTTTAGGGCAGTTATAATATCACGCCACGACAATTCAATCAAGATAAGTTTGTTCGAATTCTAATCTTCTAATCATATTTTCTAATATTTATATTTTCTAACATATCCTTGATAAGTCCATGGATGTAATTGTGCCTCACACCAATGTGCCTTGACTTACCATTATAAATTTGACAATAAGCCCTTGCCAAAGCTGCATCATTATCACAATATATCGATATGGACGATCACGATTTTGGCAACAAAGGAATCTTAATCATGAGACTCTTTAACCACCCTTTCTCTTTACTACTCGAGGACAGAGCAATGTACTCCGAAGTCATGGAGGAGTTCGTAATGCAAGTTTGCATCTTGGATGCCCAAGAAATAGCACCTCCCCCCAGCAGAACTATGAATCCGCTTGTGGACGAATGACCCTCTCTATTAGAGATCCAACTTGCATCTGAATACCCTTATAATACCGAAGGATATCCACTGTATGATAAATTATAATCCTTGGTTTTCCCCAAATACCTTAAGGTACGACGAATAGCTTGCCAATTTTTAATACTAGGATTACTAGTATATCTACTTCGTTTTCCTATGCGATATTAGGCCTACTACTCGTCATAACATACATCTACAACCTATGACCCTTGCGTACTCAAGTTGGGACACCGCACTACCATTATTAGGCATTAACTTTTCATTTGGGGTCATAGGAGTTGAAACAAAAGTGCAAACACTAACATTAAACTTTTTAATCACTTTTTCAATGTAGTCTTTTTGAGATAAAATCAATTTTCCATTGCTTCTTTTAATTCTTATGCCAAGAATGACATCCGCTTTTCCTAAATCTTTGATGGAGAACTTTGAAGATAAGAAAGTTTTTTTTCCACTCAACTTGTGACAAATCAGTCCCAAAAATCAACATGTCATCTACATATAGACAATTCATTACACCATGACCGATGTCGTCAATTTTTTTTATATACGCACTTGCACGCATTATTCAACTTAAATCTGTTATACAATACAACATCATTAAAATTTTGATGCCATTTCTTAGGTGCTTGCTATAGCCATACACAAATTTGATTAACTTGTAAACTTACTATGTTGACCTTTCACGACAAATGCTTCCGGTTGTCTCATGTAAACGTCCTTATGTAGCTCTCTATTTAAAAATGCAGTCTTAACATCCATTTGAAAGCTCTGAAGATTGTGTATAGCCGCAACATCGATCAACGATCTTATAGTGGAGATTCTAGCAACGGGTGCATTTGTATCAAAGTAATTGATACCCAACTTTAGAGAAAAATCTTAAGCCACTAACTGGGCTATCAACCTGTCAATAGTTCCATCGATTTTCATTTTCTTCTTGAAAATCCATTTTTACCCATTCAGTTTACATTTAGGAGGTAAGTCCGCTAAGACCCATGTGTTATTCCCTATGATGAGATCCATCTCATCATAGTAGCTTTCTTCCAAAAAGGAGCATCTTGATATCTCATGGCCTCATCAAACGTTAAAGGATCACCTTCCACATTAAACGCACATATAAACTTGATATCATATATTTATATAGAGTTTTTCCCTTTATTTATGAGATAAATTGTGCGTCATTGGTGCTCTTCGGAGCTACTTTATACTAATAATCGTATATGGTCGTGGTTTACTGTTTTCGTGTCGAATTACAGGATTTAGGGAGCTTTCTCCTTATTTCCGAGTTCTTTGGAAGCAACCATGGCTTTACGACTTGTTATGAGGCACGTAGAACCCATCAAGAGCATTATAGACGATTTACGAGGTCCCGAGACCTCTAAAGCGTGAAGATTGAGTGCCAAAAGCCTATGGAGTTGTCCTGTGTTCGGATTCGGCAGAATATGGCCCGATCGGGCGAAGATTTATGACATCGGGTGTTAGGGTTGCGGGCCCGATCGGGCAGCCCTTGCCCGACCCGATCGGGTGAGAAACCTAAGTTGTTTGTTGCGTGATTTATGAAGAAAGAAAGTTGGGCTGGACTTTTAGCCCAACCCGATGCAATCAGGTGCCAACCACCCGATCGGGAAGGCCCACTGACTTCTTGTTTGCTGCTACTGCGTACGCGAAAGAAAAGTGGAGCTGGGCTCCTTTGTACGTGCGGCCTGATCGGGTAGTGATGGCCCGATCAGGTAGGCCCAGCTCCCCCCTATTTGGCTGCTGCTGTGTGTAAAGTGGGAGATTTATCAAGTTTTATTTTTTTTGTACCAACCCGATGCCATAGGGCAATGGTTGCCCGATCGGGTTGCAAGCACGTGGACCCGAAATTCTATCTTTTATTTCCGATTTAATTAGACTTGAGGGGCTATTATAAATAGCTAAACTCTTTTATTTTAGATCTATCTTTATTCATGTTATTTTCCATCTTTCATTAGTTTAGTTTTAAGAGCTTTTCATTAGTTTAAACACTTAGATTAGTTTCGAAGGTGATTGAACATTGGATTATTTTCAATAAAAGTTTCTGCTTTCCGTCATTCGGTATTGTTTTTCTCTCTTAATCTCGTTAGTTATTTCTTAGTTGCTTAGCTTGTTTATTGAATTGTTTCATGATGCATAGATTAGGGTTTCATATTAATTTTATTATTGTTGATTCAATTATGTCTGACTAGTCTATTTCTAGGGATTTATGGTGGAAAACCATATTTATACCATGAATTACTTTTGAATTGCCATTACTTTGTAGGGCTTGATTAGATTGGTTTTCGTGTGATTTGTTCTTAACGAATAATTAATATTATTGCGCAGTTTCATTGATTGCTTGAGGTTGACAATTGTTTGCACAGATTCGTCTTACTTTTAGAGGCCTAGTACACATCAGTAATTCTGATTATGTTAGTGAATATGCGGCATATGTTGAATTATGAGCATTGAGTCTTAACCATAGCTTAACACCTTCTCTAATCTATCAATTCTTGACCTAGGTTCTGATAGTTTTTTGATCCTTTTGATTGGTATAAGCATGGTGGACCAAACTAATACCGTAGATCTTTGATTCATAGTTTAATTCCCTTCTTTATATTGCTTTCTTTAGTTTAAATAGTAGTTCAACTGATTTCTATCTAACTTGTCTGAAGTAGCTATTTGGCTAAATAATGACTTAGAAACTTTGTCTCTCTGTGCATTCGACCCTACTTCCCTTAACTATCATTGTTAGAGGACTTAGGATTTATCTTTGATTAGGTGATACGAATTTAGCCTGTCAAAACTTAGTCAAAATAGAACTTCTAGATCCCGAAACTAAGTATACATGTTAGTCCGGCCAAACGATTTCTCTTTCCTAGCCCTTTTACCTTTCCTATGGGGTGACAACGTCGATCCTACATTCTCATCTAGAGTTTGTTCATCTACATCTTTGATAAGTGGGTTTTAGACTCACTAATTAGGAGTAATTCTAGGTCATTTAGTTGCATTTTAGGCCATGTAGCTTCCTTTTCTTTCCCTTTTGCATCTTTTTTCATGTTTTCATGTTTTGCTTTAGTTTTAGTGCATTTGCATTTGCATTTGCATCTAAGTCGGTTGCATTTAGCTCATTGCATAATCATTTACATCCCCCCCTTCCCTTATCTAACCTTCTCTTAAGTGTTGCTTTCTTAGGCGCGAATAAATGGGACAAGAACAGGGGAGCGGTCGCTCCATTTACTAAGGAGCGACCGCTCCATAGTCCAAGAATTGAAGCAGAGAAGCATTGGATATGGAGCGGGGCTGGAACGGTCGCTCCATTTTTTGGAGCGGGTCGCTCCATTGCTGTTTCGGTCGGTTTCGGTCATTTTCGGTCGGTTTTGGTTTTTTTTTTATTTTTTCAGACGGTTTCGGCTTGGTGTTTTATGGTTTTGCCCTTAGTACTTTGGGGGTATTTGAACCCAATTTTGTAATAATTGAAAGACTTAGCTTATTTTCATAATATTAGTTAGTTTTAATTAGAGAGAGTTTTAGCGAGAGAAGTAGAATTAAGTGACAGAAAGTAGATTTAGAAGTTCAACAATGGAGTTTTGAAGCTATTTTCAATGGAATATTATCTTTGAATCATCATCAATTTGAGTATTTCATCTTCCTTTACTCTTTATTTGTTGTAATACTTTATTTATTTTGATTTAGCATTGATTAGTAGTTATTAATTGCTTATTAGTTTGTTTCCATGTTTTCCACCATTGTTGAACCTCGAATAATGTTTCAAGATTTTTATTTTACTTCTTTTATGGCTTTAGAGTAGCTTCCTAACTATGAGAAGGGGATGACCCAGGCGATCACTAGTTGACCTCAAAAGCCAAGCTTGGGGGTTAGAGCTATGTGAAATTAGGTTGTCTAGCTTAAATTAATGCCATGTTTAATTGATTCATCACCTTTTAAACTTGATGTTGTATTTACGGTTTTAATGATGACAAATATTATTTTAGAATACATAATAAAATGTATATAAATTGTTTTTATATTTTATGGGTTTAATTAATAATTAGTTTAAGTTTAAGTTGTGGAGAAATGGTTAAGAGTTTAACCTATTAAAGTTATTTAAATTAATTATTGTATGCAAACAAATAGATATTTTATTTAACTTAGAATTTATTTAAGTTATTATATTTTTTAGATTTAGGTTTATTTCGTAGAATTAGAATTTATTTAGGATTTAGTTTTATATTTATTCGTTCTTTATTTATTTTGTGACTTATGGCAATAATTAGTTTGATTATGACTTGTGGAGAAAAGGTTATGAGTTTAACCTAGTCAAGTTATTTTTGATTAATTATTAAACACTCGAATATTATACATATTAGTTTTTATTTGAATAATCCTAATGTTATGGAATATTAATCTACATAAAATTAATATCCATGATATTAGTAGTTTTAGTTTGTTAGTGTTGTACAGGATTGAACGAGTCAATTTAAGTGTGCAACAAACAAGCAACAAAACGTGTGCTATAAAAGAGGAAACATATTCAAATTTCCCAGCCACCTTGTTCCTGGAATCCGGGTAGTCAGTTACTCAGTTCCTATAATCTAGGAAATGAAGCAACAAACACATACTACGATTATGGAGGAAGTGCTAACTGAACTTGTAACAGCCTAGCAACAACATGTTGATTATAAGGAGCGTGTAACAACCAAGTCTTACTCAGTAACAAACTAATTTTGTTACTTGTTCCTGATATCTAGGAAGATCCAAAACTGACAGTCAGTTCCCCAAATCTAGGAAGCCCAACAAACTTCCTAGTCTTCAGCTCAACAACTAACTAATTGCTGATTCGTTGGAAATTGTGGCTGCTGGCGGCGTAGACTGAGTAAGAAATAATCATGCACATAACGGCCACTTAGGGCCTGTTCTCTTCGGCTAATTCTAGCTGAACTGAACTGAACTTATTGGAGCTGAACTGAACTGAACTGAACTTATTAGAGCTAAACTGAACTGAACTAAACTGAACTGAACTTATTGGAGCTGAACTGAACTGAACTGAACTTATTGGAGCTGAACTGAACTGAACTGAACTTATTGGAGCTGAACTGAACTGAACTGAACTGAATTGAATTGAATTAAATTATAATAAGTATATGAATAATAATTATTATGAATATTAAATAATAAGTAATAATAACTCTAATTAATAATAATTAAATTAATAATTTATAATAATATCAAATGAATAATGATAATATTATTTTGATGTTATTATGATAGTTATAAATAAATAAATAATAATAATAAATTAATTTTAAAAATAATAATTACTGATAATAATAATAATAATAATAATAATAATAATAATAATAATAATAATAGTTAATAATGAGTAATTATAATTATTATTAATATATTAATACTTGATGATGATGATATAATATAATGTCTAAGAAGTAAATTAATTATATTACCATTATAATAATAATTAGCTTAAAACATGGGTTGATGTATGCTTCTAACCAAACCACGATTTGTGGTGGGTTGGTCTATGATAGAAATACACCAAACCGCCAAAGTATATTTAATATACAACGTAACGACAATGTTGTATTTTAAATAGTACTGCAGTATTATTAGCAACTTTGTAATATTTTCATATCTTCTAACTTTTTGTAGCTTATTTGCATGATGTAATAGTGAATTTTATTCAGTAAAATAAAGCAACAATTGCAAATTAGAATACTCATATTGACATGAAATTTGGTTAAACCGTGCACCAACCCAAACTTTGCTGAGCCATAATAATAATAGTAATAATAATGAGTAAAGATATAATAAAAAATAATATATATAAATAATTATTATTATTATTATATAATAACAATAATAATAAGTTAAATAAATTAGACCAACAATAATAATATTAAACAAAATGGTTAAATAATGAATGGAGCTGAACTGAACTGAACTGAATTTATTGGAGCTGAACTGAACTGAACTTATTGGAGCTGAACTGAACTGAACTGAACTTATTGGAGCTGAACTGAACTTATTAGAGCTGAACTGAACTGAACTGAACTTATTAGAGCTGAACTGAACTGAAAATAAGTTGAACAGAACAGGCCCTTAATTGTCGGATAATGGGCTACATTCATGGACCCATAACCGCCTAGTGGAGCAAAATTAGGGTTGTTGTTATCTCTTATAAATAGAACAAGAAATCAGAATGAAGACTAAGACTTTCTAGACTTTCAAGTTCAAATCTTTAGAAAGTTTTCATTCTATTTACTTCTCTTCATAGCAAAAATATTGTATTCGTTTTTTAGTGTTCGGTGAGAGAAATTACTAGTGAGAAACTTGTGTAATCAAGAGAGAAAGAGAAAGAGAAGACTTCGAGTGAAGTCAAGTGAGAAGACTTCGAGTGAAATCGAGTGAGAACGTCACCTGTTCAGGGGGAACAAGGTGACTGGGGACAGGGTCATGTTCCTAGAGGAACAGAGTGAGAAGAGATATATAATAGGTTGTACTGAGTTGTAAATGCTATTATAAATAAGAGAAGGCAAGGTTTCTTCCTAGAGAAGTTTGGAAGAATACCTTGTCAAAAGTATCTCTTTGTGTTCCTACTCTTTTAATTAGCTTATTCTCTTTTGTTTATTTAAGAGTTTTTCTATTCCGCAAAAGGTATTTAAAATCCCCTCAACTACAATTCACCCTCTCTCTTGTATTTGAATCTAATGCTCATACTAGACTAACACTTGATTTGGGAATCAAAAGTGAAGGATTGAGAAATGAAGCTTTTGATTGACCTTAGGCTAGTCAATGGGCTGACTTCACCATGAGAATATGTGATTGAGTTCTAGGACCTTTGATTGAGTCACTACGGTTTATGGAAATACCTAATTGAGTGAATGTACCATGAGAATAGGTGAAGTCGTTCAATTAGGTCCTCCTAATTAGCTCGAGAGAGTAATTAGGAAACATTTGAGTGAATTAGTCCCTCAATTGACCCTAAAGAATCCCCTTGGCTTGACTAATAGGTTAGCTAGGAATTCCCCTATCCCTAATGTTTTCTTATTATAGTTTAATCAAATCATTTAGTTTATTGTTAGCTAATTGGTTCACTACTTCTTAGTTAATCATTAATCTCAAAAATCCCCAAAAATAAGCTTAGCTCGCTTAATCGATTTCAAGCTTTGACTAATCTTTGTTTCCCCGTGGATTCGACCCTTTCTTGCCCTATATTAGGCTAAGTTAGGTTGTTAATTTGGCACGTCCAATGACCGTGTCAAATTTTGGCGCCGTTGCCGGAGAAGCAATGGATTACATTGATTTGGATGTCGATTTTCGAGTCTAAGGCACCCCTTGTTTTTGCTAACCCCTTGCTTAGATATAGATTTTTAAGCAATTGTATCTTGGGGCACATATTCAAGAACGACAAGTTTCTCGATTCCTCAATTCAAGAATGAGTCATTTTGGAGGTATTTCACTATGGAGCAAGATACTTTTCCAATCAACTATAGTTGTGAGCTATGGGAGATTTGTGAAGTAATCTATGTCGGTTCGAATGATTTCACTCGATGCATGGTTGAGGATTTGCATCATTGAGAATTTCAAGATCTTTCCTTGAATGAAGCTTAGGATAATTATTTTTGGCTAGTTCAAGACACGTATGAGTGGTACATGGGCACAAATCTTAGACAAGTTCAACCGGACCAAGGTATACCTCATCCCCTTTATCATAGCTGTGATGAAATTCATTCTATGCATTATGATTCTTATCTATCTAATGATTGCATTAATCACAATGATGTCTCTTTTGCTTGCAATTCAATTTCTCACATGCCAAGTCATGATACTCCCCCTCCTTGTTCTAGTTGCAATGATGTGCATTGTCATTTGCTTAACGTTGGGACTTACAATGATTCTTCTCCCCTTGTTGATACAAAGCTCTTCTCTACTTGATTCTAAGCCAAGATTGCATGATTTTATTCCTCAAATGCTTGCCGAATATGATAAGCTTATTGAGTTTAGTTTTGAGAAGCTCAAGTATTATGAGAGGGGAGGAGAGCAATATTGTGAGTTATTTGATCAAATTAAGAAGTTGGTGAAGAGACGTGACTCTTTTTAATCTAGGTAAAAGGAAGATGCCCTAGAATGGTCTCAAGGATGTAATAATGAGTTTGAAGAGTCCAATAGAGATGAAAAGCAAACAGAGGTTGAAAATTATGTTTACGAATCTAGGTCTTTGATTGAGGGTGATGGTGATTGTTCCTATAAAGAGAATGAAAATGTATCTAGGGAGAATCGTGTGCCTTATGTTCATGGATTTTGGAGTAGTGGTGATGAGGATAAATCAAACCTAGGTTGGAATAATCCGATTCACGAGGAGAAAGGTGAGGATTGTGAAGACATTTGTGAATCCCTTGATTCCCTTTTTACCCCTCCTTCCCCGATTGACTCCAATGTTCACTTTTCTTCCATTCCACCTCAATCATTCAATGACCATGATTCCGCTTGTGAGAGAAGAGCCTTTGCTTGTGGTTGAAAATGTTAATGATGAACAATGAGAGAAATACACTAGTAGAATAAATGCTATTTGAGGCGTCAAAAAATGGCCTATTTGAGGCGTTTTTAGCATAGAAGCAAATAAGGGGGCCGCAAATAGAAGCCCTATTTGAGGCGTTTTTCAAAAAACGCCTCAAATAGGGCCTCATTTACAAAAAAACGCCTCAAATAGGGCCTCATTTACAAAAAAAATGCCTCAAATAGAGCCTCATTCAATTTAAAAAAAAATTCTACTGCATATTATACATCATATGCAAATTGAACTAGCTATTGATCATATAGCAAAACTTTAATATTGCTCATATCATAGTAAAAGAATATTACATGATCTTACTTAAGTACAATAGTAAGATCAACAACATCAAAATTACATGAATTCGAATATAAATTCATAGTAATATAAATTCAAAGAATGAAAAATAACCAATTATAACTCTTTCCTTCGATTTCTTGTTGAACTTCTAGCTAGACATGTAGAGAGGCAGAAGGGTAAGGCAAATGACCCATTTATTCTTCAGTAGCACCCACTTTAGCAATCCTCTTCATACCTCCATAAACATCACCTTCAACAACAATATAATACTTCAAGAAAAATGCAACAGCAAGAACAACCCACTCCAAACAAAACATCACAACACAAAGTCCACCAGCCAACTTCAAGATCATAACACCACTACTCTCTGGACCGAATATTAACTAAGCAAGAAGCCAAAACCACATGGGATAAAGCATGAACTGACTACCAGCAAGAAGCATAATCTAAATAAGGTACCTGCACTACAATGTCACTGGCGTCCACTACATAAACCTGACACAAGAAAAGGCAATTGGAAGATACTTTTTTGGGGTACTCTCTTCCATTAACACCCATATACTCTTTCATTACAGCCATATACTCTCTTCAATTTACGAAGCTACATCATAATCATTAACTATTAGCACCCTGTTTTCGCCACATTCATGTTGCTTAGCAAATAAGTAATCATCATCTCACAACTTATTAGTGTATTCTTGATTTAAGAAAGTTTAGCAAACTCAACAGCAAGGACAAACTCCAGTGCCGCAATGGATGAATGCAGCCTCTTACTCTATATTAGGTATTGCACATATCTAACTCTTGAAAGTCCAGAATGGACCAAACAGGGAATTGATCCGGGCTTCGTATATTAATCCCATTTGTTTTTTACTTAAAATAATCCAACCTTAAGAGACAATATGAGATAATGAATCCTTTAAAAGAGGTAGCCTTACCTTTTTTAGATGATGAGGCGGCAACATAGCATAGGTTTCATTTTTTGAATTTAGCCACAGTAGGAGGCTGCCCCGAGAAGCCCAACCAGTACTAGAAGGGTAGATAGGCTATTGAGAAACTGACGAATTGCTTCCTTGAGAGGAGAATCATGAACTTGCGACTCTGGTCCTAAGTGTAACTATCTTCTCTAATATTCTATTCTGAAACATACAGAAATGAGAAATCAAGGGTAGCTTCCCTTGGAGCCTTATTGTTGTTGACATAGTGATACAGTCAAGGTTCAATATGAATGGTGCGTTCATAAGAACTGCTGAAACGAGAACCTGAAAATGATCAACAGTGAATAATGAAAGTAAGTTAATTCTAGCTAGTTGATTAAAAAATTTGAGGCTTCTTTCAAAAACTTGTGCAGCTATAGAAGACTAAACATGTTAAGCTTGCTTACTTTCATGGCTTGTCGATCTTTGACGAATATAGCTTGGACCTTCTCCTTCCAATAATCCATTTTCTCTCAGAAGTAGAACTCCAGAGCCCTAGGCTCAATGCTTTACTTCTTACAAAATGGGACCCACCTCCTCGCAAACTCAACAGTTTCAGACAGTGGGTCAAACAGAAGCATTTAAGCACCATCATCTGATAGATAACAACTTACCTTTTCAACTGGATAATCAAACAATGTTCGTAGTAATGATGGGTGGCGTTTTAAGTGGGTCCACAATACTAAAAAAGAAATTAAGTGGAGCTAAACCAACACCATCAGGTAATTCAGGAAGTTGAATCGAAAATGAAGGCTAACAAAGTACAGTAAAAGATTTGATTTTGTATAGTTAGAGTTGATTGTGTAAAGATGAAGGATAGAGAAAGAATGAAGGAGAACTATGGCATTTATTAAATAATCACCACACAAAATTATAAGCAAAAATAATCATTCATTATATAATTCAGTGGGTTGATATAGGAGCGTCTACTGGTTAGCAAGCTTCACAATCTACCTAAAGAATAAGAATGGAACAACCTGTTGTCAAGCTCCATCTGCTCGTTCGCTGCTGTCAAGGACATCTAAGCTTGATAGCATTCATCTGTTTTCAGCTAGCATATTCCACTATTGGTGCTCTTCGAATGCATATTTCACTATTGTGCTAAAACAGCATATTTCATTTCACTATTGTGTAAATTTCACAATTCATTTGATTAAGAACTTAAACAACTCCTTTATCATATGATGCAGGTATTATCTATGGATAGTTGGCAGTGGGAGTACTCTAGGCAACAGTAACACAGTGTGGAGGAACCTTGTACTCGATGCTAACTCGAAGGTGTTTCTATAATGCATATGATGATATAGGCCGTAACCATGCTACACCAGCTGGTATTGGGTACTTAAAACTCGAGAAAGCAATATGGAAGGTAGTTTATTTCATCAATTAATCTTTTCGTAGTGCTAAGACTTTTACATAAGATGCATTATACAGCCAGCTACAGTCGAGATGGAATTCAAGGCATCTAATCAATAGTTATCTAAGTTGTATAGAACACAAAAATGGCCGTGAAAAGACAAAAATCATCATATATAGTCTCAATCTTTATGTAATCTGTAAAGATCACAATCCTTATTTTAAAGACAAAGATCATCAAATATACTAGTTATTTAGCAATTACATTCAGATATTCTAAACTTATTAACTTGCATAATCACAATACCAACAGAAGACAACAAAAATAAATTAAAGAGCAAGATGACTCACTTAATTCCAAGACCAATGTGCTCTTGGATATACCAAAGCCAAAGCAGCCAGTGTCACTGAAGTTTCTCCTCAGCAACTCGTATTCCTTAACCTTCAAACCACTTTCAAGTAGCTGCATAGCCTTCTCACTTCTAACAGTCATGTAGCAAGCAATCTTTTCATCACGTCGGATACCGAAGGACCGGACAGTGTACCTGGCTGTTGATCATAAAAAAACCAATATAAATAAATTGTAGAACACATCACACCCTTAATAGATAAAGCAAAGACAAATCACAACATTCCATCAAAAAACACAAGTCAAAACTCAGAACCTTAGCACATTACTGTAAACAATAATTACAACTACATAATGGAATATACCAAGATGCATCTACATTGCTCGGAAAAGCCATTCAATTACATAATTTACAATTAACCAAAACTATCATCGCCTGGATGTCTACTTCAACTAGTCACTAACTCATATTTGAAATAAAATCCACCGCATTGAAGTCTAAGGGTGTGTTTTCTTCAACTTTAAAAAAATTCGGGTCTAATCAAGTCCAATCAAGCATAAACATAAGGTGAAATGATCAGCTCCAATCAGGTCTAATAAGTTTGGTTTAGGTCAATAGAAGTTATAGAGCATACACTAAATAAGTTAAACAGCATGAAATCATCAAGTAAACACTAAGCAGCAGCTCAATTTTCGTTACAGGAGAAATAAAAAGATAAAATTAACTCAAAACAGCATAAAACTGATAAAATTCACAGCTAAACCCAAAAAAAATCACAAACAGAAACAATATACCAATATCATCTAATTTTGTAAACTAAACATTTCCTTCACAACAACAAAAACAACAAAAATAAGAAAAGAAATAAAGAAATACATACATGTTCTCCTTTAGAAGGGTGATGATCAGGATAATCCCTACTGCACCTCAGCCTCACTGCATGAAAAAAACCCAAAAAATCAGATATTTGATTCACACCAACACAATAAATTACCCTATTCTAGAAAATCAAACATAAATTATAAAAGATGGTACAGTTCTGAACTTTACAATTACCAGACAAAAGAAGTGAAGTAAGTTTAGCAAGCAAAAGAAGGGATTGAGCTCGTTCTAAAGGGGGTTATAAAGAAATAACTTCTGGGTCAGAAACAAGAGATAAAAATTCATCAAAATTTGATTGAAGTTCATCAATTTTTGCCAATGTATTTCCCATTCTCTCACCTTCGAATTGAAAACCTAACCCTAGAAGGAAAACAACAAACTAGAAACGCAAACAGAGATGGAGGACGACAGAGTGGATTTGGAGGAGGACGATATGGAGTCACCGGAGCAAACGAGTCACAAAGAAAAGAGATTCGCCGGAGAGTGACGAGATGCAGCGAACCCTGGCATTTAGATTCGATATTTATGGGGAGAGCGAATTTGGTATGGAGTTTTGTTTACTTTGCCGGCTGAAAACCTAATCTGAGGCGTTGTATCTTAAGATGCCTCCTATCCCATTTGACTACGGCGTTTTAAGAGAAAAACCCTCATATGATAGTTGTCAATAGAACAAAAAAGAAAATTAATTTACCTTTTTGTTGCTATTAGGCTAAAACGCCTCAAATCAATGGCAGCAAATTAATGTTTTTCTACTAGTGATATGTGGTTGAGGAAGCATATGAAAGAGCCAATGCGGAGAAATTATGTGATGTGAGTGAGGTTTTAAGTGTGTAAGTTGTTCATATTCGACCCCCTCACATCCCTTTTTCTAGGAGGCTTGATCTTATTCCTTCTTTCCCTATTTTTTTTCTTATGTTCCCAAACCGCCACCACTCAAGGAGTTTTCCATCTCTCTCGGCCCTCCGGATGCTCTTGTTGACTCCATGAGAGCAAAGTTGTATAGCAATGATAGTTTTTCTTCATTTTCTTTTTCTTCTTTCTATTTTGATTTTGACTCTTCTTATTTTCTTGATTTTTGTTCTTATTTCCCCACCTTTTTTCTTTTCTCCCCATTTAGGCATATAGTAATTTTGTGCATGCTTGGCTTCTAGATATTGCCAATTTGGTCTTTTCTGAATTGTGTGCGGTTGCATATGACAAGTCATTGCGATCATTGGTGTGTTATTTATTAGACACCTCAATTACTCCTTGTAAATAGTTCCCCCCCCCATTTTCCTTTCTTATATTCTTTTCATTTTCATTTCTTTTCTCCCCCCCTTTCCTTTCTTATTTTTCTTTTTATTTTCACTCCCCTCCTCTTCCCCTTGCCTTTTTGATCTGTTTGAAGCATTGAGGACAACACTTAATTTAAGTTTGGGGGAGAGGGCATTTTAGTTTGTTTATTTCCTTTTTAGGTTGCATTTTGGTTGCATTTAGATTGCATATAGGGTAAAAAGAAAAAAAAAATTAACAAAAAGATTTTGCATCACTTAGTTAAGGAATGACTCTATATGGTGATTTTAGAGGTTAGAGGTTGGGAACTTGGCTTTTGAGTAGGGGTGAAGTAGCTTGAGTGTCTTATGTGCTTGTTAGGAGTATAAGGGGTTCTTTAAGCTTGGATGCCTAGGTCTTGTTACGAATAGACCCCTCGATTGTCTGTGACTCGTCTTTAGCGTGAAAAAGTGTCACTATTTCCCTATAAAAAGTCTTTACTCTCTCCTTTGACCTTGAATAAGCTCTTTAGTGACCTTGATAACCCTTATAGCTCAATAAGATGCAAGGCTAGTAGCCCTTAAAAAAGGGAGGAAACAAAAACAAAAAATTATGAAAATTCAAAAAAAAGAACCATTTTTACGTTTGGATCTAATAAGTGGTGCATGAGATCCCACAAGGCTAGTAGCCTTTCATTATCAAAAGTTCATGCTTTCGAACTCTAGAGATGCTCCAATGCATTTGGTATGAGCTATCTTACCCTCTTATCGCGTATCACATCGAGGGCTCGGAAACATGACTATCGAGTGAGAGATGGACCGCGTGAGGAGGTAGTCTAGGACCTTTGCAACACAAAAAGGAGTTAACTAGTGAATAAATAGGCTAGCTTGGGGGATCTTGAGAATTTGTGGGGGGTGATTGGTACAAGGTAGAGCGAGTTTTGCCATTTTGTAGGGAAAGGTTTCACTTAGGAACAATGAGGGCTTGTGTGATAGTTGAGGGACCTCTAGGACGATCATTTTCTTTGCACACTAGCTTAGATCACCCCTTTGACCCCTAACTTGAGGATAAGGAAGGACGGCTATAAGCTTCAAAAGATGGACGAGATTTCCCTTTGCCTTGACACCTCTTATGAGATGAGGACCTCGACTTTGTGATGCTATTTCTAGTTTTAGGGCATGCATTAGTTTCCTTGCGATTTTTGATTGCTTGAGGACAAGCAATTGGCAAGTTTGGGGAAATTTGATAATTGGGTTTTAGACTCACTAATTAGGAGTAGTTCTAGGTCATTTAGTTGCATTTTAGGCCATATAGCTTCCTTTTATTTCCCTTTTGCATCCTTTTTCATGTTTTCATGTTTTTCTTTAGTTTTATTGCATTTGCATCTAATTAGGTTTCATTTAGCTCATTATATAATCATTTGTATCCCCCCTCCCTTTATCTAACCTTCTCTTAAGTGTTGCATGTTTAGGCGCGAAGAAATGGGACAAGAACAGGGGAGCGGTCGCTCCATTTACTAAGGTGCGACCGCTCCATAGTCCAAGAATTGAAGCAGAGAAGTAGTGGATATGGAGCGGGGCTGGAGCAACCTTGGAGCGGACGCTCCAAGCCAAGAGCGTTCACTACATTGTTTTCGGAGCGGGTCGCTCCATTGCATTTTCGGTCGATTTTGGTTTTTTCGTTTTTTGGGATGGTTTCAGTTTTGTGTTTCATGGATTTGCCCTTAGTACTTTGGAGGTATTTATACCCAATTTTGTAATAATGGAAAGACTTAGCTTATTTTCATAATATTAATTAGTATTAATTAGAGAGAGTTTTAACGAGAGAAGTAGAATTAAGTGAGAGAAAGTAGATCTGGAAGTTCAACAATGGATTTTTGAAGCTATTTTCAATGGAAGTTTATCTTTGAATCATCATCAAATTGAGTATTTCATCTTCCTTTATTCTTTATTTGCTTTAATACTTTGTTTATTTTGATTTAGCATTGATTAGTAGTGATTAATTGCTTATTAGTTTGTTTCCATGTTTTCCACCATTGTTGAACCTCGAATAATGTTTCAAGATTTTTATTTTACTTCTTTTATGACTTTAGAGTAGCTTCCTAACTAGGGGAAGGGAATGACCTAGTTGATCACTAGTTGACCTCAAAAGTCAAGCTTGGGGTTAGACCTAGGTGAAATTAGGTTGTCTACCTTAAATTAATGTCATGTTGAATTGATTGATCACCTTTTTGAAACTTGATTTGGGAATTAAAAGTGAAGGATTGAGAAATGAAGCTTTTGATTGACCTTAGGCTAGTCAATGGGTTGACTTCACCATGAGAATAGTTGATTGACTTCCTAAGACCTTTGATTGAGTCACTATGGGTTGTGGAAATACCTAATTGAGTGAATTTACCATGAGAATAGGTGAAGTTCTTCAATTAGGTTCTCGTAATTAGCTCGAGAGAGTAATTAGAAAGCATTTGAGTGAATTAGTCTCTTAATGGACCCTAAAGAATCCCCTTGGCTTGACTAATAGTTTAGCTAATGGTTAGCTAAGAATTCTCCTATCCCTAGTGTTTTCTTATTATAGTTTAATCAAATCATTTAGTTTTTTGTTAGCTAATTAGTTCACTATTTCTTAGTTAATCATTAATCTCAAAAATCCACAAAAATAATATTAGTTCGCTTAATCGCTTTCAAGATTTGATTGATATTTGTTTCCCCGTGGATTCGACCCTTTCTTGCTCTGTATTAGGCTAAGTTAGGTTGTTAATTTGGCACGTCGAACGACTGTGTTAATCTTGATCATTTAAAGACCGATCAACTTATTGAATATTGGCACTAGGGGTTATATACTTGGGTCTGGTAATCGATGAATATCTATTCCCTTTAAAAATTGCATCTCTTAACTCCACAATTCATATGGGTTAACCTTGTTCTTTTTCATTGGAACTCAGTTATATATCTAACAAGCTGTTAAAACTGCTTCACCCTAAAACCCATCACTTAAACCAAAATAAGATAACAAAGAATTTACCAAGCTGTTAAAGTTCTATTCTTTAAGTTGCGGTCGTTGCATGTATTGTCCTTAGAAATAGGTAATAACTAGGAGCGTGATACTCACCACCTCTATCGATTCTAAATCGTTTACCTTGTCATTAAATTTGCAATTCTACTCCGTTTAACCTTGTCTCTAGGGCTTCATCGTGAGTAGATAGAAGATAAACATAACAAAACCTAGAATACTATTTATAAAAGTTATGATATACTTTTTATTTACTAAAGAAGGAGCACTATGAAAATCACATAGGTTACTATACACCAAGTCAAGCAAATTAGTACCCCTTTCCACATTATTTGGGGAAGAATTATTGGTTATCTTAGTCAGCATGTATAATCTACACTTCCCAATACTTGGATCAAACTTAGGAATCAAATCAACCTTTGACATACAATTTAATTTTCTATGATTGACATGGTCAAGCCAATAGTGCCAAAGAGAAGAATTATCATTAACAACACAAACATTATTCATCAACGTATTCGAAATACAACTTAAACATTCCATTACATAAGTAACCTAAACGAACAAACAAACCACCCTTAGATGAAACAAACTTATCCAAGTCAAAAACCATCTTCTAACCTATTCGATTCAGTTTAGCTCTTAAGACAAGATTCATTCTGATTTTCGGGGCAAATAAAGCATCCCTTAAAACAAGAGATTTTTTCTGAACTAAACACTAGCTTTACTTGGCCTACTCCTAAGACTTGAGCTGTAGAATCATCCCCCATGAAAATAATTCTTCGTGATCCGCCTCCTTGAAGGTCTTGAAGAGAGAACATTCCTTGCATACATGCCTTGAAGCATCCGAATTGATAAGACAAGAATAATCATCCAGTACACAAAAGATTTTACAAATAGTACAGACATAATTCAAAACCAAATTAAGTGAAACTTGTGCACAAATACCTTGCTCGACTTAGGATTGGCTAGACTCGTCGTTCCCTCCACCTTGACCATTCTTGTTAATCGTTTTCTTCCAAATGGTGCAATTCTTCTTGAAGTTTTTGGGCTTTCCACACTCTCAACAAGCTCGTTGTTATCCTCCTCCACCAAACTTTGGCTTCTTGCCATAGTTTCCCTTGGTGAAGTTATGAGCCATCTTCTTAGGATCTGTGTCCTTGGACTTACCATCCTCCACCATGTTAATAGTGTAAGAATTAGGATTTACCTCCTATTGTCCATTTTGAATCCGAATTCCCTCTTCAAACCGAAGAGGAGCACCCAATTGTTCAACATTCATTTCGCCGTTCCTATGTTTTAGACTATTCCTAACATCTTTCCAAGAGTAAAGTAGTTTGTCTATTACTGAGGAAACAACAAAAATTTCAACAATACAAATATTATGTTCTTTAAAACTTCCTAAGATTCTTTCACTAGTAGGAAAACATGGATTTGCGGCTGACTGTTTAACGCATTTCAACCAAATAGTAGCAAAAACGAAAACAATTTTTTTTAATTTACTGAAGTATTATTTAAGGCCTTGTTTTGTTTTAACGCCTCCAATGAGTTATTCGAGGCGTCATAAAGTCATACGACTCAAGTCTTCATTCACAATGTTGCCATTCACAGCCCCAAAAAAAGCATATGCTAGGCCTTTTTCTTCTCCCAAAACTTTATTCAGTTGTTTTCTTCTCTCAATCCATGGCTACGCTTTTCTCTCAATACTTGTGCAGCGTGATTTTGGATTCTCCATGTAACATCCCGTCTTTTACTGCCTGCATTTTACTCAGAATAAATTAATAGATGAATAAATCAGTGGTAGCGGAAATACCACCAAGACAGAAATGCTACTCTATGGATAAATAAACTATAATTATTATTAAAATAACAAGATCAAAAACATAATTAAACCTTGAGATATATATAGATTGATGAGGTCTCAAACCCTCATCTCAAAATAGTTATAAAATCATTATTCAAAATAACCTTCAAGGTAATAATCAAAGAAACTCAAACGGCTACTAAAGACCTATACAGAAAGTGATTTTAATCCCTATATCGTAATGCTCATCTACAATAACAAATATCCGTAGTCACACGGCTGGATCTCACAACCCCAGTCCATACAATTATAAACTCTAAACTTCAGTATATGTAAAATATAACATCAATAATCCACAATCAGTAGGGAGTAACCACAGCTCTCCCACCCCAATATAGGATTCAAATAGCATTTTACAGAACAGTTAGAACAAATGTTGCATGCATACAAAACATACTTCATATGAAAACAAAATAAACAAAGGATACAACACATGCAAACAATATCATGTTAATAAGGATAACTTTAATAAATAAATCAATAAGTTATGGTATAAAACTCATTAACACTTCAAAAGCAAGACTTTAATAATCAAACACATCAAAAAAGATTCCTACGAAAATGTCATATCAAAACCTTAAGAGTGGCCAACGGGTTACGATCCCTACTGTCTATGTTAAATTATGGCCAAACTCTCGATGCGAGAATATACCCTACTGAGTATTTCCCGACCCCTTGAACGAAAATAGTATCCTAGCTTTCTCCAATGTAGGTTAAAACCCTGCTCAGTGTCCTCTGACCCCTCGGAGTGCATGTTCATTACCTTCAGGACACCGTCCCTCAAGCTAACTAAACTCAAATATAAATCTTCAAACATCAAACTTCAAACTTCAAACTTTAAATTAAATAATTAATTAAATTCTTAAAATAAAACACTTTAAAACACTAAATGTATTATATATCACGAAGATTCAAAAGTCAAACTTCTACTAAAATGCTTCAAATAAATTTGTACTTCAAAATAAATATACTTCCAAAATAATAGTTTTCAAACATTGACAAAATAATTTTAAAATATAAATTTCCTCCTCAAAATGTAATATAGTTCACAATAATAATACTTTCATGCCTTCAACTACAAATAGCATAACCCAAAATATAGTACTTCAAAAATATTAACAATACCATTTCTCAACTTCAATAACGAGTACTAGGATAAAACACTTCAAATTCGAAAAAACAAATACGACACTTGACAAATTTGTTAACTGAGTTTGGGTACGGACTTAATTACTTAAAACTATAACATAACTCTTGGCGAAATAGTGTTAAGGGCAGTATAATTCTTCCCCGAACATTACGATGTCAATAACTCAAAAGTACAATACAAATAACTCATCAAACCAACTTCACAAATACGACAATATCATACAATACATTTACGTGGCATTATATATCGAAATATAACTTTCAACATGCTTATAGTTCATAAAATAAACTAACATTCTAAGACACAATGAAAAGCTTCAAAATGCATGCATTCATGATTCAATAAAATAAAGTAAGACCTCTAGAAAAGAGTTTTAACACAAGCATTAAATTCAAACTACCATAACTCACAATGAGGATAATAAGCTCAATTCCGGTATCAAACAAGTGAGATATGACCATTTGAAAACAGAGTGTCCAGTCTGTTCGTGGGCCGCGAACTGGGTCGCCGGCTACGACGACAGCACTGTTCTGTTGTCTGTTTTTGCTGCTCAAAAACTTTGAATGCCACCAACATATGGAAGTACACAAATCCATATAATAAGCTTGTCAATCAGTCCATAAATTGCATCAAAACACATTCGAATTCAACCCAAGCATAACCTTCAATTCACGGAAAAAAATAAAATTGAGGTTATAGAGATGAATTCCTTGGCAACTAAATCAACCACAACAACAATCTATACATGATCATTTTCCAACTTAAATAAACCACAACTATGGTGTATTTATGTACCTTTTAAATGATATAAGCATCAACTACAATTCTGACTTTCACAAATCCAAATTCGGCATTATTTCAATTCAAATTTCAGCATGAACTTCACAAACACGTGCATTAGAATTACGGAAAGAAAATTCTAAAACATGATACTATATTATAACATCTTATCTAATGACACTAATACTACGATTTTATCCTAAAAAGCTAAGCGAGTCGCTAGTTACCTCGGCCAACTCGAGAAGTGAAGATTTGAACACAAGTTAGTGAATTTGGACTACTCACACGTCGAACTCCGATACGAAATGAAGGAGATATGAGGCAAACAAGATAGAGGTACAGAAATGGCCGAAAATGGCGAAAAGAGAAAAACTCTTTCTCTTCCTCTTTAAAGCTGGTGTGATGGGCGGGAATTGTGAAACAAATGAAAGCAAAGGGGTGATGATATTAAGGGGGAAATAAAGGTGAATTAAGGGTGTAATTAGTTGAGATTATGGTGGCAATTGATGGGGGTTTATGAAGACAATTGAAGGGGCAACCTCTTAGATGGATTTAACGTTACAAAAACTCGAGAAAAAAATTTGATTTAACTCTCCATATGCTCACCTATGTGACAACCATTTTTGGACGTCATGGCTTAAGATGGCTTACGTAGTATTCGTGCGCATGTCGGTCCAAGTTCGTTTAACGTTTAAGATAAAATCACACACGACTTAAATATATACAATATGCACCCCAAAAACATATACATTTTCCAATACGATCACATTAACATACTACGTTATACACTTTTATATTTTTCAAATGCACTTTAAATTTGAAATTAAATTTTCATATACAAACTTATTTACGAAATTATATATATATTAAATATGAAAATACAATATAACAAATTAAGTAAATTTCTAGTGAAATTACAGGAGTTACACTCCATCCTCCATCTCGACGAGTCGTTTTCTTCAACTCGGAGATGCGCTAGCAGAGAACACATCGGCTATGGCGGAGAACAATGCATAATCAAATCGAAAAACACTTCTCCAAAGTTGAGGTTAATTTTTTTCGAATATTTACGGTTTAGTCCATAATTTGTGCCTGATTTAGCCAGCAAGATAATTTGCGAGGTCTAAAAACAACAAGAAGCGCCATTAACTTCAGTTTATTCGAAAATTACCTCCATTTCTTTTATTTCTGGCTGCTGTGGAATGAAACCCTAAATTTTCGAATTGAGAGTTAAATAGCAGTAGCAAACAACCTACATCAGCACTTCAAATCTCCAATAAATTTTCAATTCGGCAGGGTATTTATTCTTTGTATGACTTTTTTACGGTTGTGATGAAATTTTCGATCGACTGATCTGGTAAATGGACTTGGAAAGTCCCTTTATTATTTATTCTTTGTAGTAGTAGCTTCTTTTTATAGCGTAAAATTTGTCATGTGCTAATAGTGATGGAATTTGTCTTTTTGTCACCATCAGTGGCATTTGACTCATGCATAAAGTCATTTGTATAGTACAAGAAGACAATAATTTGTTTGTTGTGGTTAAACACACCAATTGTTGAGCAGATTACATTCAAATGGTCAACATTAGAACTTTATGCATTGTTACTGGCTCTTGATTCTCATCATCAAGGCTTCATTCTTCATTTTTTATTATAATCTATATAAGTTTTTGTTTGAATGAAATTTCGAATACGGATGTGCGTGTGTGTTTTGATTATTTTGCAATAATAAATTACAAACGGACTTCGAAACTAAGATGTGCGTCTATTTTGAAGACTTCCATTATGTGTCTGCTTGAGTACCGTAATGTCAGATATTCAAGTTTGTTTAGTGGGGTTCAATGTATTTGGTCATGATCCTATGAATATGGTGATATGTCATATGAATACATCTAGCATCAAGCAAACCCCAACAAGTTGTTTATCTATAGGAATTAATATATTATCTTGGTAAGTTGATTTGTCATGCTTATTTTAAGTCATGAAATGTGAGAGTATGAGATTTATACTTTTTGGGATAGAATAGATGTTGGGAGGTGACTTGTGGTAGTAAATACAATTATTTGAACGAGATAAATCTTTTTTCCGGAAATACAAGTGTGTAGTTAGTTGGAAGTGTCGATGTTTTCCCCTGATCTTTAGTGTCTAAGTAAGCATGGCTTGTGAATGATTCTGTTGAATAGTGTAGGTGATGCCTTTGGTTTAAAATTGAGTGCTTTTGTTAAAAATTATAACTGTAAAAGTTTATGTGTTTAATGTAGTTTAAGGGTTGTAATTTTGGTTATTCCTTAAGGTCATATTCTTGACACGATGCTTAAAGAGGTAAAAACATTGCTGAAATCAAACAAAGTGACATATTTTTATTAAACTGCGGTGGCATTATAATTCGTAGGTTATAGGCACTGCCGTCTTTCTGCGAATTTCTACTATATATCTATTTTTATTAATGTATTGTTTTCATTGTTTGTTGTGAATGGTTATGCAGATGAAGGTGTGTTTTGTACAACGATTCCTCACAAGACAAAGAGAGGAGTTGCTGCCTTGGCAAGGTTGAAGGTGTATGGGGGTGTGCCCAACCTTGTGACAAGAGAGTTGTTGTTCCAAATGCTCTCTAGCGAGTTGAAAATTTTAAGCTTTATATTTCTTTGAACATGTTTTTGTTGTTGCTCTATGTATTATTGTAGTGGAGTTCCTATACTACTTTATGGGTCTGCTGTCATTTACACATAATTTAACTTGCTTCTTGTGGTTATGCAGGGTGTTGAAGCTCTATAGAGGCCACAAAACTGCTTACTTGGCCGTCTATCCAAAGAGGTCGGGTGCAACCACTATGACACCATTAGGGTAACGCTTACCATATTTGTTTAGTATGTTGGTAAGATCTAATTGGCCTTAGTTTGTTGTTGAAGAAGCCAAACTCTTTGTAGTCACTAGTGGTAAAAATCGTTCTTTTTTACTCATTCAAAGTTTGAGGTGTTTATCTCATAGCTTGCTTTCTCTACACTGTTGTGAGTTTTACAGAGTTTCTATAGGTTAGTGTTGGTTAGCAGTTATGATAAATTAGAGAAGCATTTCCCTGGACAATTCTTTTTCACTGTTTTCCAAGCTAATTAAGTTATTGAAGATCAAAGCCAAGTCAAAGTTGATGATTCGATTCAACTTATTGTTTTTGACTTGAGATCTTGTTTTGGAATGCTTTCTTTGGGTGTTATGTATCTGGGCTTTACTTGTTTTTAGTTTTGAACATTTGAGTTTCTTTCGTATTTCATCTTTTATTTCTTTGATCAGTTAGTTGTTTGTTGGTGATCGATGGTTGAGCTAATTGTATCAGGAGGAATGATTTCGACTCTCGATGGGAAAATGCTGCTAGATGCAAGATCAACTGTTGGGGGAACTTCTACTATAAACTGGTCTGCATGCATCAAAACATCAGAGTAAATACTTAGAGAATGATCGGTGAATCACGAGCTACCCATTTTTAGTATCCCTGATTACACATCATCCATGAATGAGCTTTGCAAGAGGTTAAGAGTCACAAAGGATTCTTCAGAAAAGGATTTTCGAATCAAGTTCTTCGAAAGGGGTTTGAAAGTCTCAGCTTAAAGTCGAGAAAGTACAAAGAAATTCATCTAAAGATCATTATTCTGGTTGATATGGTTATGGATGCAGAACTGGAGATGAGAAAGGAAATGATGCCCACTTGGCTGGTAGATGCGGTTAGTAAAGGTGCAGTGATTTTGACATACTGCAAAGTCAACAGGTTTATACTGAAAAAGAACAAGAATGGAGAGCAAAGAAATAAATGTTCCGGAGTCGTAGCAACAGTAGTTTGCAACGGTACATTGAAGCAGTTTCCTATCGAAGGCAAAGTCTTGATTTCAGCATGTGGGTCTCTCTTATCTCCCCCTCTATTGATCTCTAGTGGCCGTCTACTTCGGATACTACTGGTAAAGGCTTTTGAAGTTGAAGCCCTATGGTTTCATATTAGCCTTCCTGTGTTCCTGTTGTTTGTTTGTAGTTGGTAACGAAATTACCATCCTTATCTCTGTTTCTTTCTTGCCCTTTTTAGTGTACGTAGTGTTAGATACTTAGATTCAACTAAGTTGTCAGACGATAATGCTTGATATTTTTTTAGGCGTCTATTTTTTGGTACTTGGTTTAGATTTACATATTAACGTAATCTTAAATTTGAGATTGCTCTAAGTAGATGTATTTTTTTATCTTACTAGATATTTTGTTGTGTAACACTTTCCTTACGGATTATTTTAAAATTATAGAGATTTATTTATATTAGATGTTGTGTTTTTTTTTCTTTTTTTATCTTTTATTGCGCAACCATATTATGCACACCTGCTAGCTTTAAAAAACTATTTGAGGCATTTCTGGCAAACAACACCTTAAATAAGATAGCTATTTAAGGCATTTCTGGGAAGAAACGTCCCAAATAGTTATCTTATTTGACGCAGTTTTTGCAAAAAAAAAAGACGCCTCAAATAGTTGTTTCCTATTTGCAGCCCCCCATTTGAGCCTACAATAAAAACGCATCAAATAGGCCATATATTGACGCCTCATATTTAAATTTCATGGAATTGCTCCATAATTGTCCTAGACTCAACCATTCTAAAGTTGTTAAATTTACTAACAAGAAACTTTTTATTAGAAACATCTTCGACCATATACTTAGACTCAAGATCACCCTAAAGAACCTTAGCGTATTCATAGTATTAATAAATATCAAATAGATCATTGGACATACCATTGAGAATGTGTTCACGGTATATGTGGTCCTCGTTCTCCCACTTCTTCCTCTTCCTCGTAGTCTCCATGGTTTTATCATATGTCTCAATAGGCTTCACATAGTTGAGGACGTAAACCATGCATGCTTAATGAAGTGAGAAGAAAGTGCATCTTCTTTTTCCATCTATGAAACTCACGCCTTCAAACTTGTCCAACATGTGGAAATTTGCTGTCATTTCACGAATTATTGCCGTCTTCGAAATGATATTACTTTTGAATTATTGTTAGTGCTAGTAACCGGGAAAGAAGAAACAACAAAAACGACAACGGAATCCTCTAGGCTTGTTGGAAAACACCTCTCCAAAAGCAACATTCGGACACCTCTACGATGCACGGGATACACGAAGTTCACTTCCGAGATACAACGAAAAACAACAAGAGTTACCCTCGTATGAATCTTGTCAAATGAGATAACATGTGATGTGAATTTGTTTGATGAGTATTGAGAGAAAACTTGAGTGTTTGAGAGAGAGATATTAAGCATATAAACATTCATCATTAGAAGAAACCACTCATAATAGTCGTTGTTGCATTAGGAAACCGACCAAAATCGCTCATAGAGCATAAAATCGCCAATTAAAGACGTACAAAAAGAAGCCGCATCTCGCAGAACCATCATTGCAAGTCGCGACCACCTGGCACACCCTACTCGCGGGGGGCAACCTGGAGTTCCTCCCTTCCTTGCATGCTTCGTTTTGACTTGAAGGTACATTGTTTCCTAACTTACAAAACCAATACTATAGATTTCAATGTTATATAAGAATCGACACCTTAAGCAAGCTACTTAATGTAACGTTACATGAATTCTATCAACCAAACACTCTAAATATTTAACATTTATATGAGAAAAAAAACAGGAGATGGTGGGGAAATTCTCAATTCGTATGGTGTGAGGGTGACATAGAAGCAAGAGGGTTGGTGGGGGCTTAATACTAATATGTTTGTGAGTAACTTTAGTGAGGAACTTGTTAGAGAAACATTATTGGTAATAGTGCTAAATAAATATCCAATATAATTTTCAAATACGAAAATTAACATGGGGCAATAGTAGTATATCTGTTAGATCAATAAATTCCGATCAATAGTTGAATGAAAATAATACAACTTATACAATAATAAAGAGTAGAATAATGAGATTAGTGGGCCTATCCTTAGAAAGAAAACGCCGCATTGCACTTGTTGATAAATTTATGTGCTCCTCTTCCAAGATATGACAACCCGCTAAACCAAGTGTATGCAACAAAGGACCCCGAACCAATGAACGCCAAAATTCAAATGTACTAACTTTATATATATGGATAAAAATATATAGTCAAGAAAATTGTAGTCTGATGTGGGGTTTATTACTACTGACATTAGTAGTAGAAGCTTTTGTGGTTTTATGAAAGAACTCGATCAACAATCTTAATTAACCGTTGAACCAAACTTCAATAATTCGTGGAAGCCATGGTCTACAATCAAAACTAACTTCAACACCTCATTCCACTAAGCAAAAAATGAAATTATTCAAAAAGGCTGCCTAATTTTAATGTTAAAGTTAGGCAGCGCAGACCCAAATAAATTTACAAGGCCCAGAGAATTTTAACCCAGCTGCCACCTATTCTCCTCCAACACGTCATCTTCCTCATTTTCAGTTAAACTGGTGCCAAAAGAAATTAAACTGGCCAAAAGAAATAAAATGGCCACAAAATATACTAAATGGTGCCAAAAGAAATTAAACTGGTGTTAAAAGAGAGTAAATTGGTGTCCAAAGAAATTAAACTAGTGCCAAAAGAAAGTAAACTGACATAGCAATAATGGAAGGGTTGATCCGGGAAGGAGAGAGTGGGTGGGCTGTTGGGCCCGCCTAATTTTATTAGACTTGGGCTTACCTAATTTTAACATTATAATTAGAAAGTCTGTTGCAAGACAAGCTGCCTTTATTTTAGGTAGAAAACAACTGATTATGTATTTATTGTTACTATGATTTAACAAACTAAGACCCAATCAATAAGGGTAGTAACGACATATTAGAAAAAAGCAAAGTTAATTATTATTAAACTTTTAATTATAAAAAAGGGAAAATTAAATGATATTTTTCCAAAAGTACTTGCACCACAAGAGAGGAAGGATCATACGAAATAAACATCGAATATGGAGACTTTTTAGAATTGCGTAAATAGCTCCTCAATAATGGACCTCAATTTATTTGGATGAGAATACACTTGCGCAAGAAAAAATGCAGCAAGTAGAATGCAGAATGGTATCATGCTTTCCAGGACTAAAGGTATGGGGTTTACACTAGTCAGTATCTTATCATTGTCCCTCCGAGTTGAGTGCAAAAAAAACTATGGGACAAACAACGTAACCGTTTCGATGCTTGGATGTTTGGTTCTTAGACCCTACTTTCTTGAAGATGATAAATAATGAGTGGAGACTCCTCGATGGATCTTCACTGATGGAAAAACTCAAAACAATAAAAAAGCCGATTAAGAAGTGGAATAAAGAAGATTTCGGCATCATCGACATCACAATCAAGAGATTTGAAGATAGAATCCATAAGCTTGACCAACATGCTGAGGATGAATGTGAACCTGAATTGAAAATTTATTGATTATATTTTGAATTAACCGAGTGGTTTGAATAACCAACCAATCTAGGTCCAGGGGTGAAATGCCTTTGGTAGGGGGTAGCATTTTGAATTATATAAATTATAGAGAAAATGGCGAGAAAGGACCTTTAAAATTGATCACTTTGCGAGAAAGAAACTTGTAAAAAATTTTTCCATTTAACAACCAAAACAGAAAAAAATTTGCGAGGTAACACCTTACCCCCACTTTCCGTCGTTAACTCCTCACGTTTACTATGTGAAAACCTATTCTACTTTTTTCATCATGTTTTAGGGTTTTCCAACTCAATTTTCCCTCCAATACTCCCCTATATATATCATATCTCTCCTTTCCCTCTAAAATCCAAAATCATATCTCTAATGCTTAATTTCCTCTTCTGAAACAAGAGTTCAATTAGTGTTCTTTACCCTTCAATCCTAATCCTCCTACTTTCATTTTGTTCTTCTGTTCTTCAATATTCCTTTAATTGTTGTTTTCCACTTTAATTCCACTGTTGTTGTGGTTATTTTTTTTCCACATGAATCATAGTGAATTGTGCTTGTGGATTTTGTTGTGTGAGGAGAACCTCTTGGACAGATGAGAACCCTGGCATTTTACAACTAATAAATAGGTCAAAGGGGATGCCACACTTTCGATTGGGTTCATGTCAAAGATCCAACTGGATGGCAGAGTGATGTTATCAACATGCTAGTTGTAGAGAAGGACAAGCTCTCAACAGACAACCACATCCTGAATCAAGACCTGTTTGCAATGAGCATGAGAAGAAAAGGTTGGCCCAAGATTAGTTACAGAGGAAGCCTATGAAGAAGAAGGAAGTAGAAATAAGAAATGGGGGTTCTAATGTTTTGTTTTATGTTGTTGTTTCTGTAGTTATAAGTTTCATTGTTTTGAAACTGTTTCGTTCGATGGATGTATTTTGGGTGGATGTCACTAGGTCTTTTTATTGTTGTTTTGTGATTGTATGGTAGATGGATGTATTTTGGGAGGTTGTCATTAGGTGTTTTGGTTGGGAAAAGAAGTTGGTTTTTTGTGGTCTTAATATAAACCAACTGTTGTCCCTTGAGGTTTGAAGATGACTTAACCACAAAAGACATATTGTATTTTATTTATGATAATTCTAGGTAATTCATTCTCGAGCAAAGACAATACTTGATCTAAGATTAAATTGGAGAATTAATCAAAGGTCGAAGTGAAGATGTTCGAATGATGAAGTATCAAGTTTGGAATGAAGATTAGAATACATTAGGATATATTTAATATCTTCTTGTTAAGGTCAAGTAAATGCTTCATTTAGTTTGTGTTGAATTCTCAAACGGAACTCGGTTATGTTCCCATGTTAGGAACATACATTGGCACAGTTAGGAACAAGGTAAAGGAACAAACCTAGAAACAACTTTAGGAACACCTACCATTTCCTAAGTAGTGCGCCTATTATTAGTTATGCGCCTAAGTAGTTTATTAGAAAGTCCTAGGTTAGTTTTGACTAGATCAATGAGTTTAGGGAGTTAGTTGTTAGTTTGTTAGGAAATGATTTGAAATGATTTTCTAATTTAATTAGGATAATATCAAATCTTTTAAATCTTATCTTTTATATTTTAATTAAATCAATATATTTTATTTTCAAAAAATCTGAATTTCGGTTTAAATAAGATTTGCTTATAAAAATTATGATTTTCGTTTATGTTTAAGATGTTTATAAAGGATATTTTTCTAAAAACTAGTTAAAGAAAATGATCACTCCCCAAGCAAACTAATATAACGTTTAACTTACTGCTACATGTTTACTGTTAGTGGAGTAATGAGGCTTGATTTTTTTCTTCTTAAGCTTTAATTTATTTTTAATTAGTTTAATTATGCTCCAAGTTTTTAAACCACGTTTAACGTTACTGCTGCTTCCTATTAAGCTAAGTAGTGGGTTAGTGGTTAATTATTTCTCAGGGAATATGAAATAAAAACTAATTAATAATATAAGTTGTGGACATCATGGAATAGTGGACATAAGTTATGGTCTTGCGTAAGTATATTATAAGTAGGCGCCTAATACCTTGGAATTATTGGTGTTTGACTTAACCGAATATTCTTAGTTGTCTTAAAGAGTCAGTGTCGTTCCTAAGAGAATTCATACTTACTTTATTCGGGTTTTTACTCTTCCATTGTTTTATACATTGTATTTTTGGGTAAGGGTTTGAGTGAACTCTTGGAAGTGTGAGAAAAAGAAAGAGAGGAACTACGAGGGAAGTTCGAGAGGAACAATAGTTGTGGGAATTGTTGTTGGGAACTTGAGTTTAGGAGCTCAAGTTGTGGCCCGAGAGAAAAGTAATAGGTTTATAAACAGAGTTGTTTGCCTATTATAGTGGAAAGTTTAGAGTCAAAATCCCTTGTGGTCGAGGTCGTTTCTTCCTATTGGGCCTAGGAAGTTTTTCCTCGCTAAAATCTCTCGTGATCCCTTTTCGTGTTCCCTAGCTAGCTTTTATATACGCAAAAAGTATAGCATATTCTCTCACTATAACTCACCCCTATCTTAGAGTGCTCATATTATATAACAAATAGATCAGAGCGTGTCCTCTAAAAACGCAGGAAACCCTGTTGAGTTCAAGATCTTGAAAAATATGAATACTAAAGAGAAACTGAAAGAAGGTTACTCTACACAGAGGCCACCAATGTTCAACGACTATTTCTATACCTAATGGAAGAACATAATGGAGATCTTCATCAAAGCCGACAATTACCAGGTATAGAGAGTCATACAGGTAGGCGACTTTGAAGTCACTACCACTAATGACAAGAACGAGGTAATTCCTAAATCCATTTCTGATTTCGATAAAGCTGATTTTGAAAAAATGGAAATTAATGTTATCGCCATTAAAGTTCTTCATTTTGGTCTTGGACCTCATGAACACAATTGTGTCATGGGATGTGAAGCCGCAAACAAATTTGGGATCTTCTTGAAGTCACTCATGAAGAAACGAGTGAAGTTAAGAGATCAAAAATAGATCTTTTGATGAGCCAATATGAACTCTTTCAAATGAAATCAAAAGAATCTATTCAAGAGATGTTTACACGTTTAAAAAATATTATAAATGAGTTAAACTCTCTTGGAAAAGTGATTACCTCTGACGAACAGGTACGTACGGTCGTAAGGAGCGTTCCAAGGGATCGTTGGATGGCTAAGGTTACGGCCTTACAAGAAACTAAGGATTTTATGAAGTTCAATCTGGAACAACTTGTTGGTTCCCTTATGACTCACGAGCTACACTTGGACAATGAAAATGGAGATAGGTCCAAACAGAATTCGGTTGCCTGGAAAGCCGATGAAAGTGATGACTTGGAAACTGACGATGAGGAATCCGCTATCATGGTCCGAAAATTCAAAATGATTTTTAGGAACATGAAGAATGAAAACTACAAAGGTAAAAATAAGAAATATTCTAACAAACTTGTCTATCATAAATGTGGCAGTTCCGATCACTTTATCCAGGAGTGTCCACAATGGGAACAAGATAAAGGCAAAGGAAGGAAACGAAGCAAATATAGGAACAAGAAATAAATGAATTAAAATATCATGTTTTGATTTTGGAAAACGAAAACAAGGAACTTGAAGGGGAACTGAACTTAAGTAGGAACAAGAGAAGTTCCTTCCTATTCCTAATTGGATTAAAAACCCTCAAACCAAACGAACTGAGGGTCTTGGTTTTAATCACAATTTTTCTTTTTGAAAAACCTAAAAAGAGAGTTGATTGACCAAGTGATAAAGTTTGTATGTTTTGTGGGAAAACTGGTCATTATAGGAACTCATGCCCTATTAGACTCGGTCACTTAAACAAAAACTTGGAAACAAGCAAATTAACATGGAAAGCGAAATCTAATGTTAATGAAGGAAAGGAACCCAAGAAAGATTGGGTTCCTAACTCTAACAATTAGTTTTCTTGTAGGCTAGAGTGAGGGGGAACAACACATGGTGCCTAGACAGTGGTTATTCCCAGCATATGACTGAAGATAGATCAAGATCTCACTCTCTGCCTATGATGGTGGAAGCGTGACTTTTGGTGACAACATGGAAGGCAACATTGTTGCCATGGGCAAAGTTGGTAAGTCATCATCACATTCCATAGATAATGTTTTTCTAGTTGATGGTTTGAAACATTATTTGTTAAGTATTTCCCAATTCTCTGATAAGGGGAATCATGTGAAGTTTAATAGCGAAAATTGTTTGATCGTCAACAAAAGCACAAAGGATGACTTTTTAGAAGGAACGAGGAAAGGGAACACGTATGTTGTGGATCTTGACCTTGTTCCCAAAAATAAATTTACATGCCTTAGTGTTATTGATGATGATCCGTTTTGTATGGCATACTTCGATCAAAAGAACTAGTTTTAGGTTTACCTTCAATTCTGTTTCACATAGGTCGAGTTTGTGATGCGTGTGATAAAGGGAAGCATGTTAGGTCCTCCTTTAAGTCCAAAAACATGGTGAGTACCACAGACCATTAGAGTTGATTCGTATGGATTTGTGTGGACCAATGAGGAATAAAAGTAGGAGTGGCAAGAAGTATGTGCTAGTGATTGTTGATGACTACTCTAGATTTCCTTGGGTTATTTTTCTTTCTACCAAGGACGAGACTTATGATAAGTTTTTAGTGTTTTCAAAGAAAGTTCAGAATTTGAGTGGTCAAAAATTGTTGCACATTAGATCCGACCATCGCAAGGAATTTGAGAACTTTAAGTTTGACGACTTTAGTAGGGAACATGGCTTAGACCACAACTTTTCCGCCCCTAGGACACCTCAACAAAATGGTGTTGTTGAAGGAAGAATATAACCTTAGAGGAAATGGCTAGAACTATGTTGATGGCTAGTGGACTTCTAAGGAACTTTTGGGCCGAAGCCGTGAACATTGCTTGTCGTATTATAAACCGTGTCATGGTAAGACCTTTGGTGAATAAAACCCCTTATGAGCTTTATTTTGGTAAAAAGCCAATATTACCTATTTCAGGACATTTAGATGTAAATGTTTTGTTCATAATAATGGGAAATAGAGTCTTGAGTAATTTGATGCTAGGAGTGATGAAGCGGTATTTCTATGTTACACTTCAAGTAGCAAGGTTTATAGAGTTTATAATAAGAGGACCATGTGTGTAGAAGAAAGTGTACACATTATTTTTGATGAAACAGATAAATTTTATCCAATCACACAGGTTGATGATGACTTCGAGATAGGTTTGCTAAAAGACCAAATTCTCACCGATGACATTTTGGAAGAAGAAGAAGTCACGGGAACGAAGCCTAAGGAACAACATCTTGTTCCTTTTCTCAACACTGAAGATGAACTAGGTGAGGATACACTAGTAAATGAATCCACTATTGTTGAACCTGGTTCCCAAGAACAATGAAGTGAAGATGAACAAGACACCTTACAGGAAAATCAAGTTCCCATCTAGGATTTCCAACCAAAGCCTTGGAAGCATCAGCATTCCCATCTTGTGGAACTAATCATCAGTGATATTCACAAGGGAACTCAAACGAGATCTCAAATTAAAAAAATTTGTGCTTTGCATGCTTTTCTTTCTATGATGGAACCCAGGAACAATGAAGAAGCTCTAACTGATGGTGATTGGATTGTGGCAATGCAAGATGAACTCCGTCAATTTTAAAGGAACAAGGTTTGACACCTTGAGCCTAAACCTAAACACAATAAGGTGATTGGTTCAAAATGAGTGTTTAGGAACAAGTTGAATGAGTTCGGAACCATAGTGAGGAACAAGGCTCAGTTGGTTGTGAAAGGATACAATCAACAGGAAGGTATTGATTACGAAGAAACTTTTGCTCTTGTTGCTAGATTAGAAGCAATTAGAATATTTATTGCTTTTGCTGCTTTCATGGGTTTTAAGTTGTACCAAATGGATGTGAAATTTGCGTTTTTAAATGGTTACTTGAATGAAGAGGTTTATTTTGACCAACCTCCTGGTTTCGAAAATAAAGATCTTCCAAATCATGTCTTTAAGCTTGACAAAGTTCTTTATGGGTTAAACCAAGCTCCTAGAGCATGGTATGAAAGACCTTCAAAGTTCCTTCTTGAAAATGAGTTTAAAAGAGGAAAACTTGATAAAACCTTGTTTCTAAAGTCAAAAGTGTGACATTTATTACTAGTTCAAATATATGTTGATGATATTATATTTGGTGGCATTAATGAATATTTGTGCGAGAACTTCGCTAATCTCATGAGTAAAGAATTGAAAATGAGTATGATGGTTGAGCTAAATTTCTTCTTGGAGCTACAAATTAAACAAACAGAAGAAGGAATTTACATCCATCAACAAAAGTATATTAAGGAACTGCTGAAAAAGTATGGTTTGGAGGCTTCAAAAGTAAACCATACACCTATGGGAACTTCAACTAGGTTGGACGAGGATGCTATAGGAACGAGTGTGGATCAAACCAAGTATCGAGGTATGATTGGCTCATTATTATGTCTAACTGCAAGTCGTCTCGATATTGCTTTTAGTGCAGTTCTATGTGCAAGGTTTCAAGCCAATCCGAAGGAATCTCATCTCACAGCAGTGAAAAGAATCCTAAGATACCTCAAAGGAACAGATGATTTAAGCTTGTTTTATTCAAGAAGTGATACCCTTGAATTGAAAGGATTTGCAAATGCTGATTATGCTAGAGATCTAGTCAATAGAAAGAGTACATCTGGTATGGTTCAGTTCTTTAGTCATAATTTAGTTTCTTGGAGTACCAAGAAGCAAAATACAGTTGCTTTATCTACAGCTGAGGTTGAATATGTTGTAGCAGCAGCATGTTGTTCCCAAGCGCTTTGGAGCGTGACTATGGAATTTACTTTGAATTATGTGTTCCCAACTATTGTGATAATACTAATGCTATTAGTATTTCTAAAGATCTCGTGCATCATTCTAGAGTTAAGCATATTCATATTAGGCATCATTTTCTTAAGGACAATGTTGAAAAGGGCCTAATTAAAATTGAATTTTGTGAAACTGAACGTCATATTGCTTATATTCTAACAAAGCCTTTAAATAGAGATCGTGTTGAAAAACTGAGACCTTAACTTGGCTTGATTACGTTGAAATAATTGCAATAATCTTTCTCCCTATTGGCTTGACTCTTTGGCATTTTATATAATTGAATAAATTTGGTGTTTTTATTTATTTAAATGCATCACAACATTTATATCCTTATTTCATACGTATAAGTGAAATTGTCTGAAAACTACTCATCAATGTCCAATAATATTATCCTTAGTGTTCTTTAAGCAATTCTATGTCTTAAGAGTTAACAAAGGATAAAAGGTTAATTGCGTTCCAAAGTAGCAAATTTCTCTGTTCCCATTCGCTGTTCCGAAACAGTGTTCCCAGCGTATTAGATTTACGATTTCTTTTCAAATTTCGAAATTCAAATAAAAACTTCAAAAAAATTCTGTTCAAATTTTTGTCCTAAAAATCTGATCTTATTTCCTTTACTCTCTCCTAATATCTCTCCAATTAGTTGGGAAATATTATCTTGTAATTATCTGAAATTCTTTCTTTATTTTTTTTCCTTCCTCCTCGAATACCGTGTTCAACACACGGTTAAGATAATTTTTTAACTTTTCATCTTCTCCATTAACCTCACATTAATTACCTCTATTAACTTAATCTCAAGCTTTCCCTCTAAGTCACAAAATTGCAACTATTCACCTTAATAAATACCGCCCCTCTTTCCTCAATAATGTATCTCAAAAAAACCTTCGATCTTCTACTCACAACGACTCACCAACTCCAATGTATATTTATCCCAATCCACCCAAACAAATTTTGAGAAAGAGGAAGCAAAGTGAAGGATGGGTGGAGATGGAAGTCGAAGAGACACATGCAAAATCTGAGGGGGGAACCTGCTGTTCCAGTGAGAGGAACAATGAAGATGGCGAAAAGAAAATCGAACGCCTCTAGGTATGTATTGGGTTTATGTATTGATCTTAGCTGGTGTAGAAGGGTCTATTTTCATCAATTGTAAGAAGTATTAAAGTTTCACGGTTAGGAACTGATGTTTGAGAATTTTTATAGTCAATGTCTCGTTCCCAAATTGATGGACGAGTTTGTGAGAACTTTTCAATGGATGAGGAGAGAAATTGTTCTACTCTTGTGAGAGGAACACAAATTGACTTTAATTGTGAAACTATGGGAAAATTGTTCGGTGTTCCGGTGAAGGGAACTGATGTCTGTTTATGCTAAATTCTGCTCGAGACAAAACTAAGCTGGGACCTATAGCTAGAGGGTGGCAAAGTAGCAAGATGCTGCTGAGCATAGCTAGGATGAACAAAGAAAGCTAGAACAGAGAAAATACAAGAACACCAAGGATGGTGACGCGGAAACCCGTGGAATAAGGGAAAAACCGCGGGTGACTTTGAGTCCACCAATCCATTATAATTTCAATTATTGCCTTAGAATTCTATGTATCGAAGCGATTGTTAGCTAAGAACAATGTTAGCTATTTGAATGTAAAATGTTGTATGCGTAATGCTTGTCCATTTTCTATACAATCATTGAGCTACATATATACTAAGAAGAATATCCTTTTGAACCAGCCTTTGCGACGGCTTGTAACCGTCCTTGGATCCTTGCTCATATCTGCAGTTAATGGCCTTGAATAAAATCTTCATCCGCATTTATCTCTCTATATCTTTGACTTTAGTCTTTGCGAGATTTTAGACCTTGGCAATGACTGACCCATAACGTATCTAGCAAAGCTGAGTTCCCTTAGCTGGGAGGTATTAGCTGGCTCTTCATAGCTGGTAGACTCAAGCTGGAATTCCTTAGGTGGAGAACCTCAGCTGGAGGATCATAGCTGCAACATTTATTTAACCTGCACATGTATCTGCGTAATTTTTCAGGATATCACAATGTCTACTTTAAGAAACAACGTGGTGCATATTCCCTATTTTTATATCTCTTTTAATGACCTACTTGTGAAGTATGGTGGTAAAAGAGGTGCTACCTCTATTAATCATAATCTGCTATCTGATATCACGTATTTATATCAAGTTTTCTCCCTTATTTACGCCCTAAATTATGCGTCATTTGAGCTATTCGGAGCTATTTTATGCTAACTATCGTAAAAGTTGTGGTTTTTGTGTTTTAGTGTTGATTTCAGGTTTTAGGAAGTTTTGTCCTTATTTTCGAGATATTTGAAAGTAACCACGGCTTTACGAGATGTTACGAGGCACGTAGGATGGCTCACATTCTTTATGGATAGTTTAGGAGGTCCCAAGACCTCTAAACGTGAAGAACTGAGAGTCAAAGAGTCAGAAGGAGCTTCCCATACACTGATCGGGCAGAAAATGGCCCGATCGGTCGACGATTTATTGATCGGGTAGGAGTGATCTCGATCGGGTGGGCTGGAATCCAGCTCCTAGATTGATGCTGCTCACGCGTGAAATGAAATTGAAAAGCTGGGCCTTTCCTACTACCAGCCCGATCGGGTGGCGTCGGCCCGATCGGGTGGGCCTAAATTTTGCTCCAAATTGTGATGGACTGTGTTTGGCCAAGAAGAGATGAAGTTGATTTTACTTTGTGTGGACCCGAACGGGCCATCCGATCGGGTCCCGCACTCGACTTCGCGATTTTCTATCATTTATTTATCGTTTTTAATCCAATAGTGCTTAGCTTAGTTTTAGAGAGTTTTATTTAGATTAAACACTTTAGTTTAGTTTAAAGGTGATTGAACCTCAGATTTGATTTCAATAAAGTAATTGCTTTCCGTCAATTGATATTCTTCTCTACTCTAAATCTTTTTAATTACTTTGATTGCTTAGTTTAATTTTTCAATTGATTCTTGATGTTGAAATTAGGGTTCCTTATTAATTTTATTATGGTTGATTTAATTATGTCTGAGTAGTCTAATTTCTAGGGATTTGGTGAAGGAAGCCATGTTTATACCATGAATTACTTTTTATTGCTATTAGTTTCTAGGTTTTGATTAGATTGATTATGGTGTGATTTGTTCTTAACGAGTATTCTTGAATCTAAATGCCGACAAAAAAGACCTATTTATCCATGTCCAATATGGTCCTCCTTTCTATCAATCAATCACAGGCATTATGGTAACAAAATTACAGGCTAAAATTAAGCAAATTAAAGCTCAAATGCTTTTCACAAAATCAAATTCACACCAAAAGTGTTCAATCTTAATATGAAAATAAAAATTTACCAAAAGGGAGAAGTAAACTCACCTCAACCTTGTCTTTCAGCTGTTTTTGGATAACATTGAGTCATTCAGCAGCTTAAAGCCAAGCAAATACTAGTACATCAATTAAAAAAGGAACTAAGATTCAATTTACATATTAATTTAAGGTTTAGGCTTCTTCAAAAGCTCATATTCATAGTAGAATCATATGAATTCGACATAATTAATTTCCAAAACGTGAAAAAAATGAACACAATCTCCACGCATAAGACCTAGCTAAACGAAATTAAAAAAATATGCCAAAATCATGAACGAAAACGAATTAGAGACAAAGAAACTAGAACAAAACCGTAGCTTATGGATGAAAATCGATGGAAACCTTCATATTTTACTGGAAAAAGGAAAAAAGGGGAGCAGGACTGAGAAAAATCTGGAAAGTGTGCAAATTGGAGACAAAGATGAATTGCTTACCTTAGATTGAGTGAAATCGAACCCTTGAAGATTTGCACAGAGAAAAACGACGAGAAATCGATAGAAATTTCAATCTGGAATTCGATGTTCTTTGACTGAGAAGCGAGCAAGACAATGAGAGGAGATGGCTTAGACCAGGGAAAAGTCAGGAGGAACAAATGAGGAAGAGAGAGAGAGCACAATATGTTTTTTGTTTTTCAAAACTCACGCGTGAATTCAGTCCGTCCGATTACGCTATAGCCAATCTAACGGCCCAGATCTCTTGTTTTCAGTTTTAAGATTAGGAGGTAGTTTTCACCGGATCCATCCCCTATATATATATATATATATATATATATATATATATATATATATATATATATATATATATATATATATATATGTTGAACATTCGATTTAAAACTTCTATAGATGAAAAAAGGGTTTTGAGATATGTTAAAAGTCTATATATGGACTTGGTTGATTGAAATATTCTTACGAGATATATGTTTCGATGTACTCGGTATATAAAGTGGCTTTATCCAACTAAGATATGCAAGGTATGGTTTGGGATTGAGATGGATTCCTTTAATGATCGCTCGACTTGTTTAATAGAAGTATGTATGAAACTCCTTTGAAACTTCAGTGGATTTGAGTATGATTAGTTGTGTTTCATGAAATTATTTGGATGTATGGGTATCTGGATATGGATAATTAGATGGAAGTTGTCGATATACTTTTCAACGTAATTGCCTTGTGGGTTCTGAGTTGAACGACTCGTATACTCTATAATGTTATTACCACTAGATTTCAAGTAAGCCAAATTAAGTAACAAATGAGATATAATCATTTAAAAGGGTTTAGAATGTTCAGTAATAATGGTTACTCCTAATTATTGAAATTCAAGAATACTTAATGAATTAAACGCCCTCTGAAGCAGGGATTGCTATATTGATTTCAGAAACACAATTACGACAATTACAAAAGTGGATTATTCGAGGCAACATGGTACATCAGATAGTATCTTATTGGTGTATTGTTTAGGTGCACGTTATACAATCTTGGAATATCTTAGGAGATTCTCTTTGAGGAAATGATTTAAAAGATTGGAATTATATGATTGAAATTGTAATAGGATAAATGAGTTGTTCGATGAGTTGTCGTACATAGATGTATAAGAAAATATAAGCGAAAATTAAGTAGCGCAATTAAGGTTGTAGTTTGGTAATCTAAGAAAGAAATTGTCGGAGTCTAAACGTTGAGACGAGTTTCATGATGATCTAAAGTTGAGACGAGTTTCATGATAATCTAAAGTTGGAACCTCTTCAAAACCATTGGATGATAGTTACTATCATAACAAATCAAAGTAAATGACTAACTAACAAGGTTTATATATAAGTTTTACCTGTGCGGCTGTACAAGGTTCATGAACAAATAAATGTGTTTTATAAAGATGATGAGGAAGTTCTTGAGTTGGAACTTAGGTGAAAAATAAAGTTCCTGAATAGGAATTTCAAGAGACAAGTAGCTTAGTTGCATAAGGTGTAATTAGGTTTCTTATACAAGAAACAATGATCAAGGTATAGAAAGGAATTGAAGTCGTTCCTTTAGTCAAGTACAAAGCTGTTTTTTGAGAATAAGGAATTGTTAGCAATGGAAGATTGCTGCTTTGAACCCTCTCCAACAGGATCGTATATGGTATGCAAGAGGAACCTTGTTAAATTATTTGTGCACCACTTTTTGGTGAACCGTGATGAATCGAAGAAAGTGCCTCAACCAAAGTAAAATATCGATCGTGTCATAGTACTAATCATCACAAGAAACATTGACGGCAAAGTTCTTAGTATTTTTCACGATTGTAATTAATTTTAAAGTCTAACTATAGACGTTTATTAGCAATTTTAATTTATGTAATGCAATAATAATGATACTGATAATAATATTAATAAGTTATTTACTATATGGATTACGGGCTATTACTTTTAATTTGTTTAATTTAGTTGTGTATTCGATTTATTTCGGCTTCGAATAATATGAAAAAATCATAGTTCGGACCATAATAGTTGCAAAAATTACTTTGTAACAAAATATACAAAATGAATAAAAGATTAAAATTTCCTACAATTTTTAATGAAGTAAAAATCATATTTTAGGCTAAAACTTATTAGATGATTTTAGGTAGAGTTTAATCACTAAGACAAAAATTCAATCTCCAACAAAAGACACTTAACTACATATAGATAATGATTTTATCGTCCTCGAATACACAAATTGGGTTTAGCTATCATAAGATCATGATTTGAACACTCAGATTACATTTTAAAATAAATTTCCATTAAATAATAATAATGTCAAATAAGTTTGGCTAAATACACATGTCAAGTAAACTATTGTTAAATGGACACATGCCATAGTTGACAATATGGGTTTTACTATCATAGGATCACGATGGTTTGATCACACTCTAATTTTTTTTTTTGAGATTAAAGGGGAGATGAAATATTCTAGCCTGGTATTTTTCACATATTTTATAGAGCAATATTAAGCCAAATAATTAGCATATGATACCGCTAACTGAAAAGAAGAGATTTCGTATGTATAATGTTTTGGATCTTAAAAACTATAAGTAGTAACCATAATTTATCTATATGGTAATGTATTCTTTATTTAGGGTTAAACCATTTCTTTATTATAATAAAAATATTTAGTTTAACTTAACATTTTTTACACGGGCATAAATCTATGATCTGGAAAGATTCTTATAGTAAGAAGATATATAATTTATTGAGATTTTAATACACTTAGATTGCTTACACTATATTATGGGATAATATAAGCCTATGTTATAAAAATAAACGATGATTGCTAACTATAGTACATTCGTTAAATGTGACAAAAATTAGTGGTATTATTTTATTCAGAAGGAAATATATGGGCACAAATTCTAAGAGTAGATGTGATAGGAATTAGTGGACGAGCTATTAAAATATGATAGTGGTGGGCCATATTTTTTAAAAGAGTAAGTGTGAGCATTAACAGAAGTATAAAGAGTAGTAAGGAAAAGAGTAGTCTGGGACGAGAGAGTCCTATATATAAAATCTAATTAATTAAGCAAAAAAAAAAATTAAAAAGGAATATGGGAAGATATTAATAAAATACTACTCTCTTCAGTCTCTAATGGTTATCCACTTATAATTCCTACAAAGATCAAGGCAATGTGAAGAACGACTATGCAAGTGAATCCTTTTTGTTTATTTAAATAGAGGGGGTGATGTGATAGTTAAAGAGTACATAATTATACAGGCCTAAGAAATGGAGTAAAGTTGTGTGAAAAAAGAACAAATCTTTGTCATTTTAGTAATAAAGTAGTGGATACAATTTAAGAGAGAAGACTTAAGCGAAAAGATGATAGAACTTTAGAGAATATAAGAAGTATATAATATTACAAAAAAAAAAAAAATCCAAAAATAGAGAATGGGAATAAAATGGAAAGATAATAATAAAAGTATATTACTATATGAAAATAAAAATTTCTAAAACAAAATTTTGAAAAACTATATATGGGAAAATACTAAAAAAACCAATTATTTGGAAAAAAATATAGATAGAGGAAATAACATGTGGTGATACTAATAATTCAATTGATATTAAAATCAAAATTTATTGATACAATTTTTTCGGAAAATAAATATAGGAAAAAGAAAGTCTAATAAAATATATAAAAAAATCGCATTGTTTATAAATAAAATTTTCAAAAAGAAAATATAGGGAAGAATAAGGGAAAGAACTAATAAAACATATTATATAAAAATCATATATTTCAACAATATTTAATAAAAATAAGAGAAAGAAGATGAGAAGATATTATATAATAAATCATTATTTCAAAAAAAAAATTAAATAGGGGAAAGATTGTTTCACATAATATAAAGATCTAACCTATAAACTATATTCTACGAATAATAGGTTTTTAAAAGCAAATTACAAAAAACATTATATGAGAAGATACTAATAAAAATAACATATGAAAGTTTTTTTTTCATAAACATATTTTTAAAAGACAAGATATGGGAAATAATATGGCAAGATACTAATGTAAGATATATTACTATGGGAATTAAAATTTTGCTAAAACAAAATTTTGAAAAAAAGAGAATATGGGAAAAACTAATAAAATTGTTTTCTAAAAGTCAGATTTTCAAGGTAACGAATTGCCCATATACATCAATATATTACAAAAACTTATGGTCGAAATTTCTCATCAACTTTAATTTTTTATGGAGAACTTTAATATTTAGTTTTAAGTGGAACACCTTTTCTTTTCTCCTATTATCCCAATAGATACTCTATCCTATTTTATAGTAGATTATATTATTTTATTTAAATTAAATAATGATTGTGTAACAACTTTTACGTAAATATTATGTTATTAATCAGTCTACAATTTGTACAACATGATGATCAATTTTTTTTAGTAAATATACCTTTTTATCGTCACAATGTTTTGCGTTCTAATAATCACAACTATTTACCATTAAATATTATAAATATATTGAACAAACAAACCAATTCCCATGCAATGCACGGGTCTAAAACCTAGTTTTTTTTAAAAAAATAACTACTTATGTATGTTTTAAATGTCACTAACATTATAAATTCTTTGATTCGATTATGATTAGTTTAGGAATGTAATATCAAATATCTTTCCTATTATGGCAATTAATTCTCTAAGCCAATCAACGATAAGCGCTTTGATTTATGCACTGATGTCATGATTAATTCCTGATTTCTTAATTAATATACATTTTTCTCTATTTAACACCATAGTGGACAACTTTGCATTATCATTCACATAACAAAAATTAGAGCTAGTTTATCTCATAAATCATGGGATTATTAAGGATGAGTTCTTTTCTACTTTTAGTGATTTTATCTTCATCATTTTTTAGTGGATTATGCCGCTCGTCGATCTCTAATCAACAAGAAATTATGGTTATTAAGGTACTAATTATAATTACTATATCACTTCATCTTAATTATAATGCAAGAGTATGTTAATTAGGTTGTCATTGTAACCTAATCGTATTACTTGCACTTATTGTTATCTTCTTCTTATTCTTAACTTTCTTGCAGACCAAACATGGTGTTTATGATTGCATAGATTTTTACAGGCAACCAACATTCAATCATCCCTTGCTAAAAAGCTTGAAGTCTAAGGTAGTTATTATGTTTTACAAAAATACAATATAAAATATTTGCTTTCATTACTTTCCACCGAAGAACTTGTTATTGCCTATATATACTTGTAATGAATATAACAATATCTTACACATATTTTTCTTTTATACTATTGATTGGAATGTACAATCAAAATTTTGAATTTTGATTGAAAAAGTGATTAGAGCAAACAAATACGAATAAATCGGATGAAAATAGTGGAAGAAAAAATTATAGCCATTGTAATTATATAAATCTTAGCCTCGTATAAAGTGATTTTATCTGTTCATTTAGCTGCTCTCAAAATGTAAAAGAAATTAGTTCGCTCATTGTGTAAATGAATGATCGCAATTATATACATATAATACATCTTTGCTTTTAGAATAGATGGTAAACTTTGACTTTTACGTTCTTTGATGCACAACTTTGACCATTAATATATTTAAATGTGTATTACTACTTGTAATTATTAAAATTTGATATTACTAAAATTTTCATTGAGACTTTCCAACCAATATTTTCATAATTACATTTTGTTATCATAATGAATAAAATAATAGAGTCAAGATGAGTGTGTGAATAGTGAAAAATACAAAGTTTAATATCTATATTAAAACGGGTGAAGTTCATATAAATGTATTTCATTCATTGTAAATTTGTCCTTGTTTAACTCTCAATTGATATTTATCTATGACAGGTTATGCCAAACTTGGTTGAACTTCAAGAGCAAAAGTATTAGTGGATTTGGACTCAAAGACGGTGGGTGTCCCACCAGAACTGTTCCTATTTTAAGAGGCAGTCTACTTTCGGGCAAGCCTCAATCACTGTCTCCCACTCCTATTGTAACGGGACATTGTGTAAGTTTTTTAGGACTTGCTCGTTATTGTTTGACTCTAACTTCGTGCTTATAAACGGACAATGATGTCTAAAGTACCTTACTTTAAACTATATTCATTGTTTTTTATATTATAAATGTATTTATCTTTTCCATGTTGGTTGGTTTAGGTTGCTGTAGTCCATACAGTTAATTTGGACAAGAAATTTTTTGGAGTTAATGGATCACCCACTCTTTAGAAGCCTGTGGCACAAGGCACTCAATGATCTGCTACTCGAATAAAGCTTTTAAATGGAGCTGAGAGCATTGAAGCAGGGTGGATGGTAATAATAAATAGATAATAAATAGATAATAAATAAGATACACTAAAAGTTAAAATTACTAACACTATTTTTTTCGGTTAATGTGGTTAACCTTTAGGTAAGTCCTGATATATTTAAGGATAATGAAGCTCATTTCTATGTCAAATTCACGGTAATAAGCATTCATACTATACAAATCTTTAACATATATATATATATATATATATATATCTTTGTATTATTCTTGTTTCTGTCATACTAAATCTAAATTTTTACAGGCAGGAGGAAAAGAGTGTATTAATCTCCAATGCCCAGGTCATGTCCCAAATGCATATTCTGTCATTGGAGGCGATCAAATTTTTTGGAATATATCAATTGACAAGGTATGAGTTCACAATGAAGGAGATAGGATAGATTATTAAATCAGTAAATGAATTTTACTTAGGTAGTGAAAAAGATTGACAAGCTTAGAAACTCAATGCTATCTTGGTACATCTTTGGTATTATTCTAAGGTATCAGTCTTCATGATTTTTTAGTCTTATGATTAGTTAATAATATAGGTCGTATAACAAATATGCCTCTTTTGAATAATGACACCAAAAGTTAAAACTATTTTTTATAAATTTTATAGTTGTATTCGTAGATTACAAAAGAGTGAAAATTGAAGACTGCCCTTTACAAAATTACCAACATTTTGTCTTATAACACCAAAGTCTTTAAATGTCCATTAAACTTTTATTATGTGGCTTTCATATTAACGTCATTATATAAAATTACTTCAATAGGAAAAAAGCTAATAACCGCTAAAGAGCATATGCTTGGTTTGTTTATGGAAATCGTTCAAGTGTCCATAGGTGACCGCAAATTCTATCCTATACACGCAGACACTATGCGCATGGTGCACTCCTAAACGCATGCCATAAAACACAAAACGCACGAAAATCACTTACTCAGAACAAAACATATGGGCAACAACAATGAACGGATATGAGCAAGGTCCTAGGGAATGCACATTTTGTTGGACAATTTTGAATAGAGGATCAGGGAATGAACAATATGATGATGGGAAATTAGGCATTTATTTTAATAAAGAAAGGAATAAACATTGAATATCTAAGGTTCATGAATGAACAAGGGCAAAGGGAATGAACATATGTCGAAAAACAAGGAATAGAAGGTCAAAGAATGAAGAATATGAAGAAATAACTGAATATCGGTAGTGAGGCATATTTTTTTGTTAGTTAAGGGATATAGAATGAACATGTAAATAAACATATGTTTTTACAAAATGAAAATGTGGATGACAATAATGAACACATGATCAAACATAATGAACATATGGTCAACCGCAATGAATATAAGAACATTAAGAACATCTAGTTGCAAGAAATTAAATGAACAAGGGTAAAGGGAATGAATATTTGATTGAAAAGTAATGATAGAAGGTGAGGGAATGAACAATATGAAGCAATAAATGAACATAGGAAATGTAGAGAATGAACATTTGTTATTGCAAAGGTGTAATTTTATTACTAAAAGTATAATAACTAACATGTGTGTAATTTTATTGCGAGGGCGTGTAGCATCAAGATGATGGCAACTGGTGGGTATCAGTTAATCCGGAAAAAAATCTGTTTGGTTATTGGCCAAAAGATTTATTTACAACATTGGCAGAAGCTGCTAATCAAGTTGAATGGGGAGGTGAAATTGGAAATCCTGCACTAGTGATTCCCCATCCGGAAATGGGCAATGGAAAGAAGGCCAGCTATAATACTAAAACATCAACATGTATTGTGCATGTAACTATTGTGGATGAAAGCTTTCAAAATGTTGAACCTAAAGACACTCTTAAGGTTTGGGATTGTGAAAACTTCTACACGGTTTTAGATGGTGGTTATCAAGGTGAATATTTAGGTCGACTTATGTTCTATGGAGGCTTTAATTAAATATGTGTAATAGATGATGTTGATGTGGAAGCTTCACCAACACAATATGTCTTTGTCCATTTATTAACATAAATAATTTGAAGTTTCGTCTGGAAGCTAAAATTGATTTCCATCTTTGAATATTTTCCAACTTTATAGATCATTTGAATAAGAAACATACTTTTATTTCCAACTACGTCATGTTCTTCTCAACTTATTTTTAATCTCTATCAGGAATAAAATAGTTCAAATAATTCCAAATAAACGTTAATAATCTTTGATAAGTTTGGATAAGTATTAAGAAGTGCTAGTAAGTTTAGATATCTACTAATAAGGGGTTGTTCTCTTCGGCATAAATTAAATGAATTGAATTGAACTAAACGTTGGTAATGGCACAAACCACTAGGGTTGTCTAGGTTCTTCAACATAAGTAACTTGTTGGACTTGAGAAGGGAACACAAATGGTTCATCAATGATTCTTGAACCTGTGTGTCTAACATGGCTAAAGTTAACTAATGTATAACCTAATCCATCTTTCTTTATACCTCTCCTCTGTACCACATCAACCTAATCAAAACCAAACAACACAGGCTTAAACTATCCATAATAATCAAGCTCGATAATATCAGTGACACGCCCATAGTAAACTACATCACGAGATAATGGTCTTGTATCACTAGAACTTGCATAACCTTTTGTTTTCGCTACCTTCATAATTCAACTATTTTGAGTAGCCATTTCCTTCTCATACTCTTTGATTCTAAATCGATAAACATTATCTACATCAAATGCATGGAATCTTCTTGCTATCACATTTGGGCCTCGTGCATGCAATCTAATTACATTAGTGACTCGCTCATTTGTAGCACTTTGAGCACTATTAACCTGAAAAGAGGAACATGAGAATATTAAATAATAATTCATACATCTAACATCAAATATTGGATTAAATAATGAGAAATTAATAAAAAATATCTAATTTGAAGTTTCATACATAAGCTAATAACCAACCACCGAATTCTTCACTGTGTTAGTGCGCTTTTTCAAGTTGAGATAGACGTCTTCGACGAGTAACTCTATTAATGTGCGCAATGTGATCCCTGATTAAGATATAACATAAAAAAAACGAGGTGATACGTTTCGTACTCTAATGATTAGTTATGCGTGAAGAGTTTCTAAATTTATTTACTTTTTTAAAGAATCAAGGTGGAATTCATAGTTTAAAAGTATATATCAGTGCAATTGCTTCCACATTTTTTCCTCTAATCTAAATCCTTGACTCCCCCCATATGGTTTCCCTTTGAAAGGAAATACGCTAAAATCATTTTCCTGATGATCTTCATCACCATTGTTTGGAGCCTCATTTCATTGCTCTACCCCAGTCAAATATCTTGAATAGAAGATAAGATATTCATCGGCAAGATAAGTTTCCGCAATGCATCCCTTTGGTCGAGCATTGTTGCGAACATATGACTTCAAGGTTTTTAGATACCTATTGATAATATTATATATCAAAAATTAAAATACATATAAAGTAACATATAATGATATGATAGGTTACTAATATAAGCATTACCTTTCAATTGGATACATCCACCGTTAATGCACAGGTCCAGCAACTTTTGCTTCATATACTAGGTGCACTGCCAAATGGACCATAAGTGCGAAGAAGGAAGGACGAAACATCCTAAAGAACACAAGACTCATGCCACCTTTTATTCTAGTATGTCAAGATCCCGTGCATCAAGTGTTTTCCCACATATCACACAAAATATGCTGAATAATTCAATCAACACAGAAGCTACTTTGTCATCTAAATTTCCCCTTAACGCAACAAGAAGCAAACACTACATTATCACATGACAATCATGACTTTTGATCCCGCTTAAATTTCGATGCTTTTGAACACAACGCGCGATGTTAGATGCTGCATCGGGAAATTTGACCTTCTCTAAAGCCTCCAAAGAGTACTTCCTTGCCTCTTTGCTCAAATGAAAGCAAGCTGGGGGTAAAAAGATGCTTCCCGACACACGTCGTTGAGGCCATAATTTTTTTCGAATTCACAGATGTTTAAGGTCGCGATCCTTTGAGTTTTTTGGATCCACATTCAGTAATGTATTAATGACATTATCACAATTTTTTTCTATATGCATTACATCAGGATTATGACGCACTAGATTAAACTTCCAATAAGGAAGTTTAAAGAAGATGATTTCTTTATTCCACGTATGTTCAGGTACACCAGTAGGTGGATCATTATGTTTGCCCAGAGTAAATTATATATATTTCAATCGCTCAATCACCTGTGATCCAGAAGATGGCCTAGACGCTGTTATATCTTCTAAGAAACGGTGAAGGTCATGAAGTAAAATTTACCACCAGATTTTAAATAAGGAGCACAATGGTTCATGTTCCAGGATGGAAATTCATATTTGCCATAAACATTCCAACCAGACAAATTTCCAAGCGTCGGGAAATCATTTATCATCTAATTGAGTGCTGCACGCATCTGAAAAATTTCATTACTTGAAGCATCATAAGTAGCAGTACCATTTTCCCACAAGTCACACAATTCTTCAATAAGAGGCTGCAAGTAAACATCAATGTAATTTCCCGGAGCAGTAGGGCCTGGAATAAGTAATGACAATATGAAGTTCTCCTTCTTTATGCATAGCCATGGAGGTAAATTGTATGGTATGAGAATGACCGGCCAAATACTATATTTACTATCGAATTTACCAAATGGGTTAAAACCATCACTTGCAAGCCCTAATCGCACATTACGAGGTTCATTGCCAAATTCTGGAAGCTGAGTATCAAAGCTTTTCCAACATTCGGAATCAGCCGGGGTACTTTAATAAACCATCCTCATTCTTGTGCTCTTTATGATGCCAAGTCATATCAGTTGCTGTTTTAGATGACATGTATAACCTTTGCAACCTTGACTTCAATGGAAAATATCTTAACACTTTCATAGGAATTAGCTTTTTTTTTCTTCCTTGGTGAACTTAATGCATCTCCATTATCATTTTTTTCATCATTCTTCCCCCTAGAAGCATGACATTTATGACACTTTTGGGCTTGTGCATGTTCCTTCCAAAATAGCATACAATCGTTTGGACATGCATGTATTTTCATATGTTAGTGTCACCTTCACGAAAAGCATCGTTCAAAAGTTTCAGAAGCACGTCAAATTATTTATTAGACCAATCAAATCGACACTTTATGTTGTACAGATGTAGCAAAAACGAAAGTCGATTGAACTTTGTACTCCCTAGATAAAGTTCCTTATCTACATCTTGAATCAACTTCTTTAATTTCTCCACATCAGGATGCGTATCATGATTTTCACGAGCATTTCCCTCCATATCTAATTCATTAATTTCGTTGTCTTCAAATTCTGTTGACAGTGCTTCACTAGTAACACGAAATATATCACTTAACATTTCCATCATATCTTCTGAACCATTATTCTCACTCTTAACAATCGGTTTTTGAACCTCATATGTATTTCTTTTCAGAACTGTAGTGGAAAATGACTCCCCGTGACAATACCAAATATCGTAACTTAGCATCATCTGATTCACCACTAGGTGGTCAAACATCTCATCTCTATCCTCATGAAAGTGATTGACACATTGTACATGGACATGGTACTTTTCCATTCATATCATTTCTTAAAGCAAAATTCAAAAATTCATTGAGACCACTTAAATATTCCTCGCGATTACCACTAAAAATCCATTTTCGATTCCTATGATCCATTGGACTGAGAACAAAATGAATCATCAATCCAATAAGGTAACTAAATTAAACAAAATCACATATTCAATTATCAAATGCAACTAAATTTTAGAAACCACATCTCATGTGATAACCATAATAAGTAAACATTCATTTAAATCATGACTTGGTTCATATACAAATGCGATATGACAGTTTGAAAAACTTTCAATCAATCACCTAGATTTGCCAAAAATAAAATTTAAGTAGCATTGGGGTGAATAAGTGGGGAAAGTTATTAAAATAAAAGCATATAATTTCCTATTTGTTAATTTATTTACAAATATGCCATTTGATTTGCACTTTTAGAAAATACAGGAGATTAATTAATGAGCAAATCTGAAAAGTTTGTGCAAGAACAATGTACAAGTAAAATCTATATACTTGAAGTAGTTTCTTAACTTAGTTTATTGCTGGATTATACTCGGTTTAGTTGCTCATATTAGAATATATATACATACAAAATATATATATACATATAGGTTAATTACATTCAACAATTAGAGCTCATGTGTTTTGGTGTTTCTATAATATAGCACTAAGCAAATTGTTAGCAACTATCTTTAGGCTCCATTCTTATTAACTTATTTTTTCTTTTTTTTTTATTAGACCTTATTCTTGCATATTTGAACTTATCTTTAACTTTTTTTTTTATTAGGCCTTGTTTGAACTTATCATATTTTATTCGACCTTATTAAAACGCATTTGACCTCAATAACCTTTTATATGACCTTATTAGTTGAAACCCTATTATTCGACCTTATTTTACCTTATTTGGCTTTATTCAGCCTTATAAGACCTTATCTTAACTTATCTGAACTTTATTGTCATGATAAAGGATAAAAATTAGTTGAAAAGAACGGACCCATAGTCCAAATATATTGCGAAATAACATCAATTTATTAGAAATGATATGCTAGGAACCAATAACTCTAAGGCCGACCATAAAATATGACATGCAAACATGATGTTGGCAGCAAGCTATTTTACATAGTACTCCCTCCGTTTTTTTTAATATGCATGTTTGCTTTTGCGCGCGAACCAAGGAAAAAGTGCAAAAGTAAGAGAGAAGATTAGTAAAAGTAAGGAAAAAGTGAAAAAGGTAAAGAGAAGGAAAGAAAAAGTAGGAGAGAAGTGTAATAATTAGGTGGGCCAACCTTCCATTTATGAGAAAAGGTAGAAATGTACCAATTAAAAAAACCCCAAAATGGAAATAAGTGCATATTAAAAAAACGGAGGGAGTAGTATAAATCACATTATACAACCAGGAGAATCAAAGAAATTAGAATTATCAGTATGTATCATATAACAACAAAAATGGATCTCTTCTTCTTCGATAAATCCAAGAAAGATAGCAAAATCATACCTCATTAAAAGAAGTAGAACTATAAAACTTAAGGAAAGAAGATTTACCCCCAAATTATTGACGCAAGAAGGTCTCGTACGAGAAGTTGAACCCACTGCGAAACCAAATTTCTAGTGTATCTCCACTTCAAGTATTAAAGAAAACAAACGAAAATGAATTAAACAATCAGAAATAAGGACAAATTAGCAACAAAAAATGAAAGATATATAATTGAAAAGTAATGAAATAACGTAACCTAACCTAACCAATCACAATTGACCCCAGTAAGCACAGTATAATTTGGCCCAATGATGGTAAGGCGCAACAGAATGGCGAGGAACAAGAGATGAGCTGAAACTGAAAAAATGAGAATTGTGAGAGAATGGCAAGGCAAAAGAGATGAGGATGAGTTAATTAAATTGATTAGAAATGTAACGAACTTAGAATATTACATTAAATTGAACACACTCATGTATCCAAACAAAACCCAATTCCAAAAATCCATCCTAGCACAAAGCAGGTTTTGCTAGAAGCATGAAATTCAAGTAATTCAACTAAAATACAAGTGGTGATAATGTTTATAAAAAATCTTGAGTGTATTATCATTGACCGAGTTCTAGTACAGCAGTTACTTTACAAAACATACAAAAGATTAAAATACAAAGTAACTCAACTATAGAAGATAAGAATAAATCTAACATAAGTATAAACCAAAATAACTAAGATAAAGTTTGCAAAGAGGATATATATGTAGTAGCTATCTTTATGTACATTTACAGGAAGAATAGGATAATGCAAAGATAGCAATACAACTAAATGAAATCAATAATGATAATTATGATCTCAAAACCAAATCAAACTAAAAAATAATGCTAAAACTTAAAATCAAAGATTCATCAGCAGTACTCAATATCCCTAAATTCAACTTGATAAGAATCCGGGACGGATCCAAGATTAAGTCCTCACAACCTTCACCCAGTTATGATTCTTTAAGGGTTCTAAAACAAATTTAGGGCTTCACTCACCTTAAACTCCATTTAGGGAGATAGTATTGAGATTAAAAAAGTTAGCTTCACTCACTAATTGTATTAACCTCGCTTAGAATTAGGTTTCACTCGCCTACTTACTAAGGGTCTTGTAATTAGATTCACTCTCTAAAAACAAAGTTGCGGCCCTCATGCGATCGCTTCCAGCGACAGATGTACTTGTTCCTCTTCTGTTTCAAGTCCTTGACGGACTTGTCGTATTTTTGTTGCAAGTCATCCCGCTGAGCCTGGGTAAGATCGAGTAGCTCCTTTTGGCCCCTCAGCTGGCCCTCGAGATCAGCAACCTCTTTGCGCGAGGCCTCGAGCTTCTTTTCAGTTGCCTTGAGCTGGTTGGATAGGTCCTCTTTCTTGGTTATTAGGCTCGTCCTCTCGCTGTTAAAAGCTTCGAGGTTGTCAGCATTCAACCTCTTGGCCGTCTCGAGCTCAACCTCGAGAGAACGGACATTTCGAGAAGCCTCCAGCGGCTCCTGCTTGCACTTATCAAGCTCCTCGGCCAGCTTACCCGAATCACGACCTTCCTTTTCAGTAAGGCAGGCCATTCGGATAGACATCTGCGACAACAAAAGTAACAAGAAAAGTGTTAAGTTAAAGAAGTAGGATATGGACAAAAGAAATAAACAAAGAAGACTCACTTGTAACCAGCACTCGTTGAGTGCCTCGATCTCCTTCGCTACACCGAGCTTAGAGACGTCCTCCTTGTCCCCAGGCACCAGCAATGCCTCTCGAACTAGTTGGTAACGAGCCCGAAGAGCCTTTCAGCTGGCATTCCCGATATTGACGGCGCCGGACTGACCTTCGACGTCGTCTAGCCAAAAAGATTTTGTCTTCTTGACCAGGGGCTCCTCGACCTCATCCTCGCCCAAAGGACTGGAACCCGCACCCAAATGGAAGCTAAGATCCGGTATTAAGGGATCGATTGATGGGGAGGTGTGAGTTTTTCTTTTAGATCCCGCACTCTCGAGGACCTCGACCGCTGATAAAGGAGGGTCGGCAGAGTAGAAGGAGGGGTAGGCAAAGGTTTCGGCGTAGTCGATTTCGCCTTTGGCTTATATTTTTGATTCTGCACAAACAAGAATGGACTAAGTTAAAAGGAAACAAAGAACTAAAGCCAAGCAAGAGGGTGTTCGAACTTACAGCAGGAGGTTTGGGAACTTTAAGCTCCCCCGTTTGCATCGATAGCCTGGCCATGGCAGCCATACCGCTCTTCGCAGTATTCTTCTTCATCTCCTCGTCGAGATTGTTGTAAGCAAGTACTGCAAAAGCAAAAATGAGTCAGAAATAAGTTTATATTACAAACAAAAGAAACAGATAAGTAATAGACCCCTACATTGGTCATAAGCCGGGGACACGCCGAAAGCCGACAGGAAGTGCTCGTTGGCCAGGTCCTTGTCATTGGGCAGCCAATGATCAGTTTTGTATTTCGGCTCCCGTCAATGTGGAACGACGTGGCCTGACAGTGAATGGCCACTATAGCCTCCTCGGCGTCCATTTCAGGCACATTAAGATTCATGCCAAAGTTAGGAGGGCTATCAGACAAAGTAACAGGCACATCCCACGGCTGGTCCCCTCGAAAAATGAAGAGGAACTCCCCTCAGAAAAGAGCATGGTTGGTTTGCATCTTTGTTGTAACCTTATATGATTTCTCGTCTCTTCGGCCATTCTTGACCATGATAAGGTGTCTGGCTTGAAAAGAACATCAACCAGGCCCATGGCGAAGCTCGGACACTTCGTCTATTATGAACATGTTGCGCCAAAGGCGCAAGGAGGGTCGCACTTCAAGCATGCGACAAATACATAAAAAGGCAACAATTGTCCCAACAGAGTTGGGCATAAGTTGACATAAGGCAATATTATACGCCTCTAAAATTTCCTTAAAAAGTGGGTGCAAGGGAAAATGCAAACCCAGCTCGAAATACGACTTATATACACCAATACACCCAGGGGGTGGTGACACCACCAAGTCGGTGACTTGGGGAGGATTCATGACATAGGGCAATTTTATGTGATACAAGGTTGACAGAAACGACAGCCCGCCTTGAAGATCCTTTCGCCACTTCCCCGTTGACCACTGGCCACTTATTCCCAATCTCATGTTGGGGGAAGGTCAGGGCTCGATATAGTCGGATGTCGAAGTCCCTTCATCCGTCGCCTCCATTATTTTCACTACACCAAGGGAAAGGAAAGAATCTAAGTAACTCCTCTTAGAAGGAGGGAAGGCTATCATTACTTTATTCGGGTGATCTAAAAACTCTTCGGGACCCTCGAAGTTCTCCTCACACTCCTCTTCCTCAATGGGAACGGCGTCGAGTAAAAAATCAGAGTTCGGGGCCCAATATGCTATTGATACAACAGGAACCTCATCTACCCATGTTTCTACCCAGGGCATATAAGGAAGGGGCAAAGTATATGAAGCACTCAGTTCGAAAACAGGGTTCATTATTTATAATACAGTGACCCCTATCGAATTTATTAAAAGAAAGGAAAAGAGTCAAGAATGAGAAATCATACCTTGGTCGAATTACACGAAGGAGATTCCTCGCACTCTTGACGCACTCTGAGCAGCACACAAAGGAAGCAAAGGGCTTCTTTAAAAAGAGAGAAAACTAGAGAGAGAAAGTAGAGAGAGAAATTAGAAAGTGAGTAAATGAGGAAAGAAGTGAAATATTTATATCTCACCTAACCTGAACAGTAACCTCTCTAATATGAATAGTCACCCAACATGGGAGTTCGTGCCAAAGAGTAGAAGGAGGTTTGTTGCGATACATTATTTATACGGTTGAAACGTATAAATACCGGTCAAAATATGGTAGACCATCCCAAAAGTTGACTTTAAAAAGTTGACTTTAAAAACATTGACTTTAAAGCGTTGACCCTCACCGGGCCTACATCGAAGAAATTCAGCTGTATAAATCTTCCCTCACCATGGCTTCCTCGAACTCTTCAAAAGGAACAACCCTTTGACTGAGCTACCTCGAGCAAATTCAAGGATGTTCTTTGAATCCATACTTAGAAAATTTTCCAAGTATGCAAAGCCCTTCACAAGGCACCCCCATTTCGAGCAAACGAGTGTTGAACTCAATTAGTGATAGGATTTAGTCGTGTCACCTAATCAAAAATAAACCTACAGTCCTCTAACTATGTTAGTCAATGGAAGCAGGGACGAATCCACAGGGAGACAGAGTTTCTAAATTAATATTCAATCAAATCAGCTACTTCAGATGAAATCAGGGAAAAATTAACAGAACTAAAGATTAAGCTAAGGAAGACAGATTAAATCGAGGAATTGACTATGGACTAAAAACCTAGGGTATTAGGTCGGTCCACCATGCTTATACCAATCAAATAGGGTCAACTACTATCAAAACCTAAGTCAAGAGTCGGGGGATTAGAGCATGTGTCGAGCTATGGTTAAGACTCAACGCTCATAGTTCAACATACGCCGCATGTTCACTAACGTAATCAGAACTATTGACGTGTCCTTGGCCTCTAGTCGTAAGACGGATCTGTGCAAACAACTATTAACCACAAGCAATCAATGAAATTGTACAATGACATTAATTACTCAATAAGAACAAACCACATCACAATCACCCTAATCAAGCCATAGAAATTGATAGAAATCTAAATCACAATCATGGTATAAACATGGCTTTCCTATCTAACACCCTAGAAATAGAACTACTCACTCATAATCGAATTAACAACAACAAAACTAATATGAAACCCAAACAATTGCATCATGAATAATTAAATAACTAAGCTAAGCAATTAAGAATAATAATAGAGATTAGGGCAAAGAAGAATACCAATTGACAGAAAGCAGGAACTTTTATTGAAATCGAATAGGTTCAATCACCTTTAATCTAAGCTAAAGTGTTTAAACTAATCTAGGAACAATGAGAAATAAACTAGAGTCTCAGATAATAAAGGATCTCCCTAAAATAATGAGGAAAAGGTATTTATAACACCCCCCAAGTCTAACTAAAACCGGAAATAAAAGGCGAAAAATCGCGAGAAAATGCGTGGGACCCGATCGGGCCATAGGCCACCCGATCGGGCCCATAGTAAGCCTTTTCGTTTCTCTTGATCCGCCACGTACCCAGCAGCAAAGGCGAAGAGTGGGCTGCCACCCGATCGGGCCCGAGGACATCACCCGATCGGACCTGGTGCATGGATGCTTAATAAGTTTCTCTGGCGCAACAACAAGCAGCATGTAATTTGGGTCAACCACCCGATCGGGTCGGGCGGCAAGCACCTGATCGGGTCTGGGTACATGGGTGCTCGCCCGATCGGATCGGGCATGCCTTGCCCGATCGGGTCCGCAACTTCTATACCCGATCAATATATTTTCGCCCGATCGGGCCATTTCTGCCCGATCAGTGCACGGAAAACTCCTTTTTGACTCTTTGGCTCTCAATTCTTCTCGTTTAGAGGTCTTGGGACCTCTTAAACTACCCATAAAGCTCGTGATCCATCCTACGTGCCTCGTAACATCTCGTAAAGCCGTGGTTGCTTCCAAATGGCTCGTGAATAAGGAGAAAACTCCCTAAAACCTGCAATTCAACATTAAAACACAAAACGACAACTATATACGAATGTTAGCACAAAATAGCTCCGAAGAGCTCCAATGACGCACAGATTAGCTTGTAAATAAGGGAGAAAACTCTATATAAATACGTGATATCAAACTCCCTCAAGCTAAACCTTTGTTTGTCCTCAAGCAAACAGAACATGAACATGGAATAGATCGCCTCACCCCATAGATAAAAATCAATCAAAGCTCAAAACATTTTCAAGACTAAGAATCGTTCAAGCAGACATAATTCAAGTTTGGCTCATCAAATCCATCCAACCACCAATCATTCAAGCAATTTATCAAACTCAAGCATCCACAAAGCATACAAGTCCTGAAAAGGCACTCACAAGGGTGTCACTCCTCTCAATTTTGTGGCAGGCAAAGAATATGCCCGAACACTCACCAACCCGACCATAAGTACCCTTCCCACTCACACTCTCATGCGTTTAAGAAGGTTCAATGACGCTCAACCTAGTCAAGTCGACTCAATTAGCAGAAATACTCTTTAACTTTGACAAACTGACTCGAAATCAATCAAATGAACAATGCAGACACGAGCTCAAGAGGACTTTAGAGGGTTGTAATGGGGCTTAGGTAAGAGGTAGGGGATACTTTTGGGTAATGTGGTGGAAAAACTAAGAAAGGGGGAGCATGAATCATTCAAGCAAGGCCTAAGATGGCCTACACAACTCCCAACAACACCATAAAACCACGTAAAGTAACCCAACTCTCAAAATCAATGATAACTCACAACCAACCCAATTTTCAAGCAATGAAGCGAATATTTCTTTATAAAAATACGTGAATGAAGGAACTTTGAATTCTTTTGAACTTTTATTTCTTTTTCTTTCATTTTTCGAACCAATCATTCACGCAACTCAAATTTTGCTTTTTCTTTTCTTTTTCTCACACTCAAACCACATAAATACACTTTTAATTCCTCAAAAGCCAAACTAAACCATGAAACCAATCTCAAACTCAACCCATACAAAAGCGCCCCCAAGCTAGGCTTGGAAATAGTATCGAAATAAAGGTCATGGGCTCATAATAAGGGTTTAAGTAACACGAAAACAGGTCATTAGGCTCAGCGGGGCTAAGGAGGATAAAAGTATATCAAAAATTCACTCTGAGGCTCAAGAATCAGACAAAAGAACGCCTCTATCACAGCAAATGCTACAAGTCATTGAACATTAGACAAGTACGAAGTCAAAGTCAAGATCAATCAACTAAAGAGGAACTAACACACAAAAACAGACTGGATAATAATATGAATCCAATAGGCTACAAAGAGGCCTCATAGTCTAACCAATTCAGGCATGCAGCACAAGGTAGTGTAATATAATCCAAATTCGCTCGAAATCATAGCAATCAAACATCAAATCATAGCCTCAAGATAACAAATGCCCAGCTATCCAGAGAACAAAGTCAAATCATTTTCAATAAGAGCACACCAAGGGGCACAGGGAGGCAACTAAACCAGTCATGGGAACCATATTTTTTTGATTTTTTCAGAATTTTTCGAAAGTAGTAAATCTATCCTAAAAAACAGTAAAAGAGATAGGGAATACAAACAGAACTCCTCCCCCAAGCTGAACTTGGCAGTGTCCTCAGTGCCAAAAGGTGATAAGGACTATGTTAAGAGGAAAAACAATGTTAGCACCCTCACTCTCGCTCACAAAAAGAAGAAAAATAAAAATAAAAAAAAGGAAAAAGGGAAAGAATACGAGTTGCCTCTCGCACAGCGCTGGTTTATAAAGGTCCCGCACGACCATAATCTGCCCTCTCTCAAATAGGAGGGGCTTGGCAATGAGTGCCACCCTCATCAAACATCTTTCACCTCCAAATGTTCTTGATAATACCTCCAGACGGTGAGGCAACCTTAGGTGTAGTTGGAACCTTCTCCACACCTACTTCATCCAAAACCTCATCCCTGCAACAAGATTGTTCAAGCATAGGTGCCTTAACAGCATTGGTTAGTTTAAAAATCATTTTATCATCACCAACACTCAGAGTTAAAGACCCAGAATTGACATCAATGACAGCACCAGCAGTACACAAAAACGGCCTACCCAGAATAATAGGCATCTGAGCATCCTCATCCATATCTAACACCACAAAATCAACAGGAATATAGAATTTTCCGACCCTCACAGGAACGTCCTCTAAAACACCTAGAGGGTATTTTATAGAACGATCAGCCATCTATAAAGTGATTTGTGTGCATTTAAGTGCTCCCATATTCAGTTTCTTATAAACAGATAATGGCATAACAGAAACAGAAGCACCTAAATCACACAAAGCCTTATCAATGAAAATAGGTCCAAGATGGCAGGGTATAGAAAAACTACCAGGATCTTTTAACTTTGGTGGGGTTTTATTTTGAATAAAAGCACTACACTCTTCAGTAAGAGCGACACGTTCTACCCGACCAAAGTCTCTTTTCTTTGTTATCATGTCTTTCAGAAATTTGGGATAAACAGGCACTTGGGTAATTAAATCTGTGAATGGAATCGTTACCTCAAGGTTCTTGACCGTAGCCAAGAACTTACCAAACTGCTGATCGACCTTTGATTGTTGCATCCTGTGAGGAAAAGGTAGCCTTGGTGTAAAAGGCGTTTCAGAAACCTTCTCCTTTTTCTTTCCTGTCTGTTCAGCTTCTGCAGACAAATCGACTTCAGACGTCGAATTCTTCCTTTTTCCTTCCTCTACCACCCTCTTCTTCCCTGCAGTTGGGGTAACCTCATCAACGGGCAACGGAGGGGCATCATATGCAATGCCACTACGAAGAGTGATGGCATTCACATGTTCTCTATGAATGGTTGCCCTGGCAATTGTCCCTGCTGCCTATGTGCATTAGTTTCTGCCAATTGAGCAATCTGGGTCTCAAGAAGTTTTATGTGTTTCTCTTGAGCCCTCTGAGCATCCTCATTGGCTTTCTGCATAGCCTGCATAGCCAACAATTGTCTCTCTTGGGCTCTTTGTGCCTCCTCATTTGCCTTTTGCATGCTCAACATCAGCTTCATCACTTCAGATATGGGAGGCTCTTGTGGGTTATTGTTTTGTGGTGGTGGGGTGGGAAAATTTTGTGGAGTTTGAAAATTATTGTGGTTATGGAAGTTTTGTGGTGGTGGTCTTTGGAAATTTTGTGGGGTGTGATGGTATGGGGGTTTAGGATGGTTTTGTGGAGGTGGAGGGTGATGGTTTTGTGGATTTTGGTAAATGTGTGGAGGGGGAAATTTTGTTGTCTCTGTTGGAAGGCGTTTGCCTGCTCCATCTGAAGTTGACTGAACTGACAGTCATTCCCAAAGTGACCCTGAACACCACATACCTCGCAGTAAGATGAGGTAATGGGTGCTACGGCAGACATAGCATTAATACTCAAAGGAGGTGCTGCTGAGGAAGAGGAACTGAAGGTGTTAATCTGCTGACTCAGCTTCGCTATCTGCGAAGTCAATAATGCAATGGCATCTACCTCCAGTACCTTCCTCGTGAGGCTTCGAGAAGTGGAATGATCATTGGCTGCGAGGTTTGATAGAAACTCGTAGCCTACATCCACTTCCTTATCCAGAAAAACTCCTCCTGCAGACGAATCAACAATACTCTTCGTCTCGGGCTGCAGACCATTGTAGAATGTCTGCGTCAGGAACCATTTGTCCATGTTGTGGTGTGGACACTCTCTCTATAAATCCCCAAACCTAGCCCACGCTTCCCGTAATGTTTCATCAGGCTCTTGGGAAAACGTGGCTAGTTTGTTTCTGATTTCTGCTGTTTTAGTAGGTGGGTAATACTCTCTCAGAAATGCAGCATAAATCTCACTCCATTCAGTCTCCTTCACGTCGTTCAACCATTTCTGGGCTCTATCTCTCAATGAAAACTCGAACAACATGACTTTGAGTTGATCTGAAGTGACACCGGCATGTTTAACGGTTCGGCAAAGCTGTTGAAACCGTTGCAGATGATTTTCCGGGTCTTCAGTAGGGTGCCCACCAAACTGATTTTGTTGGACCATGCTGATGAGTCCAGGCTTAATTTCGAAATTTGCCGCGGCAATGGTGGGCATAGTAGGTCCAGTGGAGAGACCATCTGGGTTGGGCACCCCATATGACTTCAGTGACTTTGACATAACTGAAATCAAGGTGTCTGTTCCAGAGGTGTTCAGCTGAACAGACTGCTTTTCTTTCTGATTTTTCTTTCAGATCCGCCTGATTGTCCTAGTAAGATCGGGATCTGCTGGAATAGGGGAACCGTTTCTTTGAGACTTGGGCATACAAAAGAAACAAAAAGAAGCAGTAAAACGTACCTCAATTGGAACAATGAAGTTCCAATGAGGCACAGAGAAGTAGACCAAATAATCAAATAAAAACTAAGAAAACTAGCCGTCTCCCCGGCAACGGCGCCAAAATTTGATAGGATTTAGTCGTGTCACCTAATCAAAAATAAACCTACAGTCCTCTAACTATGGTAGTCAATGGAAGCTGGGTCGAATCCATAGGGAGACAGAGTTTCTAAATTAATATTCAATCAAATCAGCTACTTCAGATGAAATCAGGGAAAAATTAACTGAACTAAAGATTAAGCTAAGGAAGATTAAATCGAGGAATTGACTATGGACTAAAAACCTAGGGTATTAGGTCGGTTCACCATGCTTATACTAATCAAATAGGGTCAACTACTATCAAAACCTAAGTCAAGAGTCGGGGGATTAGAGCATGTGTCGAACTATGGTTAAGACTCAACGCTCATAGTTCAACATACGCCGCATGTTCACTAACGTAATCAGAACTACTGACGTGTCCTTGGCCTCTAGTCGTAAGACGGATCTGTGCAAACAAATATTAACCACAAGCAATCAATGAAATTGTACACTGACATTAAGTACTCAATATGAACAAACCACATCACAATCACCCTAATCAAGCCCTAGAAATTGATAGAAATCTAAATCACAATCATGGTATAAACATTGCTTTCCTATCTAGCACCCTATAAATAGAACTACTCACTCATAATCGAATTAACAACAACAAAACTAATATGAAACCCTAAAAATTGCATCATGAATAATTAAATAACTAAGCTAAGCAATTAAGAATAATAAAAGAGATTAGGGCAAAGAAGAATACCAATTGACAGAAAGCAGGAACTTTTATTGAAATCGAATAGGTTCAATCACCTTTAATCTAATCTAAAGTGTTTAAACTAATCTAGGAACAATGAGAAATAAAATAGAGTCTCAGATAATAAAGGATCTCCCTAAAATAATGAGGAAAAGGTATTTATAATACCCCCCAAGTCTAACTAAAACCGGAAATAAAAGGCGAAAAATCGCGAGAAAATGCGTAGGACCTGATCGGGCCATAGGCCACCCGATCGGGCCCATAGTAAGCCTTTTCATTTCTTTCATTTCTCTTGATCTGCCACGTACCCAGTAGCAAAGGCGAAGAGTGGGCTGCCACCCGATCGGGCCCGGGGACACCACCCGATCGCGCCTGGTGCATGGATGCTTAATACGTTTCTCTGGCGCAACAACAAGCAGCATGTAATTTGGGTCAACCATTCGATCGGGTCGGGCGGCAAGCACCCGATCGGGTCTGGGTACATGGGTGCTCGCCCGATCGGATCGGGCATGCCTTGCCCGATCGGGTCCGCAACTTCTATACCCGATCAATATATTTTTGCCCGATCAGGCCATTTCTGCCCAATCAGTGCACGGAAAACTCCTTTTTGACTCTTTGGCTTTCAATTCTTCTCGTTTAGAGGTCTTGGGACCTCTTAAACTACCCATAAAGCTCGTGATCCATCCTACGTGCCTCGTAACATCTCGTAAAGCCGTGGTTGCTTCCAAATGGCTCGGGAATAAGGAGAAAACTCCCTAAAACCTGCAATTCAACATTAAAACACAAAACGACAACTATATACGAATGTTAGCACAAAATAGCTCCAAAGAGCTCCAATGACGCACAGATTAGCTTGTAAATAAGGGAGAAAACTCTATATAAATACGTGATATCAATTAGCCCTTAGGAGGCCACCTCGAATTTTCAAACGAGTGCCCTTACCAGGCCACCTCGAATCTTCAAATTGAGTATTGGACTCAATTAGCCCTTACCAGGCGCCTCGAAGAAAATTAACCACTCAATGGTTGGTGTTGGCAATTTTATAACGAACACCCTGTAGAGGGCGTTCGAGTTTTGTATAGAACCTCTTCAAGGAGGGCGTTCGAATTTTGCCTTTCATAGAACCCCTCCAAGGAGGGCGTTCGAGTTTTGTTATAAACCACCCTATGATGAGTGTTTTTCATTTTATATCGAACACCCTGAAGAGGGCAGACGAGTTCTATATCGAACCTCTCTATTTGAGGTCGTTCGAATTTTATGAACCTCTCAGTAGGAGGGCATTCGAATTTTAAGAAACATTGAATTGTAAGTGTGTCCAAGTCTTTTTAGAACCTCTCCTAGGAGGGCGTTCGAATTCTATGAGCTATTCTCCTAGGAGGGCGTTCGAATTCTCATTAAACCCCTGTATTGAGTGTGTTCTAATTCTATGAGCTATTCTCCTAGGAGGGTGCTCGAATTCAATGAGCTATTCTCTTAGGAGGGCGTTCGAATTCTCATTTAACCCCTGTATTGATGGTGTTCGAATTCTATGAGCTATTCTCCTAGGAGGGTGCTTGAATTCTATGAGCTATTCTCTAATGAGGGCGTTCGAATTCTCATTGAACCCCAGTATTGAGGGTGTTCGAATTCTATGAGCTACTCACCTAGGAGGGTGCTCGAATTTCATTAGCTATTCTCCTAGGAAGGCGTTCGAATTCCCTTTGAACCCTTGTGTTGAGGGTATTTGAATTCACATTTGAACCCCTCCAAAGGAGGGCGTTTGAATTCACGTTGAATCCCTCCAATGGAAGGCGTTTGAATTCACATTAAACCCCTCCAATGGAGGGCGTTCGAATTCACATTTGAACCCCTCCAAAGGAGGGCGTTCGAATTCACATTGAACCCCTCCAATGGAGGGCGTTCGAATTCACATTTAACTCTTCCAATAGAAGGCGTTCAAATTCGCATTTAGCTCTTCCAATAGAGGGCGTTCGAATTCACGCCCAACCCATCTGGTTGAGGACGTTCGAATTCGCATTTAGCTCTTCCAATAGAGGGCGTTCGAATTCACGCCCAACCCATCTGGTTGAGGACGTTCGAATTCTCATTTACCTCCTTTGGATTAGGACACTCGAATTTTACAAAGGCAACCCCACTTTGGGGTACGTCGAGTTTTTTTTGCAGCCAAGGCAGACTATTCCGCTCCAAATCGCAGTCTCATCATGATTAGACACTACGACATAAAGCGTGGGGCTAATGTTTGGGCCCCTTCCAATCATTGCCCACCTAACCGGTGAAAGTACAGGCCTTCAGTCAGGCCCACTGACAAAAAGGCTTTCATGACGTCACCATCTTCACCAGATGATGTCACTTCAGTACTACCTATAAATAGTACTCTCATCTGATCATTCAGGTACGTTTTCCATATATTGCAGAGCATTTACTTGTACTATTCTCTCTGACTTCTGAGATCAAATCTGACTTAAGCATCGGAGAGCCGATCTCGGGAGCATCCCCGGGGTAGTTCACGGTGCTCGGTTTTGCAGGTGCCCGGAATTCGAAGACCTTGGACTTATTTGGTTACTACCCTAGCTGGAATTGGACTTCCCCGAATTACAAATTCACTGTGTTTCTTGTGACCCGAAACAAAAGATAATATTTAAAAAGATTTTGACATTATCCTAATTAAATCAGAAAATCATTTTTAAAAAAATTCCTAACAAACTAACAACTAACTCCCTAATGTCATGGACTAAGTAAAAACTTACTAAAGAATCTCTAACAACCTTACTTGGGCGCACAACAATGTTAGGCGCATAACTTGGGATATGTTAGTTGTTCCTAAAGTCTTTTCTAGGTATGTTCTCTAACCTTATTCCTAATAGTGCCAGTGTTTGTTCATGTCATGGGAACAGAACCAAGTTCCATTTGAGAATTCAACACAAACTAGATTAAGTATTTACTCAACCTTAACAAGAAGAGATTAAATACATCCTAATGTATTCCAATCTTCACTCCAAGCTTGATACTTCATCTTTCGAACATCTTCACTTCGATCTTTGATTAATTCTCCTATTTAATCTTCGATCAAGTATTCTCTTTGCTCGAGAATGAATTACCTAGCAATATCATAAGTGAAACACAATATGTATTTTGTTAGTTAAGTCGTCTTTAAAACTCAAGGGTCAACAACATCTTAAGAGGATATACGTACTGTGAGAGGAGTTGTTCACCCATCATTTAGATCTGCCTGTCATGCTTTTGGTTTGCTTGATGATGACAATGAATGGCATGCAGCTCTATCTGAACCATCTACTTGGGCTTCAGGTGCAAGTTTAAGAGATCTGTTTTGCTTTATAATGATGTTTGCGGAAGTAAGTGACCCAAAACAACTTTGGGAACAACATTAGGTAAATCTCATGGATGATTTGCAACGTTTTATGCAACGACAAACAAGAAATTTCGATTAGCAGTTAAACTCTGAAGATCTGCAAAATATAGGACTACTCAAGTTTGAACATATCTTGAATAAGTCTGGAAAGTCTTCGGAGGAATTTTTGGACATGCCACGTCCTTCATCGAAAGCTGCAGAATCGGCTGACTCGAGAAGAACTTGACTTTGACATATGTGAAGAATCCTTGAAGTTCGAGACATTAGTTAGAGGGCCTAACACTGATCAATATAAGGTCTACAAATGATGTGGTTGACGCCCATCTCAGAGATGTACGAGGGTTATTTTTTGTCTATGGCTCTGGTGGGATGAGAAAGACGTAACTTTAAAACACATTGATTTCTAAATTTATATTTGATAGAAATATTGTACTTTCAGTGGCTTCATCCGGGATCGCTACTTTATTACTGCCAGGAGGGAAAACAACACACTCGACGTTTAAGATACCTTTTGATCTAGATCATCCATCATTTGATGGCTTTAAAAGGATTCAACCTGCGCTGATTTGGTTCGTGAAGCAGCATTAATTATATAGGACGAGGCACTAATGACACATCGACTCGCATTTGAGGCGGTGGATCGACACTTTAGAGACATTTGGAATGACAACAGAGTTTTGGGGGGTAAGTTGGTTGTTCTTGGTGGTGACTTAAGGCAAATACTTCCGGTAGTGCCAAATGAAGGTCAAGAATCGATTGTCCCAGCTACCTTACATCGATCATTATAGATTGTCATGTTATGCACTTAAGGATAAACATGTGTTTGTGTCAAGGAGCATCATCTCATGATATCTCGGGACAAATTCAACAATTTGCTGATTGGATATTATAAGTAGGGGAAGGTAATGTGGCAGGGGTGTCAATCATAGAAGACAGGGAACCCAATTGTATTGAGATTCCACATGAGTTTTTGATTAAAGACGACGAAAAGGGTTGGAAAATTTGATTAATTTCGTATACCCTAACTTGCTCTCCAGGTACACAGATTGGGGATACCTTAAGGAACGAGGAATACTAGCACCAACAAGCAATGACGTGGATGAGTTGACTATAAAAATTTTATCGATGATCCCAGGAGAAGTGGAGAATTGTTACAGTTATGATAGCTTAGCTCAAACCGGAGACGATGGGTTCATTGAAAACATGGAGGCGACAGAGTTACTAAATTCACTAAATATCTCAGGTTTTCCTAATCATTGTTTGCACCTTAAAATTGGTGCCCCCGTGATATTGTGGCGCAATATGAACCAATCAATAGGATTATGCAATGGGACACGCCTAATAATCAAGAGATTGGGTATCAAGGTGATTGAAGCACAAGTCATTATTGGGCCAAGAGCACGCGATTCAGTCTTAATACTGAGAATTGATTTAACACCTTCCGACAAAAAGATTGGCCTGCCACTGAAAAGAAGGCAATTTCCGTTAAAATTAGCATTTGTCATGACGATAAACAAAAGTCAAGGCCAAACTTTGAATATTGTTGGCATTTTTCTCCCAAGGCATGTATTCAGTCATGGTCAGCTTTATGTTGGCGTGTCGCGAGTTACATCTCTTAATGGACTAAGAGTGTTGATAAAAAACAAGAAAGAGGTCCCGGAAAACTTGACAAAAAAATATTGAATATAGGGAAGTGTTGAACGCTATTAGTTTGTAATATGTATTTGATAATAGAGAGACTTTTGTATTAATTCGAAAAATTAGTTTGTCCTATTTTCAAATGCAATCAATATTAATTGATGATATCTCCTTTTATATTACATGCATGTATTAAGTCTTTTATCTAATTTAGTTGATAATGAAATATTTAAGTTAGATAAAACTAATAATTATCATATTATTTGGATAATATTTAGGTTATATAAAACTAATAATTGTCATATTGTTTGGAAAAAGATTAATGTGCCAATGCACATAATCATTATTAGCTCTTACACTATATCATACATCTTTATTGGATATTGTTATTATTTCTTTGTTCGAAATGGACATCGTATTTACTCTCTGTTATTATATCACCATTGCCACCACTTATGCAAATATGAGGGTACGTTTGTTGTGGATGTTAAATGAGCGTGCAAATAATAGACGAAGAACAAAACCAAACCCACCCCAAACCCCGGACACAACACCCCCCCAGATGTACGCCTGAAATTTGGAGAATTAACATCAATCTTAACAGTCCTTGACGATTGTCAAGATATTCCAAAATACAATTTCAAGTTTGTGGAGTTTGCTGATGCTCCAAAATATAACAAGAAGGCACTCTCTTCACATATTAGTACGTTTCTGTAAAATCTAATATTTTCAAATAAAGCTTCTTCTACTATTGACTAGCTCACCCACTAAATCATGAACAAATGTTATTGGATTGGTGATTTATGTATCTGAAATAATAGATGTCAGAGGTGACGGACAATCACTAAAGAGGAAAATAGTGCTCTGTAACACAAAGTAAGGATTTAAAAATAATATTGCAAGTAGAGTGAATAATTTATATTAGATGCATCAATTTAAAAATAAATACATAATTATACTTGGTGTTTTGTATTCTTACAGAATGGAAACAATAAAGCTAACTTTGTGCGAGAATATGGCCATCAACCAAGGAGGTTTCTTATATGAAGAACTTAATCAAGACCATGTCTTGGGTGCATCTTTGGTAGTTGTCGGAGATCATCATAGTAAAAAAAAAACTTATGGGTAACTTTACGCATTTTTAATATTATAATTTCGAGCAAGCTATTAATCCTATTTAACTTGGAATTTTGTTCCAGGTGCATGTGTTTCTACAGTGGGAATAACTATATTATTTATTGATCCAAATTTCGAGAAAACTGATGATATCCATGGATGGTATATTTTCCTATATAGTTCTTTTTTTATGACAAGGTTTCATATCTTTCAAAAATCTATATTATTTATGTATAAAATATGTAGGTATGTTGAGAATGAATATGGGCAAAAACATATTAGTTCGACTCAGACAATGGCAAATAATTCCCTCCAAATGCAAGTCATCTTCAATGCTAAAAGGAACAGTTTAGACCAATATTCAGTAATGATGAATGTAATATTACTAACTATTTTTACTTTAACAAACTCTTTATTATTATTGATGCTTATTGTTATATAATATGAGCATTATAAGGGGGTGAATTATAGTGAGAGAATATGCAATACTATTTGCGGAAATAAAAGCTAGCTAGGGATCGGAACATGTAAAGGAAACACGAGATATTTTAGCAAGGAAAATCTTCCTAGGCCCAATAGGAAGAAACGACCTCGACCACAAGGGATTTTGACTCTAAACTTTCCACTATAATAGGCCAAACGACTCTGTTTACAAACCTATTACTTTTCTCTCGGGCCACAACTTGAGTTCCTAAACTCAAGTTCCCAACAACAGTTCCCACAACTGTTGTTCCTCTCGAACTTCCTTGGAAGTTCCTTACTTTATATTTCTCACGCTTCACTCAAAGCTTCTCACACTTACAAGAGCTCACTCAAACCCTTACCCAAAAATACAACGATTAAAACAATGGAAGAGTATAAATTCGTATAAAGTAAGTATGAATTCTCTTAGGAACGACACTGACTCTTTAAGACAACTAAGAATATTTGACTAAGTCAAACACATTGTGTTCCAAGGTTTAGGCGCCTATTTATAAAGTATTTAGGCACGACCATAACTTATGTCCACTAATCCACGATGTCCATTACTTTAATTTATTTATTAGTTTTTATTAAATTTTATTGAGAAATAAATAACCACTAACCCACTACTTAACTTAATGAAGTGAAGCATTAATGTTGAACGTGGTTTTGAAAACTTGGAGCTTAATTAAACTAATTAAAAATAAATTAAGGCTTAAGAAAATAATCAAGCCCACTAACCACTTCACTGTAAAACGTGTAGCAGTAAACTTGAAAGTGATATTTTGCTTGGGGAATAATTAAGTCATTTTCTTCTATTACTTTATAGGAAAATATCTTTTATAAATGTCTTAAACATAACCGAAAATCATAATTATATTTTTAACGAAAATCCTTTTATAAACCAAAAATCAGATTTATTTTAATAAATAAAATCTTTTGATTTAAATAAAATATAAAAGATAAGATTTAAAAGATTTTGATATTAACCTAATTAAATTGGAAAAACATTTTAGATAAATTCCTAACAAACTAACAACTAACTCCCTAAAGTCATGGACTAAGTCAAAACTAACTAAGAACTCTCTAACAACCTTACTTGGGCGCACAGCAAAGTTAGGCGCATAATTGGAAATTGTTAGCTGTTCCTAAAGTCATTTCTAGGTCTGTTCCCTAACCTTGTTCCTAACTGTGCCAGTCTATATTCCTGTTATGGGAACATAACTAAGTTCCGTTTGAGAATTCAACACAAACTAGATTAAGCATTTACTCGACCTTAACAAGAAAATATTAAATACATCATAATGTATTATAATCTTCACTCCAAGCTTGATACTTCATATTTCGAACATCTTCACTTCGATCTTTGATTAATTCTCCAATTTAATATTCGATCAAGTATTCTCTTTGCTCGAGAATGAATTACCTAGCAATATTACAAATAGAACACAATATGTCTTTTGTTGGTTAAGTCATCTTCAAAACGCAAGGGTCAACACTTATGTCATTTGATGGTTTTAGGTAAAATATTTTTGGATGTTGGGAACAGTGTTAGCTATGGAAAATGATTGTCCTCTTTGATATGATTCATGCTCTTTACACAGTTAAAAGGAGGGTACATGCTTCATATGTGGCACCAACTTTGACCAAGTTGTGCCAAGGTATTTTATATCTTATTTTAATTCACAAGTTACATATCAATTAAATATGGAAAATTTGTCAGAAAGGACCTTTTAAAAGAGTTTTTTTTGTGAGAAAGGACCTTTTAAATTTTTTTTGGCTTTTAACAACCTTAAACAAAAAATTTTTTGCGAGAAGAGACCTTGAGCTTGTTTTCCGACGTTGACCACCGGAAACCGGCGTTGACTAATATTTTTTCACAAAAAAACTCTTTTGAAAGGTCCTTTCATTAACACCCCCACCTCTCTCTCCTCCCCCACCCACATCCCACCTCCTCCCGTAACCAGCCACCACCAACCTCACCCCCACACCATCTTTGCCGGAGTTTGCCGGCGAGGCTACCCACCACACGGTACCCACAACCCTGCCGCATCCTCCATCCATTGCTGTCTCTCTCTCCTCTCAATCCCCCCCTCTGTTTGCTGCTGCCACCACACGGTACACCACCACCATATATAGGACGTCGCCGGAACTTAAGGAAGAGCTCAAGAGACGGAAGTTGATGAATCTGCCGTAGCTGAGGAAGCTGGTTTGAGTGAGTGAAAGGTGATCAGGGGAGGACGAGGAAGGTGGTCAGTGAGCGGCATGTGGTGGTGTGAATTCGTGGTGGTGTAGGTCTGTGGTGGCGCAACCACGAGGATGAGAGGGGAAGCGAAAAGAAACAAAAGACCAGATTAGGATTGCAAATAGGAAGAAAATATTAGTCAACGCCGGTTTCCGGTGGTCAACGTCGGAAAACAAGCTCAAGGTCTCTTCTCGCAAAAATTTTTTTGTTTAAGGTTGTTAAAAGCCAAAAAAATTAAAAGGTCCTTTTCTCAAAAAAAAAAACTCTTTTAAAAGGCCTTTCTGACAAAATTTCCATTAAATATTTATTATTATATTAATAACCTCATCATTAATGCAGATTTAGGGTCCCTATGACAATAGGTGACAAGTCATGGACGATGGACATTACGCTATTTTAGTGTGCATGCCGAGATGACTATTGGAGTTGTCGCGTTATTTATTAAAAACCTTTCGCAACATGTACGTGTACACCCCCTATAACTACAAAACTCACTTACAACTGTTTATCATAACTTTCCTTTTTAAAAATGTTTAGAAATTTGAAGATCGCTATTTGGAGGAGCACTTACAACTTACAAACGAGTTTAATGGATTCATATACACTTTTATACTATATGCCCTTAAGAAAGAAACTGATGAACTTGTGGTTGCAACAATATTTCCTGTAACATGGGAAGAAGAGTTCTATAATTTGAAGAATCACCTCTAAAATTAAGAAATCTCAACCAAGTGATTTTACTATTTTGCAAAAATTGGTATTTAGATTAGATTTGTAAGACTTTCGATAAATTTTCTTATATTTGTAAACCTTTTGATAATATCTTTATTTAATTGTTATTCTAAACATCGCGTGCATTAGCACGAGCACAATCTAGTTTCTCCTTTATTGCCTAGCGTTATTCTGACGATTGTCAATCTTTTTACATAATTGCATGATTTGCCAAAGCTAGGCCCAAAAACAAGCGGGAATTACAAATATTTCGAAGACGCGCCATATTCTTGGGCGGGACTTTTACCGCCATATATTTCCCGCCCAACATCGACTCATCGCCCACTCTTATAAACCCTACCCACCATTTCCATTCACTAATCTCAATCCTCTTTCATCTCATCAGCCTACCAGCCTCTTCGACGAAATTCCCCCACAAAGAAAACCCACCATGGTTGTCCCTCTTCGTCCTGGAAAATTCTACGGTAGCAGTCTTCCTCGTCCTAGACTGTACACCGATGTGAAGTTCAACGATGAGCGTATCGATCCACCAGTATCCGTCCTCGATCCGCTTATGTCTTGGGCCTATGAAGCTCATTGGTCGATGGGAGGTCTCAGCTTCAATCGCCTTCGTCTTCAGGGGAAGATCGAAGGCAATGTCAAGAAGCTGAGAAAGGAGAGGGAGAAGAATTTCTTAATGAAAAAATCTCAAAACTCAACACCAACTAAAGAATCAAAGAGAATTATCGGAACCCGAAGTCGGAAGTCTGCCGATTGGATTGATACGCCTCCACCGGCTCCGATCTCAAAGAAGAATAGAAAGCGGGCAATCGAAGATGAAGAAGAATATGAGGACGAGGAGGAGGGGAGGAGGAGGAGGAGGAGATTGAAATGGAGATTAAGAAGGAAGTGAGACAAAAAGGAGAGATGAAAAGGAAGAGGAGAAGACTTGTGAGGAAACTTGGGGATGATTTTGAGTTGGTGGCTTCTGAGAATAGGAAAAGAGGGAGTAGTCCTCTGAAGGATATGGGCAATGAAACAACTGTATCTAACGGTGTTGCGTTACGTACTCGGAGCAGGAGGCATATGGTGCTGATGGAAGAGGAGGGAGAAGATGGTAATGGTGGAAACAAGTCTAAGAAGAGTAAGAAGGCTGAGGTTGAAATTGGTAGGAAGGGTTCTGTTTCTCCAACTGGGTCTAGGAGTACTCCAAGATTGAATAAGAGATTGAATTAATTTAGTAGATAGTTTGTTATGGTTTTTCTATGAAATTTGTGTTGGAACTTTTTTTAATTTGGTTAGCTTGATGTCCATATTAGTGGTAGGAAAAATTGTGAGGATTGTCAATTGAATGGTTTATGTTTGCAAATCTGATGAATATGACTTGAAATATTAACTGTGTTCTTCAATTTGTCATGGATTTTGCGCTTTTTGTTCAGATATGGATGTGAAATTTTTTATATCGAATTGATGCAGTAACTCTTGGTTGCATATCTAAGTTTACAGATTTGTAATATATATATATGTTTGTTTGACATTTGTTATTGAGTTGATCAGAAACAACCAACATCGCATACTCAATTCTAGAAACTTGATCGGTTAAGAAGATTGGTCAGCTAATATTGCATTTCTAATGATTATATCCTGAATGAAGTGTGATTTTTTTTTAGATTGATGAGTGGGTACAGTGTAATGTCAATTCACATTTGATCTTGCTCTGTAGAAGGTCTATATGGTGATAAATAAATTAGAATCACATGCTATTTGCCTATGGTTTATGACATATGAACTGAACCATACTGACATAGTTGTTGCAGTGAGTTATACGGAGGTAGAAGAACGCATGTAACTTGGTAAGTAATGACTAGATAATCAGTTTCAAGTTTTGGGTTTCGTGGGGCCCTCAAAGGAATAAAATTCCAACAATTAAATCCTATGTTTGTATGAAATTTATTAAAACAAATTACCTTTACTAGAGTTAAAAGAAATATGTTGTTCCCTCCCACCCATACATGATACATCACCAAGATTAATTTAACTTAATTACTGTAGGAACCAAATAACAATACCATTGAATTGGACTTTTCAACATCCATCGCATAATTTCTTCACTGTCCTCCTAAAGTGCAATCAATTTACCCGATGGCTGAAAATTAAAATTCTACTCATAGATTCAACAAATTTGGAGAATTCTCAATTCATATCTGTGTGGGGTTTTGTCCAACAGAATTCAGTAAGTAAAATGGAAAGGGCGGAGCTCACTGGACAGAGCCCATTGAACATACACCTCCAAATAACAATAAAGCAATTAAAGCCCAATTTGGGAATGGGTCAAAAGCTTAATGAAACACGCACATATCAGCCAAGGCCCAATAATATCCTAGGTCACTAATCCAAGTCCACTCGCTAAATACTTATGTTCATGTATAGGATAGATACATTTACTTTTACTAGAGAATTCCACATACTTTATTATACTCAAGATTGAGGCTTTGCACCTCTGATGTTGGAGCTGACTTAGATATTGAAGGGGCGTTCCTTGTGTAACTTATGATCCCAGTGAAGGAAACTTAGGACACCACTTTTCCCACCAGCAATCCACTCATCACCACCCCTACAGTTCTGTACAGAAATAATTTGGCACTAGAAGAAGGAAAGATTAGAAAAGTCAACTTCCTAATGGTGGTCTCATACTCGAACACATCTAGTTCCAGCGATTCACAAGGGAAACGCCATTCCCCCGCCAGGGGAATGGTGAGAGAAGAGCTCTTCTACTCACTCTTGCGTTGTGCACACCACCACCAAGAATGCAACAAAGGGAGAATCCTCTAGAAAGAACCCCCCACCAACTTAGAAGCACTTTGGTCATGCCAACTTCGGCACAATTACAAGTAGCAGTGGATACACATAAATTTGCAGAGTTATGGAAGAGAATGGGGGTCCAAGAGGAAGAGAAGACCCTCCAAACACCATAGAGACACCCTAGAGAACTTGCACAGGTGTGACTCTATGGTGAGGAGGCTGCCAATGCAGAGTGGAGAGGAACATGTATCTCTTCCACAGAAGGAGATCATGTGTGGGTACCACAGAAGGGCCCGCTCACCTGAGGCAAAGTACATGATATGCTTGTCGAGAAACCATGGATTAGCCTATTTCAAAGGTAGATGGGCAGAGGACAAATGGTTTATTGAGATCATGATTCATGCAGCAGCATAATCCCAATTTCTTTAGAGAGAAAATTGCCCACTAACTATGTGGTAGATCCAATCCTGATGTCTACCACCATAACCCAACGTGAAGTATCAGATGCTACCCTCCAACCACGACAAAAAAGGACAATAGAAGAAAGATCCCTCTAAGGCATTTTTCGAAAAAATATCTGAGGATGTCCCAGACAAACTGCTAATCAAAAGAAGGTTGGGGCCTCTCATCAAAGTTACAGAAGGATAAGTGGAGAACATATGCCCCTCCGACTTAAGGGAAAACTATGATCAACAAGAGCAAGGCCAAACAAGCATCTACCCTAAAAGCAAAAAACTCCAAGTCCTGCACGAAATCTCCTTTGACAAATGAGATCAACATGGCCAAGGTATCAAGGGCATAGCTCCCTAGCTACCTTTGTCTTGATGAGGAAGACAACCCGAGCTCGCACATTGTCGCCTTCAAGACACACATGGAACTGGGAGCCTATAATGAACCTTATGCAGGCATTTTTCTGTTATTTAGGATGGCCCAATGCCTAGTTCTAAATCATACCACATGGCTCAGTATGTGATAAGAGGTTTTTAGTGTGTCGTTAAGGCACTAAGAACCGCTTAGAAAACAATACTTATAATCCTTACGAGCGACTACTATGAACGTAGCAATGGCAAGTCAAGGGTCGAACCACAAGAAAATAGGGATTGACTAAGGCTATTAAGTCTAAAACTACCTAAATGAAGGGTATTTGGTGGTGTAAAGGATTGAATAATTATCAACTAATAAGGCACTAAGAACGCTTAGAAAACAATACTTATAATCCTTACGAGCGACTACTATGAACGTAGCAATGACAAGTCAAGGGTTGAACCACAAGGAAATAGAGATTGACTAAGGCTATTAAGTCTAAAACTACCTAAATGAAGGGTATTTGGTGGTGTAAAGGATTGAATAATTATCAACTAACAACTAACTAAAGAATGACAACTAATAAACAAGTAGAGATGTAAATAGAATAGAGAAAACACTAGAGCTTGGGTTACTCGCATGAACTCGCAAGACACGACACTAATGCAACAACGAAACTATAGAGAATAACATGCAAAGTTAAGTTTCCCTCTAAAGTACTTGAGTCCTCTCTCGAATGGTCCTCAAGAGTAATCAATTAATCAATCAACTAAATCCTCTCTTGAATGGTCTTTACCCGATTGATTAATAAATTCAATTTGCTTGGAAAACCCCTAATAAGGATCCTCTTAATTTCTATCCAATCTCTTGGTCTAGAAATTAAGTTGATACATGGGAATGACAAGACAACAACAATCAATTAAGAGTAATTGAAATCTAAGCCCTAGCATAAACTTGATCAAGGTCTACCCTAAGGTGTCAAAACACCAAGATCAATGCATAGTAGACATGAATAAAGTAATTACAAGACCATCTTAATTAGCCCTAATTTATGCTTTTACCCAAACCCTAGATAAGGAACTACTCACTAATCATGGATTCAAAGCAAAAGAGATTAAACAAATTAAACATGATTAATAAAGCAATGAAAATAAAGAAGAGAGATTGAAAGAAAATTACTTGGAATGAAATCACAATTGAATCCTCAAGGTTGCAATATGACAAGAACTAAGAGTTTTAGAGAGTTTAGAGAATTTAACTAAGTAATTAGAGTCTAAGTAATGAGATAATTCTAAACAAAAACCGCAAAAACTATTTATATGGTCCATTAAATGAAGACGGAAAAACGGGGTAAAAGCCCGAAATCAGGTCGACACGGTCGTTTCGAAAACGACACGGCTGTGTAGACCTGTTCTTCAATAATCCTAAGAGTCTTCAAAGGTTACTGCTTCCGTGGAAAAATATCTACACGGTCATGTCCAAAACGACACCGCCGTGTAGACCTGTTCTTCAATAATCCTCAACATCTTCAAAAGTTACTGCTTCCGTGGAGAAATATCTACACGGTCGTGTCCAAAACAACACGGCCGTGTAGACCTGGTCTTAAAACTTCAGCAGATTTCAGTTGGAAACTGATTGTGGGAAAAATACGCTACACGACCGTGTCAAAATCTACACGAACGTGTCCTCCTGAGAATGCCAAATCATTCCACAATCCAGGCCTTCACTGCTCCCATCAACGAAAGGCTACACGTCCGTGTCAAAGGCTACACGACCGTGTAGGCCTGCTTCCATGCTCTCCCAATGCTAGGCCTCCACCACAGGTCCTCTAATGACCGAAACGCTCCAAAAACTGCTAGTTACCCTGGAAATCATCCAAAAAACAACTAAACGGGTAATGAAGCGACAATACGAACCAAAGATGACGGAATCCATGCAATGCTAGACTAAAATGCTCTATTCTATATGCAAGGACACTAAGAATGATGCATGATTAAGCACAATAAAGTGCTTATTAGTATCGAACTTTGATGAGCTCAAAGATAGTTCAGAGAACACTTTGTCAACGGTTTTGGGAGGATTAAGTCTACCCACAAGTTGCAGCTGATGAAACAAGAGCTAAGGTAAATTCACATAGACTTCATTGGCAGATTAAACAAGGAGGTGGTGCACATCCTCAACCTCGAAGAGATACTGGCTCTGCCTTCCCTTAGAAAGGCTAAGTCCATGGACATCAAGTTCAGGGACGATTGAAAATAGGTAACAATGAAGGAGCTAAGAGATGTTGTGACCCTGACGGACTAATATATCCTCATCGAGGACCCAAACAAGGCTGCAACATACACCCCAATCAATGGTAGTCGCAGATAAGCTGGAAGCCTAGCAGGACAACCCACAACCTCTTCAACATGGGGCAAACAGAACCAAGGCAGAGGCAAGGAGAAACAAAAAGAGGCCGAAAGATGCATGAATAAACTTAGCGGTAGTGAGAAGTACAACAGCTACACCAATCTTAATAGGCCCAAAACATAAATCTTTGTGACCTACAAGGATGACAAAAAATGAAAGAGACCACCACCATCCAACAAAGTGGGTTGGCACATGTATGAAAATTGTGACTTCCACAACAACCCGGACACAATACAGAATACTATTAATCTCTAAAGAACGACCTCTAGAGCTTGATACTTCGAAGAGTACCAAGCAAGGGCTCAGGGAGTGAAGGAGATATAACACAAAAAAGAAGACAAGAAGCCCACAAACTAAGCGGTAAACACAAAGAAGAAGAGCCTTTTTGTGATCTTTACAAGCTCCATGAGACGGGGAGGGGGAGTTCATCTGAAATAGCCATCTCATCCTAACCTATACTCTTTTGATCAATCAAAGCAGGTTCCAAAAATTCCAGACCAGAATTTAACATTTGCTAATTGCAGAGGAGTCTGTTTCTCTCATTCAGACCCACTGGTTGTCACTCTGGAGATTTGCAATATTGATGTGAGGAGAATATTCCTCGATGGGGAAGCGCAGTGAACATTATTTACAAGAGAAACTTTCAGCAGATGGATCTAGACAGAGACGTTGTGAAGAAGAGCCAAGCCCCCATTGTTAGATTCTGATCACTTGTAACTCGATCATCTTAGAAGGAAAGCTTGACCTGCTTGTATCAGCAAAAGACAACGGTGGGTACAAAGGACTCTTATGTAGGAATTTCTAGTGATTTTCGTCCCATCAACCTACAATGATGATATGATTGCGATGTCCAAAGAGTCACAACCAATGTAAATCCAAGCAAAGGAACCTAGGAATGTTATTTAAGTTTGAAAATTCAATCAAAGTAACCGGATATGTTAATTAAACGAACACCCCTGAAAGTTAAATGAACTCTTAATCTCACATAAAACACTCCTGAATTTAAGTAGACTAAACACTAAGAATAAAACACTCTTGAATTATTATTAGTGGCCGAAAATAATTGTAAGAACAATCAAATTCATTAAACAAAGTTTTTACTCAAATCACTCATACCCTAGTAATGTGGTATGACTGAATTTATATTATTCATGACAAGAAAATAAACTTGCTCTCCAATTAACTACAAGGCCGAAAATCAGCCAAATAATTTTATAAAAATACAACCTAGCAACGTGCATCGTGATCCCTAGATTCTAGGAGAGCATAAAGGAGAAAACGAAGAATCGAATCCCCTAACTAAGGACCGAAATCATCTGTCCTATTATATCATCTCTAGATTTTGGCTAGTGTGAACACAATATAAGAAATATTACATCAAGCCATCTAGCATGCAACTTGCATACTTGGAGTACAAGGACTCAATACTTCTTAATTACTTCCTAATATCCAAAAATGCTTAAAGGGAATTTTGGACCTATTATTTTGCTGAAATAAAATGACTTAATAAAATACTTAAGACTCTTAATAGACTCAACTTGGACGCCATTCTTGATCATTCTTGGACTGGATCTTCAACTTACCTTAACATGGACACAAATGATGAGTTTGAATTAAGCTTGAACCCAAATGCTTCAAAGATTAGGCATATAGGCTCATCTTCAATGATTGACTTGGACTTTGGACTTAGACTTGTATCTAATGCTCTAATGGGTAGAAAGCTAGTTGAACAAGTACAGGGCATCCCATCTACCCACCACCAGACCCTGCTATTTCTCAATAACTCAGGAGAGGTAGGCAAATTCCATGAGAACGAGAAAGCTTCTAGGTCATGCAATCTGAATGCCTTAAAGAAAGATAGAAAAACACCTCCACCTAAACTTGCCACTTCCCAATAAAGGAGAAGAAATGAGAGCAAATACAAGATATGTAAAGGGCAAGAGGAAGAATAAGGGTCTAGGAAGAGGAAAGAAGAAGGCCCCATCATTTTTATTATTATGCTTGCAGGCCTTTATTAGGACATGTCCCGATATTATTTATTCGCCAGGAGATCACCCATCCCGCAAGGGTTGTTGTTCATACCGTTCCATCCGGTAACAACTCTTCCCCTTAATTCGTTTATTCACACTTCTATTACACACTCCATTCTAGTGTTTCAAGGTATTTAAAAATTGCACATTCTCGTTTAAATAACTATGAATAGTGAATTCTTGTAATCTGATCTTAACATTTGAATATAAAAGAAGACAATCATATATGTATATGGGGTTTGAGCTATTCTAGTAGTTATCTTAGTCTTCTAGCATCACATGAAAAATAGTTGTTTGGAAAATTGTATTTTCAATTTGGAAAAGAGATAATGTGTTTTTTGATTTGAATTATTTTTCAAAAACCTTTAACACTTGAAATATATAAATAGTTTTAACAAAATCCATAATTTTCAAGTGGTTTTAATTTATTTCATAATCTGCCCAGAATAAAACAGATTATTTAGAAAGCCATAACTTTCTCTTACGGTGGCCATTTTGAATAAATTTTATGTCTAGGTTCAAGCGATTTTTGTAAGGAACAATTTGGTATGAAATAGGAAAAGGCTAAAAACGAATCTAAATGGCTTTAAAATTGACTTTAAGTAAACTGGGCAATTTGTCTACGTGATTAAATAAGTTGGGAAGAATGAATTATTTTTATTAGAAAAACTTTCCAACTTAGTATGAGCACTAATAGAGCATAGTTCATAGCTAAATATGAAAGGTTTTAAAATATTAACATTAGTTATCAACCAAGAACTCAACCACCCAAAACACAATTCATGTGCTAGTAAATTAACCAAAACTACTAGCTTGCTTCTTCCCCACAATGAACTAGAAATTAATTTAGCAATAGATGCATCAATCTAAAACTGCAAATTCAAAATACTTAACATGTATTGTAAATTTCGCGTAATTCCATTCCACATGCAAGGTCCAAATTAACAAAGACAACTCGTTTTTAACACCTCTATGTAAAAAGGGCGGAATAACCTTATGCACATTAGTTATGGGGCTTTAATCTCCTCTAAAATGACTTCTATTGACCCCAACTCTTGATTCCTCAACCAAACTTCAACCAAAAACCATTTCATGTCTTAGTCTTTGCCTCTAAACCCATAGATTTGCACTCAAAGTTCCATATAACCACAACAAAAAGGTTAATTGCTTACCTTCACCAAACTTGCCTTTTTGAGGGTCTTTTGAACTCCAAATTTATCTCCAAATGTTTCTGATTCTGGGTAATCAAATGCATAAGATCTAGCTTAGGTTGGGGTTCCATGTTCTTAATCAAAAACATGAAGAAAAGAAGATGAAACAAGAAAGAAAGAATTACCTTCAATGGCGTGAGGCTTAGGGGAGTATAAGAAGTTTTGGGCAGTTGATTTTGCCGATATAAATGAGGGTTGGCAGCTGTAATTTCTCTCTCTTAAGTCTTACCTACCATCTAGACTCATTTGTTTTCCAATTAGGCTTTATTAAATGGGTCAACTTTAGTCATTTGCTAAGTGTCGTCCTAATTTTACCTATTAGACTTATTTTGATACTTTATGGGCCTTAATAAACTCTTTTACCCAGAATTATTGTTGGACATAGTATCTAACATCTTGCAATAGGTGGAAAATACACCCTAGAGAACCATGCTGATTGTGCTCTAGGTCATAACGCAACAAAAGTCAGTATGGTGTTCCGATGTATATTAGAAGCATTCTAATGTACACAAATAAATTTTTTAGAAATTCAAAATATTAATTGGCGCCACTAAACTCAATATATGTTCACTAACCTTACATTAATGTTCATTCTCAATATTGAACATGTTCAAAATTCCATTTGTACATCATAAAATAAACTCAATTTTTTTTACAAAAATTATTCACAGTAACTTGACATATGTTCATTTATATAAATTTAATATTCATTATATTTATTTAAGATGTTCATTTATTTATATCAAATGTTCATTTTCAATTTCAAAATTTATTTTCCAACTAACTTTGACATTTTTTCTTTTATACAACTTTTTTGTTCGTTATGGTTATTAAATTTGTTCATTTATTGATTTCAAATGTTTATTGTAAAATCAATTCAATTTCCCATTTAACTTTGACATGTTTGTTTTACATAAATATAATATTCATTTACAATGAACATTAGATATCAATAGATAAACATATTGAATAGCCAAAATAAACATTAGTATTATGTAAAAGTATATGTCAAAGTTATTTGGAACTAAAACGTTTTTGAAATTAAGTGTGTTTTACAATGAACATTTGATATCAATAAATGATTATCTTAAATAACCATAATGAACAATAAGGTTATATAAAAGAACATATGCCAAAGTTAATTGGAACAAAAATTCTTTGAAATTGTCTGCTATTTTACAATGAACATTTAAAATCAGTAAATGAGCATATTTAATAACTATAGTGAATATTAAAGTTATATAAAAGAACATATGTCAAAGTTAATTGGAACAAAAACTTTTTTTTGAAATTGAGTATAATAATACAATGAACATTTGAAATAAATAAATGAGCATATTTAATAATCATAGTGAATAATAAAGTTATACTTCCTCCGTTATTTTTTAGCAGCAACAATTCAGAATTTTTATGAGAGGGAAAGTATTCAATTGTTGCAACTAAAAAACGCGGAGGAAGTATAATAAAACATGTGCCAAAGTTAACTAGAACATTTGGAAGAATTTTTTTTGGTCAAATCAATTCAAAATGTCAAATAATGGAGGAGAAAGAAGAAATTGGTTCCATAATGTTCATTTCACATTTCATTTATTAAGATGTCTGAAATTTATTTATGTATACATTGGGCATGTTCTCTTCGTCTAATTCTAGCTGAACTGAACTGAACATATACTTTGGGCCTGTTCTCTTCGTCTAATTCTAGCTGAACTGAACTGAACTTATTGGAGCTGAACTGAAATGAACTGAATTGAATTGAATTGAACTGAATTGAAATAAATATATAAATAATAAGTAAATACTCCCTCCTTTTTTTTAATATGTATATTTTACTATTTTTGGATGTTATTTAAATATGTATCTTTCTACCTTTTTCCATAAATGGAAGGTTGACCCACTTGATTATTACATTTCTCTCCTACTTTTCTTTCCTTCTTTCTACGTTTTTCACTTTTTCCTTACTTTTACTAACCTTGTCTCGTACTTTTGCACTTTTTCCTTTGTCCGCACGCAAAAACAAACATACATATAAAAAAACGGAGGTAATAATAATTATTATGAATATTAAATAATGAGTAATTATAATTCAAAGTAATAATAATTAATAATTAATAAGTTAGATTAATATTAAATGAATAATGATAATATATTTTGATGTTATTAAATAATAGTTATAAATAAATAATAGTAATAATGATATATTAATTTTAAAAATAATAATTACCGATAATAATAATAAACTAATAATGAGTCATTACTATTATTAGTATTAATATATTAATACTTGATCAGGATTGTATAATAACAATAATGTCTAAGAAGTAAATTAATATTACCATTATAATAAAATTTAGCAATTATAATGATAGTTAGCTTAATACGTGGGTTGGTTCTTCTAACCAAACCACGATTTGTGGCAAGTTGGTCTATAATATTTATAAACCAAACGCCACTTCAACCCGCCAAAGTATCTTTAATATTTGACGTAACGATGATGTTGTACCTTAAATAGTACTTCAGTATTATTAGCAACTTTGTAATTTTTAAATATATTCTATCTTTTGTAATTTATTTGTATGATGTACAAGTGAATATCTAGTCGGTAAACTAAAGCAACAATTGCAAATGAAAATACTCGTATTGACATGAAATTTGGTTAAACCGAGCACCAACCCAAACCATGCTCTGCCATAATAATAATAGTAATAATAACGAGTAAATATAATAACAAAATGATATATAAAAATATATAAAAATAATAATAATAACAAGCTATAGCAAAAAAAAAAAGCAATAATAATAAGTAAAATAAATTAGACCAATAATCATAATAATATTAAACAAAATGGTTAAATTAAATTATAGGGAATGGAGCTGAACTGAACTTATTGGAGCTGAACTGAACTAAACTTATTAGAGCTGAACTGAACTGAACTGAACTAAACTAAACTTATTGGAGATAAACTGAACTGAACTTATTAGAGCTGAATTGAACTGAACTGAACTTATTGGAACTAAAGTGAACTTATTTGAGCTGAACTGAACTGAACTTAACTTAACTTAACTTAACCTCTTAGTGCTGAACTGAACTGAACTGAAAATAAGCTGAACAGAACAGGCCCATTGAAGAAAACCTAATGTACACCGAGAGCAGGATGTGCATCCTGCTCCCGGGCGTAGGATCTAATTTGTGCATCTTGGGGCATCCCTTAATTTTTTTTTTGGGTCTCCTCTCTTGGGTGTTATGGGCTCCTAAACTCCTTATTTGAAATCTGAAATTTTTAATCAACCCCAAAAATAATATCTAACTTATTATCCTCATGGTTCCCTTAACTAGCTTATCTCTTCTATCACAAACTCATATCTCTCTTGGCTCTAATGACATAGCACATACTTTCTCCGTTTTGCAATACTCGCAACATTAGTATAGTCTTATGTTATATTTTTTCCAAGTTTATAAGAAAAAATATAGCCAAGTAGGGTCTTTTTGGATTCGTCTTATGCATACTATTATAATATCAACCTTTTATAATTTTTAATTATCAATAATTAGAGATATTAAAGTTCAAATTATTGCATTGGATAATGTGTAAACAAAACACGTTGCGAGTATTGCGAAACGGTGGAAGTACATCTAATTACAGCACTAAGTTTTATTTACTAGTTTTATTTATTTTATCACTATTAATGAGTTAAAACACACAAACACATCTTTTTTTTCTATAGAAGGAAATATATATATATATCTTAAAGTAGATTTATTTTTAGTTTTTTCGCAAATCTAAATCACATGCTTAAGTGCAAGTGGCCGTTCATTCATCTACACACTCAGGTTTGGTGATATAATTTTCAGGGCCGTTACACGCTACCCCACTTAAAATAGTTTCGTCCACGAAACTTCAAATACGCATGATTACTTATTATCTATTTGTTTATCTACCTTTGCTTTCGGTTTCCTTGAAGAGGTGAGGGTATCGACTCTTCGACACCATGATTTGACCATAGGATCTTCACTAATGGTATCACCTTCCGCCGCAATACCTTATCCCTTCGATCAACTATGCGCAATGGACGCTCTTCATAACTCAGTCACGACTTGCAATGGTTCATGGGTCAAGATATGTGTTGGGTCGTGAACGTATTATGCACCCTCTCCATGTAGGTGGGTAAGGCGTGTTCATATGCAACTTCACCTGCTCTTCTCAAACCTTCAAATGGCCCTATGTACTGAGTACTTAATTTCCCCCAGGCTCTAAACCTCTTTACTCCTCGAGTCGGCGTCACTTTGAGAAATACCTTGTCTCCCACCTCGAACTCTACGGTCTTCGTATTATATCAGCATATTTTTCCTGTCGCTCCTTGGCAGACTTTAGCTTTTCTTTAATAACTCAAACTTGCCCCATGGTTTCTTGTATCAACTCAGGGCCCACAACCACTTCTTTTCTAAGATCACCCCAACAAAGTGGTGTACGGCATCTCCGTCCATACAATACTTTGTAAGGGGCCATGTCAATGCTCGCTTGATAGCTACTGTTATAAGAGAATTCTATAAGAGCCAATTGGTCCTCCCAAGTTCCCTGGACTTCCAACGCACAAGTTAGAAGAATGTCCTCAAGGGTCTGAAAGGTCCTTTTAGTCTGCCCATCTGAAGCAGGATGAGATGATGTACTAGCTTTAATTTTGTTCCGAATGCCTCTTGTAACTTCTCCCAGAATTTTCAGCGAAAACGAGTATCCCTGTCCGACACTATGGTCTTTAGTATTCCATACAAGCAGATTATCTCTCTAACCTATGCATACGCTATTTGCTTCATACTCCAAGTGGTCTTCATCGCGATAAACCGACTTGTTTTGGTTAGTCTTTCTACTATCACCCAAATTGAATCATTCCCTCGCCTTGATCTTGGTAAACCGACCCCAAACTCCATGGATAACTAATCCCATTTCCATTCAGGAACTGGTAGTGGTTGTAGCATTCCCCGTGTCTTACTCCGCTCGAACTTCACCTTCTAGCAAGTTAGACATTTTGCTACAAATCTAGACACATCCCGCTTAAGTCTTCTCTAACCAAAGTGTTGTTTAATATCACGAACAAGTTTGTCCCTACCTCGGTGTACCGAATAAGGGCTATCATGAGCCTCCCCTAATATTTTCTCTTTTAAAGCTAGAGCTTCAGGAACACACCACCGATCCTGCAACCTCAGACTTCCATCCTCAATTAAACGAAATTCAGTGGTTTCTCCATTCTCAATCTTAGCCTTCAAACCCCTAATGAACTCATCCTCATATTGTTTCTCTTTGATTTCTCCCAATACGAAAGGTTGAACGGACATTGCACTTAATATCGCATGTGTTTCACCCCTTTTTATGACATGGATGTCCAATCTCCTCAAGTCTTCATACACCTCATGAGGTACAGCAAGAAGAGAATTCACTATTCTCCTCTATCGTCGACTTAATGCATATCCAACCCTGTTCGCTTTCCCGGGATGATATTGAATCTCGAGATCATAGTCTTTTATCAATTCCAGCCACCTACGTTGCCTCAAGTTCAGCTTTTTTTGGGTGAAGATGTACTTTAAACTTTGTGATCTGTGAATACTTTACACGGTACACTATATACATAATGCATCCACAACTTTAGTGGAAAAACCACAACCGCCAATTCTAAATCATGCACCGGATAATTTTTCTCATGTGGTTTAAACATACTCTCCATGAGTTTTAGGAAGTACAAGAATCAGTGCACGAGTTAATATCTTCTTCAACTCTTCAAATGCTTTTTCACAGTCTGATGTCCACTGGAACTTGGCATTCTTCCTCATTAGGTTTGTCATTAGTTGCATCCGGGAGAAATTTTCAACAAACCTCCTATAATACCCCGCTAAACCCATAAAGCTTCTCACCTCATTCACAGTCGTGGGAGCTGGACATTCCATGATTGCCCTAATTTTCTCAGGATCCACGACTACTTGTTCCTTTGAGATCACATGACCCAATAACATGACTTGATTCAACCAAAAATCACACTTACTAAATTACGTTAGGTACAAGCACGTGTCATGAGTTATGTGATACATGTTTATTTGATTTCATGGATATATACGATTAATACTTTTATTACAAGACTCGTGACTCATGTGAATGAAATGAAGTATGTTGTTTCGTGATGTTATCCATGAGTTACATGCTTATATGATTTATGAATACGTATGTTTAGTATTTCCATGATAGACTTATGACCTATGATTTCTACCTTTGTGACTTATTAAAATTCATCTTAAGTCTGAGTCCATGTCCAATGTGATGCATGAAACGATGTTTTGCAATAACGATTACTACGCATGATTAAGAATTTGTTAAGCAAGTTAAGTATCAAAGAGCACGTTAATAAAGTTATGAAACAGGATAAGTGAAATAATGTGAATTACGGAATCTTAATAAGTGTTGTGTGATTATGTGAATGGATTAAGTATGTTGTTGATATCACGTCTTTATATAGAGTTTTCTCCCCTATTTATGAGCTAATTCGTGCGTCATTTGAGTTCTTCAGAGCTATTTTATACTAATTATCGTATATAGTCGTGGTTTTGTATTTTAGTGTTGAATTGCAGGCTTTAGCTCCTTATTTCCGAGCTATTTGGAAGCAACCACGGCTCTACGAGTTGTTACGAGGCACGTAGGGATGATCACGATCTTTATGGATGGTTTAGGAGGTCCCGAGTCCTCTAAACGTGAAGAATTGAGAGTCAAAGAGTCAAAAGGAGCTTCCCCGTACTCTGATCAGGCGAAATATGGCCCAATCGGGCGACAATTTATTGATCGGGTGGTAGGGTTTCGCACCCGATCGGGCGGACATCACCCGACCGAATCGGGTGGAGAAGCGAAGAAATATATGGGGTTGTCTTAGACTCAACCCGATCGGGTAAGGCCCACCCGACCCGGCAGGCCCAAAATCTTGGTTGATGCTGCTGTGCTGCTTTGTATATGAGAGAATAAGAAGCTAAGCCCTTAAGAGCTGGACTTGATCCTGGACCCGATCGGGCAGGCTACCGGGTGGGCCAGCAACTCCTATTTTTTATGATGGTGCTGCGTAGAACCCAAAGGCGAGAAAAAGTGTTGGGCCATTTGTATGGACCCGATCCATGACCCGATCGGGCATGTGATCGGGTTGGTCCACAAAATTGTTGGCTGGTTTATTTGAAGAGAAGAAGAAAATTTGAAGTTGGCCAATATTTTAATGTGGACCCGATCGGGTACCGGGCACCCGTTTACGAAATTCTATCTTATTTTATTACGTTTTAATTGGATTTTTTGGGCTATTATAAATAGCTTTCCTTCATTATCTTAGAAAAAGATTTTATTCTTTTTTATTTCCATTGTTCTTAGTTCAGTTTTTAGAGTGTTTTTCTTAGATTAAACACTTTAAATTAGTTCAAGAGGTGATTGAACCTCGGATTTGATTTCAATAAAGGTTATTTCTTTTCGTCATTTGGTATTGTTCTTCTTTCTTAATCTCTTTAATTACTTTTGGTTGCTTAGTTTAATTTTTGATTGATTCATGATGTTAGAATTAGGGTTTTATATTTAGTTTAGGGAAATTCCCAATGGTGGCCCTTAAGTCTTAGGAATTCTCAGTGGTGTAAATTCCAAAAAAACTTTCCCGTTGGTAGCCCCGCTTTACAAATTATTCCCAGCATAATATTAATGAAGAATATTCGATTAATACTAAAGCATATTCCATTAGTTAATCGTTAAGACAGTCACTCGCACATAAAACGAGGCATATTGGGTCGTTTTTTGCCCTTAAAGGTTGATTTTAGGGGGTCAGTTTTAGCCCTTAAGGGTTGATTTTAAGGTCAACATTGGCAAAAACGACCCAAAATGCCTCGTTTAAGGTGCGAGTGACCGCCTTAAGTGTTAAATAACGGAATATGTTTTATTATGAACAGAATATTCTTCATTAAGATTATGTTTTGGAATAATTTGTAAAGTAGGGCTACTAACGAGAAAGTTATTTTGAAATTTCCACCATTGAGAATTCCTGATACATAAGGGCCACCATTGGGAATTTCCCTTTATTTTATTATGGTTCATTTGATTATGTCTGAGTAGTCTTATTTCTAGGGATTTAGGGAGGGAAGCCATGTTTATACCTTGATTACTTTGAATTTCTATTAGTTTCTAGGGTTTGATAGATGGATTAAGGTGTGATTTGTTCTTATTGAGTAATTAGTGTTATTGCGCAGTTTCATTGATTGCTTGAGGTTAATAATTATTTGCACAGACTCGTCCTACTTTTAGAGGCCTTGTACACATCAGTAATTCTGATTACGTTAGTGAACATGCGGCGTATGTTAAATTATGGGCGTTGAGACTTAACCATAGCTTGACACGGGCTCCAATCTATTGATTCTTGACCTAGGTTCTGATAGTTGTTTGATCTCTTGATTGGTATAAGCATGGTGGAACGAACTAATTCCCTAGACCTTTATTCCATAGATTAAAATATCTCTTTATATTGCTTTCTAGTGTTTAATTAGTAGTTCAGCTGATTCTTCCCTAATCTTGTCTGAAGTAGCTGTTTAGTTGGATAACAACTTAGAACTCCGTCTCTCTATTCGACCCTACTTCCCTTGACTACTGTTGTTAGAGGACTTAGGATTTATCTTTGATTAGGTGATACGACTTTAGCGTGTCAGTTGTTTATGAATCATGGGATGGTGTTATGTTGTATGAATGACGGTAACTATGAATGCTTTCTGAACCAAGGTCATTACGAATGATTTCAAAGGTTTAATAAATGATTTATGAAAGCTTATGAATACTGAACATTGTTCTAGATATGTTTCTACTACCTATTGAGGTAGAACTAAGCTAAGCTAAGCTGAATGATTAAAGTATATTGGATGCCACTTATGCATATCAAGAGTATGAAACATGATAAAGAAAAGTGAAAGAACTAGTTTTCTCATGTACTGTACTGAGATTCCTGATGGTCGTGCACATACCTTACTGGGGCACTGGCCCATTCCTGGTGTAGGTCAAGTCCCTAGTCACATGGCCCTTTCGCAGTGGCGCATACACAACTCTGGGAGACGTCCCAGCCCTGACTGATAGAAACCAATATAAACCTGATTAAAAAGGAATTATGGATCATTATGGATCATACTGTAATCATAAATGTTTGAATTATTCTCTCCCTCTGTTTTAAAGTCTGAATTTACGTTTTAACGTGATGGATTTACTCAATGCTCATTGCATAATGTTCATGACACGTGCCTTAAAGTAATTAATGTAATTGTGAGATGCATGAAGTCAGTTTCTTACATGGTTTAACCTTCAAGTTCCAACAGTGGACATATATTCTTATGAAGTATGAAAGTGCCCCTTGACATGTATCATATGAACGTGAGTTTATACAAGAAAGTATTTTATGTCAAGTATGATTTATATGTTAAGTATGTGTATGCTTTATCTCCTGGAAATATGTGCCTGTAAGTGCACAAATATTTTCGAACCAAAACCGTGTTATGGGCTAGAGTAAAGTTACGAGTTTTCCACTCATTTTGGAATATTTTGTGTCTTTTCTTATTTCTCTCTTTTTCTTCTCAACGAAGCATAGGTTATGAAAGAAGGATAGGGATGGATATGTGAAAAGAAAGTGCTTGGGATGGATTTCAAGAAATGAGATGAAGCAAGTATTTAAGGTCTTAGTTGTAATTATGAGATAATAAGCTTTTGTAAGAATATTATATTATTGTTGGGTCATAACCCGCAGGTTTAAGGAAACACTTTCCTAAATCTTGTGATTAGTTGTAGCTAATGGTGATTAATTAAGGCACACGATTTTTGGGGCGTTAAATTTTGCATATAATATCTTCTCTCGCAAGGTTCCCAAAACGACCCAAAAATGTTCCTGATGCTCAGCACGACTCTTTGAATACACAAGAATATCATCAATAAAAACAACCACGAAGAGATCCAGATAAGGCTTAAAATACCTTTGCATCAAGTCCATAAAGGATGTGGGCGCATTGGTCAGCCCAAATGGCATAACTACAAACTCGTAATGTCTTTACCTAGTTCTGAATGTCATTTTTGCTATGTCCTCATCTCCTATCCTCATTTGATGGTATCCCGACCTAAGATCAATCTTAGAAAATACCTTAGCCCCCTTAATTGGTCAAACAAATCGCCTATTCGGGGTAACGGGTACCTATTGTTAACAATTATCTTGTTAATCTTGCGGTAGTCAATGCAAAGCCTCATCGTCCCATCTTTCTTCTAACATGCCCCCTAAGGTGACACACTCAGTCTTATGTACCCCTTTTGCAACAATTCTTCTAATTGTACTTTTAGCTCTGTCATTTCTGTTGGGACCGTCCGATATGGAGCCCTCGATATGGGGGTTGCTCCACGAATCAAGTTTATATGAAAGTCCACCACCCAACGGGGTGGAAGTCCCGGAAGTTCCTCGAGGAAAACATCGCTAAATTCCTTAACTACTGGAATATCACCCGGCCTTTTCAAGTCTTTAGAGAAATCTGACTTGACACAAATACCCTTCAGACCCCTTTCTCAACTCCTTAATCATCTTCATGGCTGAAACCACCTTAATTTTCGGCTTTACCTTCACTCCTTTAATTTCTACCCGAGACCCCATAGGTGTCCTCGATCAACTAAATTGTTCGATTAAAACATTTTATGATTGCATTGTATTTTCTCAGCCAATCCATACCTAAGATCACATCATATATTCCAAAATCAAATTGTACCAAATCTGCCATAAAGTCACATTCTGAAATGGTGACTAGGGATCTCTTATGAATTTTATTACATTGGGTTTGAGTCCCATTTGGAATACCAATGACTAGGTCTATTTCATTCGATATGGGGATATTAGTCAACTTTTTCACAAAGGATGTCGAGAAATAAGAATTTGTCGCTCCAGAATCAAACAACACATGTGCAGACATAGAACATACTAAGAAGGTGTCAGAGATTACATTACGTCCAGTATCAGGAGTCTCAGCTTCCAACCTTTCTTCCCCGAACATAGCATACATCTTTCTTACAGGCCTCCACGATTACTTTGGCTGGACCATGTTCCCTTCCTTTCCTCCCTTGGACCACTTCTCGGGCCCTTACTATGATCATTACCTCCTAAGCGTGTACTTGGTACTTCTCCACTTCCTGACTTTTGTGGACAATCCTTGAGTCTGTGACCCGTCCTCTTACACCCAAAGTATATGTCCTTCCCATCACAGCTTTTTCCCCAATGATCTTTTGTAACACCCCAAACTCGGGTGCCTTAATTAAACATCACTAATACTAATTAATCACAATTAGCACTAATTAATCTCATGCTTTGCGGAAGCGTTTCCTTAAACCTGTGGGTGATGGCCCACCAATAATATAATATTCTTACAAAAGTCTCACCATTTCATAACTATAACTAAGACCTTAAATACTTGCTTAATCTCACTTCTTGTAATCCATTCCTAAGCACTTGCTTTCACGGATCCATCTCGATCCTCTTTCAGAACCTGGGCTTCGTTCAGAAGAAAATTAAAGGGAAACAAGAAAAGACAGAAAACATTCCAAAGTGAGTGGAAAACTCGTAACTTTACTCCAGCCCGTAAAAACGGTTTTGTTTCGAAAATATTTTGCTACACACAGGCATATATCACATCCTTGCACATAATCATGCTTCACATAATTTTGGTAATTGATCGGAATACGAATCGTAAGACATTAACTTTAACTTTAACTTGAACGGACTGTTGGCAAAGATTATTCACACGAGCTTAGACCAATTGCAAGTACAGGCTTTGGACCTTACATTACTTTTATCATACATTCATCGTACTTGGCCAACTTGGCCCATTAAACATCATAAACCTTTCCTCTACCTGTAACTTGCCCATTTACCAGTCCAGTTCATAATTCCAGGCCAACAGACTCATTCTCTTTCCACTTTTCATTATCATATCTTAATTCATTAAACTCATAGACTTGTATTCCGAGCAATGCCCGTAACATACTTTAACACCATAAGCATTAACGTAGTCGTAAACATACTAGTAAACTCATAACAACATAAATTAGGGATCATGTTTCACACTTTACCATTCTCACATGAAATCATAACATACTTGTAAACTCATATAGACAGGATTCATGCACCATGGATCACATTTCGTCATTATTCACATACTTTCACGAAATAAAGCATAATTAGACTTAACAAGTAAACATACTTCCAAGTAAACGCACGTTCATATCAAACATATAATCATATTCACGAGCATTGTTATAATTCATATGAACATCCTTTAACTCATATAGCTTGGAAGCTACCATAGACACGCCATGCATCTTACGATCACATTAATAAGCACAAAGGTGAGTCATGAACACGGTTATAAACATGCACGAGCATTCATGGATTCACATAGGTTATCATATACGTTAAACTGAATACTTTCATGAGCATTCACATATCAACTTGAAACATTACGTGTTTCCGTCATTGACATCCCTAGCAGTTTGAAACCACATAGGTTTCCATTAATACTCTTGAAACATCATAGGTTTCTATCTCTATTATCCTAAATTCATTCGGACTCGCTTCATTAATAAAACAGGGATAGAGAAAACATCTTAATATTAATAGAACCCAGTAACAACTCATTAGTACAATCCATCATTCCTTTTATCAATTTTAATACTGGTTGTTGCCAATCAGTCAGCTCTGGGACGTCTCCCAGCCTTTGTATGCACCACTGTGCAAGGGCCATGTGCCCCGGGCTTGTCCCTACAATATAACGGGCCATGTTCCCTGGTGAAAGTAACAGTAACAGTAACGGGCTATTGCCCCAGCTCGGTACGTGCACGACCGCCAATCATTTTAAATACAGCTCAACAAACCAGTTCTTTCACTTTAACTTATCATGTTTCATAACTTTTAATATTCATGAGTGACAACCAGTTCTTTCACTTTAACATATACACATACGGGCATGTATACTAATGCTGGACATAAATGTTACCGACACTTTCATAATTCATAGTTAACAATTCCATTTAATAATCATGGTTCATATAAACAAATATACTTTTCATAAATACGAACATATACACATACGGGCATGTATACTAATGCTGGACATAAATGTTACCGTCACTTTCATAATTCATAGTTAACAATTTCATTTAATAATCATGGTTCATATAAACAAATATACTTTTCATAAATACGAACATATACACATACGGGCATGTATATTAATGTTGGACATAAATGTTACCTTAACCGCTCAATTCATAATACCGTCATAACTCCAAGGACGTCATCCATAGACCTTTCGAATTCTCACATTCCGTTTATCGCTCCATAAACATCAATAAAATATCAATCAGAATCAACCCAACTTATAACTCTTCACTACTTTTCCTTAAATGACCCGTTTTTCGGAAATCTTAACTTTAAAAACATTATCTTTAAACTCATTAAATATTTAAATTTCATTTTCATAATTTAAAGATATTAGTCATAAAATGGTTTTAGAAATTATTGTACACTAATTGGGCTTTAAATAAACAAATGAGTAAGGTGGGTTTTATACCTTATGAAAAGTCAAATAATTGACTTGGGCTTTATTAATACCCAATGCACTAGTTCTTAGAAGAACCAGTACTCCAGTAGCATGGTTCTTGGTTGAACCAAAAACGGAACAAGGGGAGGCAGAGGAGGGAGTGAGTGAGGGTGGGGCTGCGTGTTGGCCGGCGTTCATGGCGGCAGGGAGACGGTTTTTATGCGCGTGGTGGTGCTGCGTGGCAGCTACCGACCACGGCGCAGTAGCAGCGAACAGGGAAGGGAAACAGGGGCAGCGAGAGGGAAAAGGGAAAGAGGAGAGCAGGGGGCTGCGGTGGTGCAGCGTCCTAAAGGCGGCGAAGTGGTATGTGCGTGGTGATTGAGTGGCAGCCGTGGTGAGGCCACGGTGCTGCTGTGGGGCTGCATAAAACAGAGCAGCGAGAGGCGGGGAGGGGAACAGAGATGCAGAGAGAAAGGGGAGGAAGAACGGGGGAGGTGTTGCGGTATTTTAGTGGTGGTTTTGATGCGGTGGTGGTGGCGGCGAAGAAAGAGGGCAGCCATGGGAGGGAAAGTAAAGCTAGCCTACTTGGTGTTAATGGATGAAAACGGAGAAGAGAAAGATGAAGGGAGGAGGTGAGTGAGTTGTGTTTAAAATAGTAAAGCTGATGTTCTATTTATAGGAAGGTTGGGGGACAAAAACTGATGAAGCTCTAATGGTGATTGGGTGTTGGAGATGCTTGGGAAGCAAGGCCCTTGGGGAGCAAGGAAGAAGACCAGTCAATGTGGAGGGGAAGGGAGTGACGTGAGAGAGGGTGGTGGTGATGGGTTTATGGGTTTTTATTTGGGTTAAAATACTAGATGGGTGAAATTGGTAGTATAAAATGGGCTTCAGATGGATAATTTAGCAAAACGTTATTCACCCAATTAGCTAATAAAATCAAAACAGAATATATACATCAAAAATAATAATTGAAATAATTAAACTCTTTAATAATCGATTTTAAAACGTTTAAAAACAACGTCAAAATAATCATAATTAAATCCCAAAAATTCAAATTAGTACTCGTTTAAGCTAATAATATAATTAATTAAGATTATGAAAAGTCGGGGTGTTACATCTTTCCCACATCGTAGGCAAACCTTTCCCTTCTTATGTGCCCATTATTTACTATTGCCTTTTGTTGCCCTTGGTGCTCGCCTTCGAGCCCTCTTGTTGCCTTCCTCAAAGGTTTTTCTACCCACTCTTCTTTTGTTGGACTCTACTTCCTTCTGATCAATCCTCTCCTGCTATAGAGCCCTATGATACAATTCTTGTTAGCTTGTGTAATGGCCTACTCGCTTATGGTACTCGTAGTTCAGACCTTCAAAGAAACTTGACATTCTAAACTTCTCTGACTTCACTAAATCAGGGAAAGCGCGATAGCTCCGTAAACATTGTAGCATACTCCATCACAATCATTTTCCCTTGTATAAGAAATAAGAATTCACTTTCTTTCTGCTTTTGTAGCGCGGGAGGATAAAACCTCTCACGTAACTTTTCTAGGAACTTATCTTGGGTGAAGTCCGGTTGTACTAAGTCCTTTTTAACTGTCCTCCACCACATGTCAGCAGGCCCCTCCAAGTAAAATGAGGCTAATTTCACTTTCATTTCCACATGGATGTTGATAACTCCTAGTAACTTTTCCATATATTGATAGGCTAAAGTCGTATCACCTAATCAAAGATAATTCCTACAGTCCTCTAACAATAGTAGTCAAGGGAAGCAGGGTCGAATCCACATAGAGACGGAGTTCTAAGTTAATATCCAGCCAAATAGCTACTTCAGACAAGATCACATAGAAATCAACTGAACTAATAATTAACTACTAGAAAACAATATAAAAAGGATTTTACTCTATAAAATAAAGGTCTAGGGAATTAGTTCGGTCCACCATGGTTATAGCAATCAAAGGAGCAAACAACTATCAGAACCTAGGTCGAGAATCGATAGATTAGAGCAATGTCAAGCTATGGTTAAGTCTCAACGCCCATAATTCAACATATGCAGCACGTTCACAAACATAATCAGAATTACTGGTGTGTACTAGGCCTCTAAAGTAAGACGGATCTGTGCAAACAATTATTAACCTTAAGTAATCAAAGAAACTGCGCAATAACGTTAATTACTCAATAAAAATAAATCACACCATAACCTATCTCATCAAACCCTAGAAACTAATAGCAATTCAAATAATCATGGTATAAACATGGCTTCCCTCTCTAAATCCCTAGAAATTAAACTACTGACTCATAATTAAATCAACAATAATAAATCTAATATGAAACCCTAATTTCAACATCATGAATGAATAAACAAATAAACTAAGCAATCAAGAATAATTAAAAAGATTAAAAGTAGAGAATAATACCAATTGACGGAAAGCAAGAACTTTTATTGAAATCGAATCCGAGGTTCAATCACCTTTAATCTAATCTAAAGTATTTAAACTAAAATAAAACTAAGTTAAGAACTATGGAAATAAAAACTGAATAAAAAGATGTCTCTAAAAATAATGAAGGATAACTATTTATAATAGCCCAAAGTCTAATTAAAAAAAGATAGAATTTCGGAAAAGAGCAGTCCGTGCTTCAGGCCCGATCGGGTCAATTCTCGCCCGATCGGGTGGGTAAACTGCACTTCTGCATCAACTTGCGAAGACCGTATCTCTCAAACCAGAAGTCCGATTGGGGCGTGTGACCTATCATTGGAAAGCACTTGAATTCTAGAATCCAACCCAATTGGAATTTCTTGATTATCAATTTTCTATAAATATTTATAATGAAAATAGTGAAGGTGTGTCAGTTTTGGCACTTCTTTCACTAAATCTTTGCTTCATTCCAACTCAAAATTGTCCCAAACGGATGTATTGTGATTCTTGTGCAAGCTACCTTCATCTTCAATGATTAATAGGATACATCCTTGGTACTCATGATCACTTTGTATCAAAATAACCTGAAAATCATCGAAACACACAAACGGGAATAGTAGAGCACAACTTGTGTAATTCATGTCATTATGCACCTAAATGCTAAAAAAGGAGTTCTAAATGCAATCTAAATGTATCTAGAAACTATACATAAATGTGATACATCATATATGCAATCCCGTCTTCAAGCCGCGAGCCTCTTATAGAATTTCCCTTCATCATCATCACGCTTTTTCCCATAATCAAGGATAGACAACAATCTAACATTCATGTTTTCCATTTGTCGAAGTCTCTCTTCCATATCTCGTGGTTGGTTATCCCGACTCACATTTTCCCTTTCTGGCGACTTCCTTCACCAGTTCCTATTTCCTATGTAGTTTCAAGTTGTGAAATGTAATTAGCATTTGCAAAACAAAATTAAGGTTTGTCTATGCAACATACATATTTATCACAATGTATATTCAAGTTAAATTTCTATGATCGCACCATAGAGAGAATTACATCAACACTACATAATTTGGGGTTTCGTATAGCTAATTAAGCTTGATAACACTAACTTAAACATCTTACTATCCATACATGTGATTTAGCTTGATGCTCCAATTCCTTACAAAATTGGGCTTTGACTTACTATAGCCAATAAAGCTTGATAATTCAAGTTAACACATCCATAACATAGCACATCGCATTACATGGTGAGGATAAATTAGTTACTAAGCATCCAAGCCAATAATAAAATAAAATGAAAAAAAAGTTCAACACAATCATAATTTTTCTTCAAGTCTAAACATCACAACATAGAGTAAAGAAAGATAAGAAAAGTAAACATTAATAGGTAAACTAAATTGATTCTTATCACTCCTTCTTCCAACTCCTCCAATTTCTAGTGTAAGTCAAATGGATCTTCCAACTCCTTATGTTGGTTTGTAATTATAACTCTTAACTTTTAAATGTTTGCTCTGAACTTTCTTGACTTCCCATAAAGTGTTTTTAGTAATGCCTCTAGAATCCATAATAGTTAGCTTCCGCTAGTATTACAGGTTATTTGAAGAGTCCAGGATTCCATGGGTTGTTACATTCTTATTAGTCTTACTTAACCTTATTAGACCTTATTCGATCTTAATTCACCTTATGAGACCTTATTCGACCTTATTATATCTTATTTTATCATATTATATGAAAACTTATTCGACCTTATTCATTGAACCTTACTTTATTCGACCTTAGTTCACATTATTTGACTTTATTTAGCATTATTTGACCTTGTTAACCATTATCTGAACCTATGTGAAATAAATTACACCTAATTTATTTTGATACGGATTGGAAATAAGTTGGATGACGTACCCTTACCGGAACTGGTATAATTTACCGATACTGGGTTGAACATAATTTGTAAAATCGATTGAATCTAATTTATCCTTATTCGACCTTATCTATGTAAAATCAAAAGGTTATATGCAATGAAAAATAATTTGTTATGTGTTTATTTATATTCTTGCTTTAAATAATTTCTTTATTTAAATCAATTTACATTATTATTTTAAAATTAGTTTATAGTCCTACAGTCTCCTCATTAATAATTAAAAAAATTAAATCCCACTGCTTTAACTATGATTACTAAAGTTCCTAACCCTTCTTCCTCCCCTCGACCTATTGAAGTTGCCTACCCTAGCCCTAGCTCACTCCCTTTGAACTTCGCTAGCCTGCTTATTAGTCCAGGTATACCTACAGCCAGTTTGCTTCAGATCAGCCATGTGGCAAAAGGAAACACAATCAAAAAAATCGAGGTGGACGAGAACAAGAAGCGTTCGCCAACCCCCCCCCCCCCCCGCGCAAAAGGGTAAGACGATGTCCTATCGGAAAACATTCTCGTGCCATTTTATACGGGTCTAAAAGAACCTAGTGTTTTATAAACCATAATCATAGTTGTCTAGTCATGGGGAGGGGTTGCAAGAAAAGAACGAAGAAACTGGAAAAAAAACACAAATTAAACATGTTATTAGTCACTTAAATTATTTTGGGAAAAGTCGCCCGTAGTTAGGATCATTCTAAAATTGTCAGTAGTTATTATTTATGCATAGTCTTTGCAAAATACGTAAAAATAGTTTTCACAATAAATCCTAAATAAATGACCATTCTCTATTGGCTGAATAGATCTAGCAATTGGTGGTTTAATCTATATCTATATAAATATATAAAAGAAAATCGCTTTTGCCACATGTTGCTCCCAAAATCATTTGGCCAATGAGAATGCCACATGTCAAATCCATATTCATTTTATCTACATGTCGTCACCATCTTCAATGAGAACTTTTTTATAGCAAAAGATATGTAAGGAAAAGATATAAGACCCAATGACTTAATTTCGGCAATTATCACGCCCATTATGTTACAAGTTTACATAAATGAGACAATTGTTATATCTATATTAGACAATATTTTTCTTTTATATATATATAATCTTCTGCTTCCCTAATTTGTCTTTTTTAAAACAAATTTATTAAGCAAAGTCTAAGGGCGAGATATCAGTTAGCAAAGATAAGAATCTATTATCTAAAAACAAATCTTATGCATTGCCAGTGCCACTATGATGATTTTTCATTTCATTACAAGTATCATCCCTGATAAGAATCTCTTTTATGTTGTCTAAGGTTCGTTTTTTTTTCAACTTATTTTCATTCTTTATAGGATTTTTTTGTCAAAAATCACCTTTTATAATACACATTGTAGGTTTAATTCCCTTTTCTATTTTATTTTACTTTAACTACCTCTTATCATTAAAACCAGTAGGTCTCACAACCACAACCACTTTCAGGCCAATTTTTTTATGACGATTTTACCCTTCAGTGGTATTCCTTCATGTTCTTCATCTCCCCCCCAATTTTTATTCGATTTTCTCATTCAATCCAACCCTAGTTCATCAATTTGGGAGAATTTGAAGATTCTTTTCAATTAATCATTTAATTAGGCATTAATTTGTGAATGAAGTTGTCCAAATCTTCAATTGGAGGTTTTTTTTTCAATCCCTATAGTCTAAGATTCCGGTAACCACAGTGGGAGCCGATATTCCGCCGGCAAGAGGATAACCACCAGCCAAACAACTCAGATTTCGCTGACGAGAAGGTTGCACCAAATTCCATCAACCACAGTGGACGACCCAGGTCTGTTTTGGTGGTCGCCGGAATCTAGGTTTACAAAAAAACGTTACATTGAAGATTTGAGCACTTCATTCACGAATTAATACCCAAATAAATGATTAATTGGAAAGAATCTTTAAATTTCCCCCAAATTGAGGAAATAGGGTTGGATTGAATGAGAAAATCGAATGAAAATTTGGGGGGGAGGGGGTGAAGAACATGACGAAAAACCACTAAAATTTGGCCTGAAAGTGATTTTGGTAGTGAAACCTACTGGTTTTAATTATACGAGGTAGTTAAAGTAAAAAAATTAGAAAAGATAGTTAAACCTACAATGTGTATTATAAAATGTGGTTTTTGACCAAATTTCCTTCTTTATAAGTGGGTATAAGTTAAGATAAGTTAAGATAAGTTCATATAAGGTCGAATATAGTTGCATCTAACAAGAACAAATAAGGTTTAATAAGCCCGAACAAGGTCTAATAAAACCGAATAAGGTCTAATAAGGCCTAATAAGATATAATAAGACCGAATAAGGTCTAATAAGGTTTAAAGAGGTCCAATAAGTTCAAATAAGTTAAGTTCAATTCAATAAGTTTATATAAGAAAAAATAATTGAAAAGAACATAGCCTAAATTTTGTTACATTATTACTTTGCAATAGAAGCAAAATGCCAAATATATACAAGCAAACTGCCTATTTTCTTAAGCTTATTTTCTATTTAGTTTAGCTTAGTCCAGTCAAGTTTAGTTTAATCCAGTGTAGTTCAGTTCATCTCCAATTTGTTCAGTTCAGTTCAGCTCCAATCATTTCAGTTCATTCATTATTTAACCATTTTGTTAACTTTATAATTATTTTTTGTTTAATTTATTTTACTTATTATTATTGTTATTATCATTACTATTACTAGGAGTGTTAATGAGCTTAGCCTGTTCGCGAGCTGCTCGACTTCGACTCCAAATTTTCACAAGCCCAGCACAACCATGTTCGGCTCGAGAAGTTCGTGAACAGGCTCGAAATATTTTTTAATTATATTTTTTAATATAGTTACCTCAAATATTAGTAGAATATTTTTAATAAGTCTAGGAAAAATAAATATACTTAGTTATGATATATTATATCTTATAAATATACTTTATTTTGTTATAATGTTTGAACCCAAGTCGAGTTTTGTGTAACTTGGGCTTGATAATCTAAGCTCGAAAAAGCTCGAGATTCGGCTCGAGCTCGAGCAAAGTATAACGAGCCAAGCTTGAGCGACCCCAAGCTCGGGCTCGGCTCGGCTCATTAACACCCCTAACTATTACTATTACTACCTCCGTTTTTTTTAATATGCATGTTTGCTTTTACGCGCGGACCAAGGAAAAAGTGCAAAAGTAAGAGAGAAGATTGGTAAAAGTAAGGAAAAAGTGAAAAAGGTAGACAGAAGGAAAGAAAAAGTAGGAGAGAAGTGTAATAATTAGGTGGGACAACCTTCCAGATATAGGAAAAGGTAGAAAGGTACCAATTAAAAAAAACCTCAAAATGGAAAAAAGTGCATATTAAAAAAAACGGAGGGAGTATTATTTATTATTATTACTATTACTACTATTTTTATTAGGACTGATAATGGTTTAGGTTGGTGCAGTTTGAGGTTTAAACATATTTTATCTCAATCTAAGTAATCTAATTTGCAATTATTGTATAAAATGCCTACTAGATATTCACTAATACATCATACAAACTACAAATAAAAGCTAAAAGATATTGAAAAAAATTACACCAAAATTAATAAAAGTGTAACAATTAAAAAGAAACGTTCAAAAAAGAAAAGCGTGACAATGTAAAACAAACGGAGATAGTATACAGTAATAAGTTCAGTTTGGTAAAATATGTTTAGCTTAGTAAAAATAAGTTCAGTTTAGTAAAAAATAAGTTCAATTAAGCAAATATAAGTTTAATTCAGTAAGATTATTTTTACTTCAGATCTTTGTATCCCATCTTTGTATCTTGCATTGAGACTAATTTAAATCTGTTACAACCTATGCGTTGCACGATCATGAATTACTCCTACAGCTTATCCATACAGATTAGAACTAACACTAAAACAACACATGTGGGTTAGTGAATTAATTTTACTAACTTTGTAATGTTGAAACATATCTCAAACTCACTTCAAACTCTAAATAATATTTGGGAAAGACTATGTTATATATTAAGGGATGATACTAACAAATTCTATTATATTTAAGGAAAAATTGTGAATAACCACCTGCACGATACCCCTATTTCAAAATAACCACCCCATTTTTGTTTGTGTTTAAATAACCACCTCTCATTTCCTTAACTTTTTCAAATACCCACCTGTTAACTGAATTTTCTAACGCCGTTAAGTGTGATGCCCAAATTCTTACTAAATTATCCTAACTCCCTCCAAAATTTCACTAATTACCTTACTAATCTATAATTTGACTGGTCAAATCATGATTAACATTTTAAAAATCTTTTTTTATTCAATTTTACAATTTTTTTAAACTATATATTTTTGATATATGACACGGTAATAGACACAAATTTCGAGACAATATTTAATCGCGTTTTAATACTCAAGACGATGTTTTTTCGAAAAACGGACACCACCGTATGCCCTTTATGGGCCCGAATTTTGAGATTTCCTACGAAACGAGTACCTACAAGCCGGCTTTTCGGGCACGTACTTCGAGACGCCTTTTTCGGACGGAATACAAAGTTTTTTCGAAAAACGTACACCGGCTTGTAGGTACGGCGGTGTCCGTTTTTCGAAAAAACGTGTTCCATCCAAAAAAATTGTCTCGAGTACGTGCCCAAAAACCCGGCTTGTAGGTACTCGTTTCGTAGGAAATCTCAAAATTCGTGCCCATAAAGGGCGTACGGTGGTGTTCGTTTTTCGAAAAAACGTCGTCCTGAGTATTAAAAACGCGATTAAATATTGTCTCGAAATTTGTGTCCATTACCGTGTCATATATCAAAAATATATAGTTTTAAAAATTGTATAATTGAATAAAAAAATATTTTTAAAAAGTTAATTATGATTCGGTGTCCGTTTTTCGGAAAAACTCTGTATTCCATCCTAAAAAAGCGTCTCGAAGTACGTGCCCGAAAAGCCGGCTTGTAGGTACTCGTTTCGTAGGAAATCTCAAAATTCGTGCCCATAAAGGGCGTACGGTGGTGTCCGTTTTTCGAAAAAACGTCGTCTTGAGTATTGAAAACGCGATTAAATAATGTCTCGAAATTTGTGTCCATTACCGTGTCATATATCAAAAATATATAGTTTAAAAAATTGTAAAATTGAATAAAAAAAGATTTTTAAATTGTTAATCATGATTTGACCAGTCAAATTATAGATTAGTAAGGTAATTAGTGAAATTTTGGAGGGAGTTAAAAAAGTTGAGCCCTAAAACTAACGGTGTTAAGATTTTCAGTTAAGAGGTGGGTATTTCAAAACGTGAACATAAGTAGAGGTGGTTATTTAAATGCAAAACAATTTGGGGTGGTTATTTTGAAATTGGTGTATCTGACAGGTGGTTATTCACAATTTATCCTATATGTAACTAAATTTTGAAGAATGTAATTTTTATATGACAAATTAGCGATTTGACTTAGGTCCTGTTCATTTCACCCTATTTTTACTAAACTGAACTTATTTTTACTGAACTAAACTTAAATCTACTTAACTGAACTTATTTTTACTAAACTGGACTTATTTTTGCTGAGCTGAACTTATTTTTAGTGAACTGAACTTATTTTTACTGATTCATGTTGATTTTTCTTCTTTGCACTACTGATTTTTACTGAACTGGACTTATTTTTACTGAACTGAACTTATTTTTGCTGAACTGAACTTATTTTTACCGAATACTACTTCCTCCGTTCTTTTTTAATCACTACATTTCTCTTTTTACACTATTCATCCATCTCCCTTCAATCAACTATAATGATTTATGTACAAGGATAAACATAGTCATGTGGGATCTTGTTAGATTCGTCTCGATACATACTTAATTAAAATTAACTTTTTATAATTTTTACTTGAGCATAATTAGAGTTATTAGCATTCAAAGTTGTATGTTGGGAGGCGTAAAACTCCATATGTAGTGAATAATAAAGAATGGAGGTAGTATTATTTTAAGGTGAACTGAACAGGGCCTTATTTTTGCTGAACTGAACTTTTTTTTACAGGACTGAAATAATATTTACTTAGGCCCTGTTCTCGTCAACTAAATTTTACTAAACTTATTTAAACTGAACTGAACTTATTGGTACTGAACTGAACTTATTTTTACTGATTCATATTGTTGCGCCTGCTTTGGGAAGTCAATATTCTCTCTTGATCAGTTAGATCTTTGATTAATTAACAACTCTTTTTTGATTGACCTCCTCCTTTCTCTAATCCACAGTTTCCTTCTTTGCACTACTGATTTTACTGAACTGAACTTATTAGTACTGAACTAAACTTATTTTTACTGAATTGAACTTATTAGTACTGAACTGAACTTGTTTTTACTGAATTGAACTTATTTTTACTGAAACTTATTAGAATAAGTTACGAGAACAAGGCCTTACTCATGCAACAAAGAAGAAAAAATAACATGAATCAGAAAAAATAAGTTCAATTAAGTTGAAAAAAATAAGTTCAGTTCAGCAAAAATAAGTCAAATCGCCAATTTGCACTCATAAATTTATATTTTTCAAAATTTTAGTTAAATATAATAGAATTTGTTAGTATCATCGCTTAATGTATAATATAGTCTTTCCAAAATTTTATTTAAAGTTTAAGGTGAGTTTAAGATCAGCTTCAACCATTACAAAGTTAGTTAAATTTAATTCACTTACCCACATGTTTTTGTTTTAGTGTTAGTTCTAATTTGTATGGATAAGTTATGGGAGTAATTATTCATAATCATGCAACACAAGGGTTATGACGAATTTAAATAAGACTCAATACAAGATCATATAATTTCAATCACAAACTAATATTTCTCATAATTACTTAAAATTGTTCTCAAGAACAAAAAAAGAATATGGGAAGATACTAAAAGAGTATAGAATATAAAATAATTTTTTAAGTAAAATTTGGAAAATAAGATTTTTAAAAATATGGGACAATACTAAAACACATATAACATGAAATCCAAAATTTTAGAGGACCCTGTTTTTCCGAGAATGAGATTCGTACAAAATTAGTTAGTTACTGATAGATCTACCGAAAATGGGGTTAGAAGTAAATTGATTAGTAAATTTAGCTCACTATATATTTAATTGTAATTTTTGGAAATAAAATATTATATTCTAATATTGATTAAACTTGTGACTAAGTACATAATATAATATTATTACATTTTTTTGTTAATTTTCTTCGAAAAAAAGGTCAGGAATTTACTTGAAAAATGATTTCTAAAAAGTATCGGAAATAGGGATATAATATACTCCATCTATTTTTATTTAATAGGGACATTGATACTTTTCATGCTTGCTAATACATATATTTGAGAATGAATATCTTTAATTATTGCTGAAGAATAAAAATTTATAAAAAGTTGATATTATAAAACTACTCCCTATGTTTCTTTTTGTTTGTCCCATTTACTATAACTCCAAATGCCAATGTAGATGACGTCACAGACATGTGGGTGGGGACAACAAATAAGGAGTGCACTTATATTATAGTAAATGCGAGGGTTAAAGTAGGTGAGAGAAAATTTTAACGTATATGTGGGACCAAAAAATGATAAAGTAGGGGTAGTGATGTGGAATCGAAGAGACTACTCCAAATTATGAATGTATATGACCTTCGCAATTTTTGGGTATGGTTAATTCTTCGAAACAAGGCTATGGGAGTTATGAGTTCAAGCTCAACGCAACCTTTTCGCCCATGTTAAGGTGGATTGAAAATGTGTTCCAAGAAGAGTCCAAGAGTGGCGTCCAAGTTGAGTCAATTAGGAGTCATAGTTATTTTAATTAAGTCATTTATTTTCAGCAAAATAATAGGGTCGATTTGTCTACTGATTTTCGGTTCTATTTAGGAATCCTAATTGAGTTGTAATTCCTTTTAGATAAGAATTGATTTAGCTAAGGGATAAGGAAGAGTTAGGCATGTAAATAAGATAGAAAGGGCCGAAATCCCTATCATATCTTATTAGATTATCTTCCTTATTTCCATCTTTATCTTTTCCTAAATTCTAGTGATTAAGATTTATATGCATTCTAGATAGAATTTGGTTTCCTGATTATACTAGGAGTAGTCTAGTATAAATAGGCGTTCATATTTTCAATAAGAAGGAGAGATTAATATTTTGAGTTAAAACTTTCGTTTAAGAGTTTAATTGTTTTGCACAATTATATTCGACCATTTAGCTAGTAATTTTCAGGAGTGATTATTATTGAGTGTTTAATCTACTTAATTCCAGGAGTGGTTTAAGTGAGATTAAGAGTTAATAAAAACTTTCAGGAGTGTTAGTTTTAATTATCATATCCGGTTACTTTGTTCCTTGTTTTCGAATTTAGGCAAATTAAACCTAAATTCCTTGACTTGGATTTCATTGATTGAGACTCTTGGAGTCGCATTCATATTGCAAAATTATATTCGACCATGTAGTAATTTTCAGGAGTGATTATTATTGAGTGTTTAATCTACTTAATTACAGGAGTGATTTAAGTGAGATTAAGAGTTAATTAAAACTTTCAGGAGTGTTAGTTTTAATTATTATATCCGGTTACTTTATTCCTTGTTTTCGGATTTAGGCAAATCAAACCTAAATTCCTTGACTTGGATTTCGTTGATTGAGACTCTTGGAGTCGCATTCATATCAAGTGGTATCATAGCTACGGGTGGAATTTTGGCGTGAAATTTTGTGGGAATACTATAGACATCTATGAGAGTGTTGTGTCAAAATTTCATTGCAGTTGGCGGAGAAACGAAGACACAACAACGTTCGACATCAGACGAAAATTCCTGGCAGTTTTGCGGAAATTTAAGGTAAACTTTGAATGACTTGATCTCCCTCAAGAAAGCATCTTTTTGGGTGCTTTTTGCGCCTAAATTGGTTTATTCAAGTCTAGTTTACTGTCCTAAAATTTCGTAGAAGTTGGAGTTCGTTTGGTATAGTTTTGAGATAGTTCTTTTGAGTCGTGTTATTTTGGTCCGAATCTGGCGCGACTGACTTTGAAAAATTACTGGGAGCAGCCTACTTTGAATTTTTCAGTAATTCTAGTTGGAGATGTTTCTTAACATCCAATATTTACTTGTGTTAAAATTTGGTAATTGTTTTCGACTTGTGGAATCTGCAGTGTATTGTTAAAGTTAGGTCTGTGTTTCTCGATCTTCTGGGCAGTTTTTTGTAAGGGGAATGTTTGCAACAAAATCATGTTGTATTGGACAGATTGGACTGACGTTGTTAAGCTCATTCCTACTCTCCCCGTTGAACATGCTATTAAACTCGTACAAAATCAACTTGATGATCCTTGTCTTACAAAGTTGGAAAGAAAAGTTTTTGAAGCGGAATTAACAGATTTGATACATTTCAAACGACCCGAAGAAAGAAGAAAAGAATTTAAAAGTCAACAAAGGCAAAAAAGAATTGAGGAACAATTTAACTCCATTTTTGGGAGAGACTTTAGACACCTGAAAGTTAATCATCAATTCTAGAAACACTTGTTGAAGAAGTCAATATTGATGTTCTTCCTACTTGTTCCGAGTCTACTCTAGATGTACCTCTAGTAGTTGAAGAAGTTAAGCTTGATGTTGTTCCTGATTTGTCTGAGCCTACTCTAGATGAACCTCTACTTGTGGAAGAAGTTGTTGAAGAAACAAAAGTCATGAAGTCCATTGTTCTTGTTCGTGATTATTCCTCTAGATTTGATAAAATTCAAGGTCGAATTTTTTTCAAAGAAGGCGAGTATGATGTGGAATCAAAGAGACTACTCCAAATTATGAATGTATATGACCTTCGCAATTTTTGGGTATGGTTAATTCTTCGAAACAAGGCTATGGGAGTTATGAGTTCAAGCTCAACGCAACCTTTTCGCCCATGTTAAGGTGGATTGAAGATGTGTTCCAAGAAGAGTCCAAGAGTGACGTCCAAGTTGAGTCAATTAGGAGTCATAGTTATTTTAATTAATTCATTTATTTTCAGCAAAATAATAGGGTCGATTTGTCTACTGATTTTCGGTTCTATTTAGGAGTCCTAATTGAGTTGTAACTCCTTTTAGATAAGAATTAATTTAGCTAAGGGATAAGGAAGAGATAGGCATGTAAATAAGATAGAAAGGGCCGAAATCCCTATCATATCTTATTAGATTATCTTCCTTATTTTTATCTTTATCTTTTCCTAAATTCTAGGGATTAAGATTTATATGCTTTCTAGATAGAATTTGATTTCCTGATTATACTAGGAGTAGTCTAGTATAAATAGGCGTTCATATTTTCAATAAGAAGGAGAGATTATTTTGAGTTAAAACTTTCGTTTAAGAGTTAATTGTTTTGCACAATTATATTCGACCATTTAGTAATTTTCAGGAGTGATTATTATTGAGTGTTTAATCTACTTAATTCCAGGAGTGGTTTAAGTGAGATTAAGAGTTAATTAAAACTTTCAGGAGTGTTAGTTTTAATTATCATATCCGGTTACTTTATTCCTTGTTTTCGGATTTAGACAAATCAAACCTAAATTCATTGACTTGGATTTCATTGATTGAGACTCTTGGAGTCTCATTCATATCAGGTAGATAGGTAATAAATTTTTCCCATAAAAGGAAAGAAAAAAAAAGGACAAACATAAACAAACGGACAAAAACGGAAAGTAGGACAAATAAAAAGAACACAAACTATTAAAAGAGGCGGTCTAATTTTAACATAAAATTAGACCAACCAAAGCCCACATTCTATTAACAATCCCATTATATCTTAATTTAACCCAATACTATTCCTAGACATTTAGAACACTCTACATGTTCATTCTCTTCCCCTTTCCCTATTTCATTTTTAGTCTCGAAATATAACAAACGATTCCTAAAAAGAACATATGACTTACCGAATGAATTAAACTAGTCACTAAATGGGTTAAGCTAGTCACTAAATAAATATAACACTGAATATTGAATGAACTAAACAGGTCACGAAATGATAAATAGGTCACAAAATGGATTAAACTGGTCCCTATTTTCAGAGGACGGTTTGTTGATTTTCTTTTCTTATTATTGGGCCTATTGGGCCGTTGCCTAATTTTATTTTAAAAGTAGGTGGTCTCTTACAAGACCAGTTGTAAAAAGAAACGGAGGTAGTACATAATAAGACGAATCAAACAAGACCCCACATGACTATGTTTTTCCTCATGTGTAGATAACATAAGTTGGTCAAAGTGTAAAATGTGAATAGTTACAATAGTCAAAGTGTCCCTATTAAATAAAAATGGAGGGAGTATAAGATAAGATCTACATAAAAGGAGATGGTACAATATTTTTTTCCCATGCATCATTTGAAATTTAGAATGATTTGAATTTATGTAAAAATCTTATAGAACAAATCCAAAATATTATTCTCTCTATTTTATTAAGGTGACATTTGCTTTTTCAATTTGACCAAGGAAAAAAGTAAAAAGGTATAGAGAAAGGTGGTAATAGTAAGGAAAAAGGTAAAAAGGGTAGAGAGAACAAGAATAATAATAAGAGATGTACAATAGTTAATTGGGCGAACCTATCATATAAGGAAAAATGGAGAAGTGTCCCGATTATTAAAAAACCTAAAATTGACAAATATCCTAATTAAAAATCATATATTTAAATTACATTATGTTCTATATCGACGGTTAACAATATTTCGATCACCTTATTCATTGTGATCACGAATTATGGAGCTTAAATTTACAGATATTTTTAGTGAATTTGTGATAAGTTTGAACAATAAAAATTAGTTAAGATAAATTAACTTACCAGCAATTTATGTGATTTTATTTTAGTGTGAATTCTAAAAAATTAATGAAGATCATTCAAACTATTATAATAAGTTGTAACTCATTTGTACAATACACGGATCATAAGCTTGATTTATTATTATCTTCAAGTTCGCTGAATTATAACTCATCCATTATTCATTAAGATATGAATACTAATACTCTAAATTAATAAAAATTTCCGTTGCATTTTGCACGAGTTTAAAACATAGTTGTAGGAATAAACCCACCAGCCATCTAAGCCAAAAACGTAATATTCAAAAGATTGCCCCAAAAATAGAAATGCTAAGAATGTCTTAAGATAAGCCAAATGAAAAACAAATTAGGCTAAAAAATGTCTTGAAGGTTGGACAAAAAATATTCAAACTCAACGATAAAATTGCCATTTGTAGTACAAGGCCTTGAAATCTTACTTCCTTTATTTCGATTGCATCATTTGTCATCTATAAAGACCCCTCTTTATAATGGTTAACCCCCTCTTTATAATGGTTGCATCGATTCTCATCTATAAAAGTTCTGGTTTTATTTCGATTGCATCATTTCTCATTTTTATACTTTCCCGTTTCTTTTTAATTGAAACAATTGTCAAATATGGAAATATCAAATTAATTGTAATAATTGTTTTTTTTCCTTTTTTACAAGTCAATATGTCTCACTTTCACTCTCAATCTCTTTCACACTCAGGCTAAAATTTGCCTATGAGTTCATCCACTTGAGTTTGTTGCAATTAAAAAGAAACGGATGAAGTATATCTCATCGATTTTCATTTTTAGACATCTCGTTCTCAAGTTCATTTAATTTGTTATTTTCACTTTTAACTACCTTATATAACTCCCGAGACGTTTGTTAGTCGCTTTTATGAAAATCTATAAAAAAGTTTTTTTTTTTGAAGGGGAGACATTGGTTGTATAGTATCCATTTCTAGAAAATTTTCCGTCCTTTCTGTATTGAACAGTACTCATTGTCACCCCCTTTCCTGTTGCAAATACTATACTTTCAGAAACTATAAAGTTGCACCGACACATCCAAGTAGTCAGCCAATCATTTCTCTAAAAGAATCTATATAATACATTAAAGCAAAATAAAATTTGCCATAGCATGAAATTTCGGATGCCACGTGTCGAAGAAACAATAATCTGTCCACGTGTCTTCTTTTGATCCCTTGCAAAATAAATAATTGATTGGGGGCTTAATTAGGGGGAAATTTCCTTAAAATCCGGATTTCATACTCATAATTAGGCAATATTCCTTGCCATTTAAATAGGTAATTTATTACTATAACAAATATTGGATTTTAAATTATTATTATTGCCATTTATAAAATGCAATTTACCTGATTTATTCATTTCCATTTATAATTCGAAATTCGACAGATTTTTTGGTTAAGAAATAGTTTAATTTAGGCGCCCATTATGCAATATTTTTAGTTAGTCTTCATACTTGCCTAATATTGTAATTAGTTACTTGCCTAGATTAATTACTTTCGTTCAATTATATATTACGGTCAATATTTCCTCTATGGGTTTTGTGAATTAAACTATCATATAAAGGCAAAAAGCTACAATTAGTCTTTACACCATTAACATCATTTTTGCACCATCTTTTGTTGAACAAACCACACCATGTGTATAAAATTGTCCGAGCCAGTTCTTTGTTTATTGAATCTACAACATGTGTTATTCAAGTGACGGTAATTAGGTTATGGGAAAATCAATTGCTGACGAATTTAGATGAAATTGATTCGATCGAAATAGTTTTGATTGATGAACATGTATTGTCTTTTTTTGCTATTTGTTCTTTAATATTTTACATTATTTTAAAATTTTGTGTCATATTAATTTATTGATTTTCCTCCATGTTTATTGTAGGGAGACAAAATTGATGTTTGGAAAATTTTGGATCATCATTGTCAACTTATCAATATCTATGACATAACCAAAGGGAAGAAATTTTGCACCATTAGGGTTCGAACAATACGTGTTTGGAAAAGAACAAAAAAATAAGTCCTTATGAAGTAAGTTCTATTGAAATGGTGTTAGTTGACAAACATGTAAGCAAAACTTTATTTTTATTTAGCTTGAACTTAAATTATTATTTTTATTATTTATAAATTGTTTATATACAACATATTAAATTCAATTTTAGGGTGACGGGTTCAAGCTTATTGTCGTAAAATTTTGATTAATACATTCAAGCCTATGACTGTTGAGGGAAAAGTTAGGGAAATATCAAAATTTCTAATTCTCGAAAGCACTGGATTAGAACAAGCAACAAGACGTAGTTGCAGGATTTTATTAAACTATTCAACTACTATGAATAGTTGTGAAGATACGTCCATTCCGCTTTATAGTTTCGATTTTATTCCCTTTGAAGATCTCCTATCTAAAAGATATATGATGTTTATTGTTTATGTAGGCCTTTTTATTTATTCGTTTGTCATTTTATCATGTTAATTTGTTTTTTATTAATTTGTCATTTTTTATGTATTTATAATTCATAAAATGTAATCCTTATTGAATAATAATAAATTTTATTTTATTCTTTTGTCATATTTATATTTAAATTTGGTTATTTAATGTAGTCTTTTGTCAGTTCTTTATGCAATCTCATAGTTATTATAAATGTTCATGTAATCATTTTTTTTAATAAGAAATTACAATTATTTTTTTGTAGTATTTGTTTCTTTTCTTTGATTTCGTTCAATACAATGTCTTTATATAATTAACTTTCAGTTAGTTAATTATTTTGTTAAATTTTATGATTTATTTTAAAATAGTGTCTTATATAATTTATACATTATAATTTAGTGTTTTACATTTATCTAATTAATCTTCTCATGTAGCCATGCGAATAATTAAATTGTATATTGATTTTAATTTTAGTAAAATATTAATTGAATAATTAAAGTGTTATTTTAAAAAAATGTTAACATTACTTTTTGTAATTTAATTATTTTTTGTTTTAAAAAATTACATTTTTAAATAATTTTGAATTGACGTATAAAATTTTGTTAATTACCTTAAAAAACGACATCTTTTTCGGTAATGGAAGCTTTTGTTTTTTAAAAACCTAAAATTGTATCACGTTATTGTATTTAGGAAGACATTTCCTTAATACTAAAGATATTTTCTTCTCTAAATCATTATGATTTTCGTTTTTTGTTAAAAATCTTTTTAAATTCAGTTATTCCTTAAATTATGTAGATTTTTTTCTTTTAAAAAGATTTTGACAAATCTTTGTGATTTTCCATTATTTATGGTAATTTTTTTAAATTATTCAATTACGTTTATGCTACGCAAACATTTCCTAAGTTAAGTAGATATTCTTTTCTTAACCGATTTCATTTATTCTATTTGCCTAATTTTATAGTTTTCCGTTTTTAGTGTGAAAGTAATCAACAAATGACACGAATAATAAGCTCAAATTTAGAATATTTCCAATTTTTAAGACTTAAATGGAGTAATAATTTTATTTATCATTTTAAAATTAAAATCATTGTGATTTCCTTCTTTAAAATTCGGTTACTCTTAAATTCTGTAGAGTTTCTTCATTTAAAAAGATTATGACAAATATTTGTGATTTTCTAATTTTTCTAATTTTGCCTAAAGTAAGATTAAAGAATATATTTAATTAAGGATTATATCAAATAAAATAAAATCTCCCTTTAATTATATTCCATATGCCTAAATTATGGGGAGTAAATTTTTAATTTTCGGTATATAATAGCATATAGATTGGGATTATTATTTGTCATATCAAAATAATTGCCATATTGAAAAGATAGCCGAAAATATTCCTTGACTTTAGGAAACAAACCTTTTCAATTATTAATTGGCAAATCTTCTTCCTAATTTGCAAATCACGTATGGAACAAATTATATTCTTGCTAAAATTTACACAAAAGCAATCTTAAATTAAGGAACAAGTTATATGCTAATTCAATTTTTGACGTTTTAATTTTTTTTAACATTGATTTTAATTGATTGATATTATTAATGATATCAAGCCAGATATTAACTACAATTATAAATAAATCATCTCCCTATCTCCTTTCATTCACATCTAACCCTAAAATCAAATCAAGCCTCTCTCATTCTGAATGTTTCTTTCTCAAAATGAAAACATGACTCCATTCAATAAAATCATTCAAGAATATTGGAATGGTTTTACAAATTTCGATTGAAGGAAGATTGTTACATTCTTTTATTTCTCCTAATTCGAAGAATATTGGATGAATTCTCCAAATGCGATTGTTGAAAGTTTCATAATCATCATCACAACATCAAAATGGAGGTTTTGAATATTTTGATGAAAGTATCATCGATCTAATCGTTTTTTTTTGCGTTGTCATTTCTTTATGTATTTTATTGTTTGTTAATTCATCAAATGTAATCCTTATCCCTATTGAATAATAATAAAATCATTTCTTTTTATTCGTTTGTCATATTTATATTCAAATTCGATTATTCGAATATACATTTTGTTTGTTCTTTATGCAATCTTAAAGTTATTCTAGATTTTTACCTAATTATTTTTTGAGTATTAGTAAATTGTAGTGTTTTGTTTTAGTAATTTTTATTTTTCTTTGCATTTGTTAAATACAATATCTTGATGTCGCCAACCAACTTATTAAATCATTATTATATATTACTTTGCAGTTTACATTAAACCAAGTAATAACTTAAAATTTTATGAAAATGTTCACAGTACTTTTCGTAATTTATATTTTATTTTTCATTTTGATTGATTGTGCATTTGTAATTTGAATATACATTCAAAAATTAAAATTATTTTCTGTTAAATAAATTCATTTATCCATTGACAATTTTTTTCCTCCCATTTTTTATCCTTTCCGATTTTCAAATCTTTCTAAATTCGGTTATACATTGAAATCAGTAGAATAAATTCTTTACCAAATGTCTTAACAAATATTTCTCAAGTTAATTAGATAATATTTTCCTTATTTTATTTTATGTATTCAAATTTGACTAACCCATAAATTTCCTTTTTTTATTGTAAAAGTAGTTAAATTTGACTAACATCTTTTCTTCTCCAAATTTGTATTTTTTTTGTTTTGTATTTAAAATATTTTTAAATTTGGTTATGTAAATAAATCAGTTGATTAAAATCTCTAACAAAAGATTACGAATATCTTTATGGGATTTATTTTGGTAAACCATTCAATAACACCTATTTTGTCAAAAATCTCCTAAATTAATTAGATACCGTTTTCCTTAACTGATTACATTTATTCAAATTTGACTAACTTTGTAATTTTCCATTTTAATAGTCAAAATATCTTAACAAATATTTCCCAAGTTATTTATTATTATTTTCCTCAACTTATTTCATGTATTCAAATTTGACTAACCCATAATTCCTTTTTTATTGTCAAAGTAGTCAAATTTGACTAACATCTTTCTTCTCAGAATTTGTAACTTTTCCGTTTTTGTATTTAAGATCTTTTGAAATTCGATTATGTAAAGTAGATTAAAATCTCTAACAAAAAAATTACTACAAATCTTTGTAGGATGTGTTTTTTGTGGTAAACCATTCAATAACGCATATTTTTGTCAAAAATCTCATAAATTAATTAGATACAATTTTCATTAACTGATTACATTTATTCAAATTTGACTAACTTTGTAATTTTTCGTTTTATAGCAAAACATATTAACAAATATTTCCCAAGTTAATTAGATAATATTTTCCTAAACTGATTTCATGTATTCAAATTTTACTAACCCATAAATTTAAATGAACGACCTTTGCCGTTTACAAACAATATTATACTTATCTTTACCATTTATAAACGATATTTATAATTTAATTTATAGGAAATTAATTTAGTTTTATAAATGGTAATTATTAATCAACTAAACAACTAAACTTCCTATTCTGATATCAAATCACATTTTAATATTTTAAAATAAATGAAATTATAAATAAATGGTAATTTTTGAGAACATAAAACACTAAACTGCCTCTTTTTATATCAATCACGTTTTAAAATATGATACCAATCAATCATTTAGCTTATCCCAATCAATCAATATCCTATCAAATTAGATCAATCACGGAATCAATCAATCAAGTATTATAAATGGTAATTATCATTCAAATAAACAACTAAACTTCCTATCAAGAAATCAATCACAGTTTCAATTTGATAGGACATTGATTGATTAAGATGAATCAACTAATCAATTAAATCAACTAATCAATTAAATCAACTAAACATTCCATAGTTCAATCAAATTATCACATAATCAATCAATCAACAATTGTAATCCTACTCCTATTATAAAGAACGATTATAACATTTTAAATATTGTAATTTTAATAGCAATAAATCAACTATCAACTATTTAAATTTGTTTTTTAAAACATGTATAAAGTTCCATTAAGAGCGTGATTGACTGCCAATGGATTAATAAGTTGATTAATCACTTATTTATTATATATTTTTTTAAAAGTAAATATAGTAATGATATCTCATTATATTGATTTAAATCAGATCATATAATATAATCATATAATATATTATAGTATAACCAATTATAAAATCGTAATTTATTAATAATAATATAATTTAAATGTATAATATTTAGTCGTTCTTGTGATATTCATGCCCATAATATTTTTATTAGGTCAATTAGCCATAATCTATCTACTTATATAATGTTAAAGTTTGTTTTTATCCACTTAAGTTCAAATTTTATATTCAAGCCTAAACCTAAGCACTTACAATTTTCCATGGTTATGTCATATGTTATACTTATATTTGTCATTTATAAACGATCTTTAGAGTTTAATTTAAATGAAATTATAACATCCATAATTAAAGTAAATAAAATCAAGATACTTGAGGAAAAATTTTCAATTCAAATTTTATATTCAAGCCTAAACTTAAGTTCTTATAATTTGCCATCTATTAATCATATATTATACTTATCTGTACCATTTATAGACGATCCTTAGAGTTTAATTTAAATGAAATTATCAACTTTTTAAACACTAATTACCAATCAAACTAAACTTCCAATTTTATATCAATCACGTTCTTATACTTTAATTTAAAGGAAATAATATATTTTTATAGATGGTAATTAGCAATCCATTAAACAACTAATATTTCTATTTTGATATTCAAGCCCACACTCTTTTTATAAGGCTAATTAACCATAATATATCCACTTATATATATAGATTGATTAGCAACTATCTGGTCTATATCGATTGATTATATAATACTACCTTCGTTTTTTAATAGGGACATTTTTTATTTAGAGGAGTTTTTATTCAATTGAGATATTTCTACCTTTTACCATAAATGGTAGGTTGGTTCACTTAAATATTACATTTCTCTCATTCTCTCTACCTTTTTCACTTTTTCTTTACTTTTACCATTCTTCTCTCTTACTTTTGCACTTATTCCTTGATCTGCGTGAAAAAGCAAACGTCCCTATGAAAAAATAGAGGTAGTATGTATAAAGTTGTCATTAAAAACGTGATTGATTACCATAAGATGAATAAGTTTCCTAATAAGCTATTTAGTATGTAATTTTTTTTACTATACATAGTAATCATATCTCATTATATTGTTTCAAATTATATCATACAATACAACCATATAATATATAATAGTATAATCAAATATGAAGTCGTAACTTATTAATAATAATATTTACCTGTTACCTTTTGATATTCAAGCCCATAATCTTTTTATTAGGTCAATTAACCATAATCTATGTACTTAAAAAAATTTCTCAAGTATCTTGATTTTATTTAGTTAATTATGGACGTTATAATTTTATTTAGGTTAACATTGATAATAAAATTTTTTTTTAATCTTTGATGGCAACATTTGATACATAAAGAATAAAAAAAAATGTTATTATCAAGTGTTGTTTCAAATGTTATTACCAAAGAATAAAAAAATATTTTTACACTGAAAGGAAAAAATAAAGCAATTGTATGATACTCATCAAGTATATTCCTAAATTACTAGCATAAATATTACCATGCAATAGACACAAAATAAATAACCTAAAATAAATCCACCTAAAATCAAGGGCCAAAATCACTTGGGATATATGCCATATAGAGCATATAGAGCTAATTTAGGGGTTATATATATTTTCTAAATATTTTTAATGCGTTTAACATGTGCAAGAAATGACAACTAAATTAAGTAAATTTATTTATTTGTAAAACCTACCTTTTACATTACATTAATAAGAATAATATTAAACATAATTTTTTAAAATGATTTTCTAATAAAAAGTCGAGCAATTGAAAATAATTCGATTATTATGGATAAGGGTTTTTAAGGTAACTATTTTATGCTCTAAATTTGCATAATTTTTCAATAACCCCATTAAATCTAGGTATATTTTTTAACAAGGCGCTAATAAACCATCATTGGTACTAAAATCAATAAAAATCATATAATTTAAGACAAAATCATATAATAAAATCAAGTGAATGCAAATCACTTTTCATATGAAAACAAAAAAAATAGATCAATTTATCTGCTAATATCTCATATAACATTATTAATTTATTATGATATTGATAATTTAAATTTGCAAGGTTCTTAGCAATAGTATATATAAATTTAGAAGGTTCTTAACATTCTTATGAAAATATTCTCAATCACAATCAATTTATGGATCTTGCCATTTTAATGTTAATTTCATAATATAACATTCACATTATAAGATCAGAACGCGAGTATTGCTTGAATATTTGTAAAATAGTATAAATGCTGTAAAAACGGGATAGATTATGGAACAAAATTATTAAATCAACATAAATAAGATATGAAATATCGTATCTCCAAGTTTTTACAATATTGCACCATGAAGATAAGGTTTTAGTAAAAAAAAAATGCAATTCAGATTATAGTTTTAACTATAAATAAGTTACGATTTTAATAAAAAAATCACCATAAATAAAGATTCTCATAAATTATGTAGTAATAAGATTTTTAATTTAAAAACCACCATAAATAATGATTCTAAAAACATAATAAAAATTCATATACAAAAAATCACTCAAAAACACCATATCTGTCAATTTATTATTATACGTTTTTAGAATTTCCTTATTTCAAGTTTTTTCCTTTACTTATTGAAAATTTTAGGAGTATCCAATAGATTAGGACTATTAAATACAATTAAGATAATCTGACTTTTCACTACTTAATATCCATATTTAACGATTCTCCTACAAAAAATCACCATAAAAATCACCATATTTATCAATATCACATGTCACCTTTTAGGATTCCCTTATTTAAAGGTTTTTCCATTAATTAAGGAAGATTTTAGGAGTGTCTAATAGATTAAGATTACTAAATGTAATTAAGGTAATCTTACTATTCTAGAAGAACATAATATCCATATTATTTTTCGAAATATTATATGAACATGCTAACCTTTTTGTTATTTTACTTTTACAAATTTTTCGAATTTTTTTGGATTTCCTTATTTAAAGTTTTTTCCTTTAATTAATTCACTATCTACTTAATATTAAGTATAAATATGATAGTAGTTTTAACAATTTTGTTGTACATTTTCCCAACTTTACAAGAATCATATTTAAGTTCTTTCAAAATAAAACTACAATGGATCATCTATGTCAACTAATCAGTATAGATGAAATAAGAAAAGGGAAGAAATTTTACACCATAAGGGTTCGAATAATACGTGTATGGGAAATGAATGACTATCTCACTCAGACTGAAGTGGGAAGTATTGATGACGAGTTAACAAAACGTACAATCAAATAACCTATCCTTTTGCCATAAAATGATATTAACCATCTAATGTGTATAATATTCTATTTGAATATACTATCGTTTTGTTTAAAAACAATAATAGTTATCCTTTGCTTTGATTGGTGATATATACGTGAGAAATATGAGATTTGTTTATTGTTTGTGAAACGAGGGTGTTTTATAGCCAATAGGTAAGAAATGATTTTATACCCCGTCCAGTTGGCATTCAAAACTTTGTAGACGAGATGATCCCGAAATTAGTTGCTTTAGCGAAATACATGGAATTCAAAGATATTAGTTAAATTTATGATTTTAACATTACAAAAAACAAAGAAAATCAACTGGGAAAGTTATTTGTTTGGCAACTATAGTGGACATTGATTTTTGATTTTGGGTGGTGGTATCAAGCTTGCATAAGATGTGCTCCTAAAGTTATTAAAGAGGGTGAAAACTTTTTTTGTCTAAAAGATAGATACATTGTTAAGAGACCCAATTTTTGTAACTATCTATTTGCATTAATTTTTTGAAAATTTTAATGTACAAAATACTCCTTATAACTTTAGATAATTTTTTTTTATCACAAAAGATCTAGGTTGAAGATTATTGTATCTCACGGAACAAAGAATGAGTGTTTTATCTTGTATGACAAGGTAGTTCGTGAGTTGGTTAATAAAACTCCCGAAGAGTTTTTGAATCTGCAAGAAGAGGTATTATTATAATTTACTGACACTGTATTGAAGATAATTTTAAAAACCGATTGAATTTAATTAATCCTTACTCGACCTTATCTTATACTCCCTCCGTTCCAAAATGTTATACCCATTTGGAATATGGGGGAAAACCAAGGCAAATAGAATCATATGAGAATCTTATGTTTATTTTAATAATTATCATGTACTTTTTTTGTCCTTATTAGGAAAAGTAAGAGAGAGATATTCAAATGTAGGGACCATTAAAATACAAATGAGTAAAAAGTAGGTAAATGTTTAGATATTGAAGAGTAAAATGGGGAGAAAAAATGTATATAAATAGAAAAGATTTTATATGGGTATATTTTTTTGAAATGACCTAAAACGAAAAATGGGTACAACATTTTGGAACAGAGGGAGTATATTGTGAAAAGATTATATATAATGAACCAATTATTGTTTGTGTCTATTTATATTCTTGACTTGATTATTTTTCTTCATAGATCAATTTACGTTATTCATCTTCAAGTTAGTTTGTAGTCTTATGATCTCTTAAATTGTAACTTAAAATCTATTTACAAAAAAACTTTCCCGTGCATTTTTACACGGGTCTAAAAAAAGCTAGTAACTAGCAAAAAGGAATCTATATATGCCTCCTCGTCATCAAAATAAAAATTTATAGGTGTGACATCGTCAAAAAAATCAAAAGGAATCTGTAAGATAACACAACACCATACTCTATGTTGACAGTATACATCATGCCTCCAAATTGCCATAGTCTTAAGCTTCTTATAAGCTTAACCATCAAACTTCTGATCACATTTAAATGATTCTTGTTCACGAGGGGGCGACATCATCTGAGAGAACAAGCCATTTTGAAGTCCGGTACATGCCTACTACAAATCCATCTGCAATCTTTGATCTTTTGGTTTGCATAAATGTGAAATTATGGTGGCACAATTCGCTACCCACGTTATGATTTTCGTCTGCGTAGCTCAATGCAATACCAAACAAGAACACACTTCCAGCAGCTAAAATCATTAAGCTAGCAGTGAGAAGATTATGATTTATTTCTCACATAGATGATTTAAGATCACCGATGTCGTTGGCACAAACCTTTCAACCTTCCTTGCAAGTTTGAACGTTGATGCAATAAAGCCAACCTGCATGACTGTCCTGTTATTAGGTCATATGTGGATCTTCTTCTCCATGGGATTATCCCAAAATCATCATGAAAATCATCCATTCCTTCCACAAATAACTGCCAAATTAATGAACCAGCGCCAGACCCATTCTTTTTAGCAGACTTGTAGAAAATATCATAAACGAGTTTGAAAAGCCTATCTCTGTGTGCAGGGTCGAAATCCTTGTTGTGGCTCGATAGCCCGAATTCAGTTAACATTACAGGCTTCTTTAGTTGTTTGTCGCCATCTTCAATGTGAGATGACACCCACTTCCGCACAAATGCCAATTTGTCTTCGAGATCATCCACAGTGAGCCTATCACAAGTTATACAAGAAGCGTATTTTAGTGAAGTTGTACAGTCTGAAGTAGATGGCCCGTTGAAATAATGTTCAATGCAAGAGAAATCTCAAAAATACAGACAAATTTCTTTACTTCCCGTTAGAATCATGCATACTGTAGTTACTAGTTATCATGAAAATAGCTTATCAGTTATCACCATTCAATCTAAACGTTCGGCGAAATGGTGCAAGAGAAGATACTCACCACTGATCAGGGTACATATGAATAGACGCAAAGTCAACTGTTGGTATATCATTGTTGCGAATAAAATCAGTTCCAATAGTAGCTTCCCATTCTGATGGGTTTAGAGCTGACTTTGCATTCTTAGAGCCATAAAATCCCTCGACGCCTACTGTGATTAGATGTTTCTCATCAATTGCTTTTATGAATTCTGACATTTCCTTGATCCAATCCTGCATTCAAAGTCATATGGTCATGTTCATAAATAATTTTAAAAGTTAGTTATGTAGTATCAAGCAAATATTGTCATTTGAGACGGCTAGAAACTGGATCAGTGGAAAAGAAAACCGATCAAAACTACTTCAGGAATAATTCTGATCAGGAAACTCAATGTTTTATGAAGACTTGAACACTAACTTGAAGAGTGTCGCCTGATGGGTCAGACATGCACCGTGGTTCATTTATCAACTCCCAAGCAAAGATTACAGGATCATCTCGGTATTCAATTCCAGTAATGGTATTCTTCCTTGTAAGCATCGTCTGAAAAGGTTATAATTAGAAAAAGTTATAGGCGAAAGTTAAATATTAATAATTAATTGCCTACAAAAGCAAAAAGATTGATAAAAGATATATGGCTACTATCATAAGAAGATAATGTCTGCTCTTATTATGGAGATGCGAAAACTGTTCAACTCGGGCTTTTACATGATTAACCCTAGGGCCAGCAATGCAGTGTCTTCCATAGATGACATTATTCTGAGTAATGAAACTACTAGGAAATATATTTGCAAGGAGTGGAGCCGAGACCGATTATGTCTAGGTCCAGCTGCATCAAAACATAGCAGCAACTTCCGGAGGTGGCAAAATAAGGTGATCAACATCGCCTAGATTTTCACAGCCGAAATCGCAGTTTACCTCTCTTGCTCATAAGGTTGCGAACAAACTAGTACACCCATTAAAAACCTAATTTACATTTGTGAACAACTCATAGATGCAATTTTACATACTTCGTGAAAGTAGAATCTTCAAAGTTTAGTGCCTCTAATAACTCAGTAATCGAGGAATGGGAAGTAGCAGATTAGGACAGGAATCATTTGTCCTGTTCAAATGTAGATCTCTAGGTCCTATAGCTAATTGTTCCTATTTCCTTCTATTGAATTCCTATGATAAACATAGTTTTTCAACTTTATCTACCAATGAGTAAAATGTAAAATAAATTATTGGTAAATTAATGTAAGATTATCAAGGTACTTCTATAGAATACATTAAAATTGCATAATCGACTCCCAATCCTGATTTGGATAAGTGGCAATCCAAATTTTAGATTGATGGATCCGGATTCAGACGTCAAGCGTTGATGAGAAAACTGTGGCAACTGTAGTTGGAATTATATATGTTAGATACTAAAAGAACCTCATGCAATGTGATTATCTACAAATGTCTTTTCCAAATACCTCTTGACCTGTAGTTCTTGGAATAACGGAATATTTTTGAACAAGCTTGAAGTCATTCACTTAGTAGTAATATATGACAGACAGGTTAGCAACTCATTCACATAGTCTTAAGCAAATCACAAGCTGACAGTCTGGCACATCAGGTTAGCATGTTTGAGGCATAAAATAGGTTACTTTCACAAATTGGCCCATTCATTTTCTCGCAAATTCCATTTCCGATCACTGTTTCACCTGCTTTCTCTCCCTCTCTTGAGCATCAGACACTCAAGTCACTAATGAGATTGAAAATCTGAATAATATTACTCCCGGAGCACTAAACACAGCATATTCAACAGAACCATTTCAGCAGAGCACACAAATCTCATAGTTCTTTTTGCCAACCAAGTCATCAAGACCAAACATTTATTTCAACAATCTCGATAAGAGACTAACACTTCGAACTTTGATTGATTTAATTAGTTGTTGCCACAAAGAAAAATTCTCGGATATATCAATATACTTTGTTTATGAGAAAGTATGGATCGGCTCATGGATAATACCCAAGAACAAAGAGAGGGAAACTACCTTGATATAATTCTTGAAATAGGTCTGGATTGATGGATCATAGAAAAATGAATCATTGGAAGAGCTTATTCCAATGCGTTCTTGCCATGCCCATTTCACATACTGAGTTTTTCCACCATATGCTTGCAAGTTGTTAACTAAACTCAAGATCAGCCTCACCCCATTTTTTCTTGCTTCTGCAATCACATAATCCAAAGACTGCAGAAGACATCAGTCAATGAAGTTCTAGCAGAAAATCGTAAGCAACACATTCTGCATGCAAATTGTTAAATCTGCACTTAATAAAACTATAACCTCTGCCGGAAACCCAAGACAAGTGATACTCACTTCAGGGAAGCGCCATCCCCTCCCCCTCCCCCTCTCTTCCCCGCAGAGTGGGGCTTCTACCCCTTGAAAAACAGGGTATTTTATTCGCAAATTTCTTCCTTGTCTTCATATGCTTTATATTCTCAACAAAATACTCACTTTTAAATTCATGAAAAAAGAAAATCATAAAAAGGGACAAAATCATTGTGTCAAGCGCTAATCTATAAAAGTTTAAGAGAAAATGTTAGAATGATTAGATACAAATGGATATGATCAGCCTTCCAGGCCCTTATGGTGGAATAGTAATGATGAATCAGCAAATCCATTAATTGAACTTTATAAACATGCAATTATTATAAGAAACTTTACAATTTGAGAGCAAACATGCAGTCTTATATACAATCTACCAAGCTTGACAAGACATAATTAGGCAAAATATTCATAAGAATATCCAGAATGGCTTAAAAGTGAATAGCTAACACAGATCAAGGGAAAGTCCCAATTCAATGGAAACAAAAAAAAAAAAGTGGTATATACCTGATATACTTGCTCATCAAAAACACCAGGGGAAATCTGAAGAGCATGGTAAGTACCATCATTAAAAGCCCATGTTCTACAAACAGTAAGACCCATTTTAGATCCAGCTTGAAGCATTGATTTAACTCTTGGCCTACTAAACCCATCAACACCATGGTCCATCAACCAATAAGAGTTCCAACCATTTATATAAAATGGTTTTCCATCCAACATAAACTGATTTCCAACCCTTTCCACAAAACTATAACTTGGCTCCTTTGACACATTAATTCTAATGTTAAAGTCACCACCAAATGACATGTAAATGAATGCAACTAATGTGGCCACACCAACTATTGGGTAAAACCACCCATTTGTTGCAAACATCTTTCTTGTAGAACAATATGACTTCGATTTGTTGGACATGCACAATCTAAGAATTTAACACAGAAAGCCCAAAAATCCAAAGATTACAAATGAAATGGATGATTCCTGTGAAACCCAGATCCCAAAATGTCTTTTACAGCTCAAATTAAAACTACCCAAATCAATTTATTGCAATTGAATACAAACCCATATAAAACTGAAAGCTGCAATGCCCAAATCAGAGAGAAAGTGAGTGTTTTGGGGGTTGTGATGGAAACCCACCAAATGTGAATGACAAGAAAGCGAAGGCTGAATTTGCAAAACAGAGATCCACAATCCAAAGATGTTAATTTGTTTTTTTACTGAGCTAGTGAATTTAATTGCAGAATGATGAAAATAAAAACTTTTGCTTTTGAGGTAAGACCAATAGCATAAAAATGGAAGTTGGATTTAATCATTAAGTAAGGGAAAAACCAAATAAGGAAGACAGTGTACCTAACGCTTTATTCACTATTTCCCCTAATTTCCTCTTCCAGTCGGCAAAACCAAATCGAAAAGTCAGGGGAGACGTATGTCTGTGAAGGTAGAGAGGGATGTTGGGGGGTTGTTTTTCAACCTGGATCTTCAGTTTCTTCTTTTTTTCCTCTTTTTTTAACTGACTGTGATGTCCTACCAAAACAGACATCAAGATCTATGGTTGAGCTACATAATCTAATAATTAATCATGCTCCCAAATAAAACAGGAAATTATAAGAAAGCCACCAAACCACAATTTATTGTTGTTTTTTGATAATCACAAACTATATTATTAGTATCTTCTATATACTCCAAGCACCATTTAATACGAGAAAAGAAATGACAAAAATAGTACTACATATTTTTGTTTGTAATAGTGATAAATATATATACAAACCTCTCAAGATAATTATTAACTTAGTAGCATTTGGAAGTATTACAAAAATCTTATCTAAAATTTCAAGAGAACTAAGCGTCTAACTATGATATCTATATCAAATACTATGTTAATTTGTGAATTCATATGAGAATTTTTGAAGGATTTTAATTGTTATAACAATACAAACGCTTTTTTTCTCAACAATTTTAACAACAATTAGATTTTACTTCACGTTGTTTTGAAACTTAATTCTTATAGTCCAAGCAGATTCGAACGCTCAATTTTTTTTGTTCAAAAGAAAATAACTAATTGAGATAATAAATGTTTTTTCTTGAAAACAACTAACTATGTTAGCAATTTATATGTCTGTGGTTTCTACTTTTACATAATTCTTACTTAAAAATTAATGGAATATTCTTCCTCCCTGCCTAAAGGCTTCAATAGTCCTAGCTATGTCGCACTTTGGGATCAACACCTTCTGTTTGTTGCATCAATATAATTATTCTCTAAGTGTCTCGCTCGGCTTTTGGACGACACGGTGCAGGTACAGGTGCTTCTCCAGCCCATGGCTGTTAGAGAACTTTTGATCTGACATGTTAACCATCTGAGCGAGGCTTGAGACACATCAATTTAGCATGATGATCAGCTGATACTTCGATTTAGCATGATGATCAGCCCTTGTAATGTGGGGTCGAAGATTGTCGACCTAAACCCTTTTCACACCCACGCTTCTCTTATTTCCCTTGACACGGGAATGGTCAATATCCACTACTTACATTGGGCGATGTGCTATCCTGGCTCAGTCGTGTCAACATAATGTGTCATGTCGGGTGGGAAATCTCTTCATGATGTTGACAATGTCAATGGAGTCAATACAGGGGAGTCTGCATAACTAACAAGCGTTGCTTCTTGTAATGGAGGAGGTACCAATTGTTAAACAGGGAATGGAGCATACTTATTTTTAGTTGCAGTAGTCAGTAACCATATGGCAGGAAGGTTGCTGCTCCCATTGGGGTTAGTCTCTAGTCGGAACGGTATGGTTCGGTGATTCAACCAATGGGGTTTAAGAGTGACTAAAAAATTTGGGATGTAGCTAAATAGGATTTTTCTAGTTGAGTTAGATCTCAAAGGTGCTGACGGGGTAGTTGATTTCAAGTGGGACACAAGTGAGAATCTGACCAAACTGGTCGTTACGGCTTCAGAAAGGGTGGACATTGGAAATAGTGGTGTCGATGGTGTCAAGACGACACTTGGTGTTCCCTGGTGTAGAGGAGGGGGCTCTACCACATACTCTAGGACGGGTGGCTCATAGGAGTGTGTCACGGGGTTCTTTAGGAAAGGTCGTAACGAAGTCATAAATCCTAGGGGAGTAGTGGAACGCTCCTCTATGCTGAGGCGACCTATCATTAATGTTACCATGGTAGACAGAGTCGAAGTTGGAGGCGATAAACGGCATAGGCTAGATCTGGGAGTGCAAGGCGTTGTTCTCGTGTTCCAAGAGAGTAACTGCTTTTTCCGGATCTCCATTTTAGCTAATTTTGCGGACATTTCATTTAAGCTTTGATTGTTGTAGGCTAACGTGGGAGCTGGTCCATGATAGGTTTTAGTCGTATCACCTAATCAAAAATAAACCTACAGACCTCTAACTAGGTAGTCAGTGGAAGCAGGGTCGAATCCACAGGGAGACAGAGTTTCTAAATTAATATTCAACCAATTCAGCTACTCCAGATGAAATCAGATAAAGATTAACTGAACTAATGAATAAACTACAGAAGACGGAATAAATCGAAGATTTAACTATGGACTAAAAGTCTAGGGTATTAGGTCGGTCCACCATGCTTATACCAATCAAACAAGGTCAAAAACTATCAAAACCTAAGTCAAGAGTCGGGGATTAGAGCCTATGTTGAGCTATGGTTAAGACTCAACTCTCATAGTTCAACATACGCCGCATGTTCACTAACGTAATCAGAACTACTGACGTGTCCTAGGCCTCTAGTCGTAAGACGGATCTGTGCAAACAACTATTAACCACAAGCAACCAACGAAACTGCGCAATAACGTCAATTACTCAATAAAGAACAAACCACATCACATTCACCCTAATCAAGCCCTAGAAATCAATAAGAGTCTAAATCACAATCATGGTATAAACATGGCTTTCCTATCTAACACCCTAGAAAGAGACTACTCACTCATGATCGAATTAACAACGACAAAACTAATATAAAACCCTAACAATTGCATCATGAACAATTAAATAAATAAACTAAGCAATCAAAGTAATTAAAGAGATAAAGAGTAGAGAAGAGTACCAACTGACGGAAAGCAGGAACTTTATTGAAATTGAAATAGGTTTGATCACCTCTAAATTAATCTAAAGTGTTTGAATTGAACTAAGAACAATGAAGAATAAAACTAGTCTAAAGCTAATGAAAGATGAATAAAAGATGCTCCTAAAAAATGAGGAGGAAGGTATTTACAATACCCCCTCAAGTTAACTCAAAACGGAAACAAAAAGCGAAAATCCGCGTAATTAAGCGCCAGACCCGATCGGGTCCGAGGCATGCACCCGATCGGGCCGCGGTACAAAATTTATTGGTTTGCGTCTTGGGCCTTCGCGTAGCAGCAGCGCAGCATCAGCTTAATATTACGGCCCACCCGATCGGGCCAGGCGACGAAATGGGCCAGCAAGTTTCTCTCGAAAGCAGCAGCAGAATGAGACCAAGCAGCACTCCACCCGATTGGGTCGGGCGGCGGTCACCCGATCGGGTCTGGGGACATGCTTGCTCGCCCGATGGGATCGGGCAAATCTCGCCCGATCGGGTCCGCAACTTTCATACCCGATCATAAATACTTCGCCCGATCGGGCCATTTCTGCCCGATCAGTGCACGGAAACCTCCTTTGACTCCTTGGCTCTCTAATCTTCACGTTTAGGGGTCTTGGGACCTCCTATACTATCCATAAAGCTCGTGAGCCATCCTACGTGCCTCGTAACATCTCGTAAAGCCGTGGTTGCTTCCAAAAGGCTCGGGAATAAGGAGAAAACTCCATAAAACCTGCAATCCAATACTAAAACACGAAACTACAACTACATACGATAGTTAGCACAAAATAGCTCCCAAGAGCTCCAATGACGCACAAATTAGCTTGTAAATAAGGGAGAAAACTCTATATGAATACGTGATATCAGTCCAGTCATTCTAGATAAAGGTTTTTTGTGTTCTCTTTTATAGATATTAACAAAGCCATTAATTGCGAATTCAAAGCAACAACGAAGCAGAATGCAAAGCATTCATAGCTAAACTAATATTAGCGAAAGACTTAGGGACACCAAGCCTCCAAGTGTTTAACGACTCCTTGCTGATAGAAAATCAGGTAAATGGTGAATCTGCTGCACAAGACTTAAGATGAATGCTTACCTTGATGTTGCTTGGAACTGACAGGTTAAAGTCGTATCACCTAATCAAAAGTAAATCCTAAAGTCCTCTAACAACAATAGTCAGAGAAGTAGGGTCGAATCCATAGGGAGACAAATTTTCTAAGTTAATATTCAGTCAAACAGCTACTTCAGACAAGATCAGGGAAGAATAAGTTGAACTACTAAGTAAACTAAAGAAAGCAATAGAAAAGTGGGATTCAAAGTATGGATTAAAGGTCTAGGGCATTAGTTCAGTCCACTAATGCTTATACCAATCAAAAGGATCAAACAACTATCAATATCTAGGTCAAGAGTTGAGAGATTAGAACACGTGTTAAGCAATGGTTAAGTCTTAGCGCTCATAATTCAACATATGCCGCATGTTCACTAACATAATCAGAATTACTGATGTGTACTATGGCCTCTAAAAGTAAGACGTATTTGTGCAAACAATTATTAACCACAAGCAATCAATGAAACTGCGCAATAATATTAATCACTCATCAAGAACAAATCACACCATAATTAATCTAATCAAGACCTAGAAACTAATAGAAATTCAAATATGAATCATGGTATAAACATGTTTTTCCTCCCTAAAACCTTAGAAATAAAACTACACACTCATAATTGAATCAACAATTATAAACCTAATATAAAACCTAAACTTTGCATCATGAAATAATTAAATTATCAAACTAAGCAAACAAAGATTAAAGAATGAAATTAAGAGAGAAGAACAATACCAATTGACAGAAGCAATAACTTTAATTGAAAATAATCCTAGGTTTGATCTCTTCCAAACTAATCTAAAGTGTTTAATACAAGAAAAGCTCTCTAAGCTATTGCTAATGAAAGCTGAATATCCAGTTCTCCAAAAAATGAAGAAAAACTATTTATACTAACCCTTAAAAATCTAATTAAAAAGGGAAATAAAAAGATGGAAATTCGGCCTTGCATACTATCTGCCTGATCAGGCCAAGTTGCCCTCTATCGGGCCGCACAACAATGACCCAGATTTTGTTGCTTGGCACAATGAAGCAGCAACGTTGATTATGGGCTCTGCCCGATGGCCTCGGGCTATCTCGCCCAATCGGGCCGCATGCATTAATGGCCCAGCTTCCCTTCACTTTCCTTGTACGGCAGACAACAGTAGCTCACAAATGTGCCGCGCTCGATGGCATCGGGCTGGAAACACGAAGGCCCAAAATACATTCTCACACTCTATATACGCCCAACAGCATAACATGCTTCTCGCCCGATACCGGGCCATGGCACCCGATCGAGCTCGAGAAACTTGCAACTCAGCACGTCCAAAAGACATGTTTTCAGTCCGATCGGGCCAAGTTGCCCGCCCAAATCGGGCAAAATACCTCTTAGCTTATATCTTATCTTTTCCTTGGATTTCGAGCTTGGACTTCGAGCCTAGGGCCTTGAAGACCTCCCAAAGCATTGAACTTAGCTCGTAACCACTCGTGAGAGCCGTGTAACAACTCGTAAAGCCGTTGTTGACTTAATATGGCGCTGAAAAGGGAGAAAACTCTCTAAAACCTGCAAATCAACTCGCAAATACAAAACCACGACTATATACGATAATTAGTATAAAATCGCTCCGAAGAGCTTCATTAATGCACGAATTAGCTCATAAAAAGAGTGGGGAAACACTATATAAAACCATGATATCAAACTCTACCGAGGTAAAACTTTGCTTGTCCTCAAGCAAATAAAACATGAACATTGAATAAATTATCTCAATAGATAACACATTCAAAGCTCAAAACATTTTGAAGACTAAGAATCGTTCAAGCAGGCAAAATTCAAGTTCCTCTATTCAAGTCCATCCAACTACCAATCATCCAAGCAAACCATCAAATGTAACTATCTACACGGCATACAAATCTAAAAAGGTGCTCACAAAGGTGTCACTCCTCTCAATCTTGTGGCAGACAAAGAATGTACCATAACACTCACCAACCTGACCATAAATGCCCTTCCCACTCACACTCTCATGTGTTTAATAAGGTAGAATGATGCTCATCCTAATCAAGTCGACTCAATTAGCAGACATACTCTTTAACTTTGACAAACTGACTCGAAATCCATCTACTATAAACACGAGCTCAAGAGGACTTTAGAGGATTGTAATAGGGATTAGGGAAAGGGTAGGTAATATTTTTAGGAAATGTGGTGGAAAAACCGAGAATGGGGGAGCAAAAGTCACTAAAAACAAGGCCGAATGCGGCCGAAACATCTCCCAACAACACCATATAACCAGAAAATGCATCCCAACTCTTGTGAAACAATGAAAACTCACAACAAACCCAATTTTCAAACAATGTAGCTTATATTCTCTACAAAAAACGTGAACGAAGAAAGTTTGAACTCTTTTCAACTTTTATTCCTTTTTCTTTTATTTTTCGAACCAAGCGTTCATGCCACTCAAACTTTGCTTTGTCTTTTCTTTTTTTCTCACACTTGGAACCACATCAAAAACACAAATCATTCCCAAAACCAAACCATAAGACCAATCTCATAACTCAACCCAACAACGCTCCCCCAAGCTAGGGTTGGGAAAAATATATAAATGAAGGCCATGGGCATGTAATTAGGTTTAGTAACATGGAACAGGTGATTAGGCTCAGCGGGGATAAAGAGGATAAAGGTGTGTCAAAAATTCACTATGAGGCTCAAAAATCAGACAAAAGAACGCCTCTATTACAACAAATGCTACAAGTTATCAGACATCAGACAAGTACGAAGTCAAAATAAAGATCAATCAACTAAAGAGGAACTAACACACAAAAACAGATTGGATAAATGAAATGAATCCAATAGGCTAGAAAAGGCCTCACATTCTAACCAATTCAGGCATGCATCACAATGTAGTGTATAATAATCAATATTCACTCGGAATCATATTAAACAAACATCAAATCATAGCCTCAAAATCACAAATGCCCAGCTATCCATATAACAAAGTCAAATCATTTCAATCATAGCACAACAGGGGGCACAGGGAGGCAATCAAACCAGTCATGTGAATCGTATTTTTTTTTTAATTTTTCAATATTTTTCGAAAGCAATAAAACTATCCTAAAAAACAGTAAAAAGGGATAGAGAATACAAACAAAAATCCTCCCCCAAGCTGAACTTGGTAGTGTCCTCAATGCCAAAAGATGAACGGTAGGACGATGCTAAGAGGAAAAATAAACGTTAGTACTCCCTCACTCTCTCTCACTCTAAAAAATATAAAAATAAAAGAAAATAAATAAGGGGAAACTACGGATTTCCTCCCGCAGCGCTGGTTTATAAAGGTATCGCACGACCATATTACCTCCATATCTCAAATCGGAGGGGCTTGGCAGTGAGTGCCACCCTCATCAAACATCTTCCTTCTCCAAATGTTCTTGATGTTACCTCCAGAATGTGATGCAACCTTAGGTGCATTGTGATAATGTGCCTTCTCTTCAACCACCTTTTCTTTTTCCTTCCCATCACGAGGTTTTTCTAAATCATCAATGCATGCATCGACCTTGACATCGATTACTTGGGAAGTATCCTAAGTTAACTCGACCTCCAGAGGGTTAGTACAGAGAGTCTGCGGGAGTGCAGACGAAACCATCTCATCCATAATATCAACCCTAGAACAAGATTGTTCAAGCATAGGTGCCTTAACAACACTCATTAGTTTAAAAAATTTTTTATCATCACCAAACACTCAGAGTTAAAGACCTAGACTTGACATCTATAAAAGCACCAGCAGTATATAAAAATGGTCTACCCAGAATAATGGAATCTGGGCATCCTCCTCCATATCAAGCACTACAAAATCAATAGGAATGTAGAATTTCCCGACCCTAACAGGAACGTCCTCTAAAACACCTAGGGGGTATTTTATAGAACGATCAGCCATCTATAAAGTGATTTGTGTGCATTTAAGTGCTCATATATTCAGTTTCTTATAAACAGATAAAGGCATAATGGAAACATAAGCACCTAAATCACACAAAGTCTTATCAATAAAAATAGGTCCAAGATGGCAGGGAATAGAAAAACTATCAGGATCTTTCATCTTAGGTGGGGTTTTATTCTGCATAAAAGCACTACACTCTACAGTAAGAGCAACACATTCTACCTTACCAAAGTCTCTCTTCTTAGTTATCATGTCTTTCAGAAATTTGGCAAAAATAGGGACTTGAGTAATTATTTCAGTGAAAGGAATCGTTATCTCAAGTTTCTTGACCATAGCCAATAACTTACCAAATTGTTGTTCGACCTTTGATTTCTGCATCCAGTGAGGAAAAGGTGGCCTTGGTGTAAAAGGCGTTTCAAAAACCTTTTCATTTTTCTTCCCTGTCTGTTCAGCTTTCTCAGATAATTCAACCTCAGACGTCGAACTCTTCTCTTTTCCTTACTCTACCACCTCCTTCTCCTTAGTCGGGACATTATCACTAATGGGCAATGGAGGAGCTTCATAAGCAACGCCACTACGAAGAGTAATGGCATTTGCTTGCTCCCTCTGAATGGGTTGCCAGGCAACTGTCCTTGCTGCCTCTGAGCATTGTTGCCTGCAATTTGAGCCAATTGGGTCTCGAGGAGTTTATTATGGATGTTCATTTTTCTATTCGACTCCTCGTGATTCTTTTGCATCGTTAGCATAAGTTTCATCAAATCAGACGTAGTGGGCTCTTGGGTGGATGTATTTTGAGGTGGTGGTTGGAAATTATATTGGTTTTGGAAGTGATGTGGAGGTTGAAAATGTTGTGGTGGGGTCTCTGAAAACCAGGGGGTTTTGATAGAATGATGATTTGGGGTGGTTTTATGGTTGTGGTTCGAAATATTGTTGGTTTTGAAAGTTAAGTGGAGGGGGGAAATTTTGTGGTTTCTATTGGAAGGCATTCGCTTGCTCTATCTAATTTTGACTGAACTGACAATTATGCCCAAAATGACCCTGAACACCACATACCTCGCAATAACATGAGGTAATGGGTGCAACGGTGACATAGCATTAATGCTTATGGGAGGAGGTGTCAAGGTAGAGGATTTCAAGGTTTCAATGTTCATATTTAGTTTTGCCACTTGAGAAGTCAGCAATGTAAGGGCGTCTACACCCAATACCTTTCTTGTGAGGCTTCAGGAAGTGGAATGATAATTGGCTGCAAGTTTTGACAAGAAATCATAGCCTACATCCACTTCCTTATCTAGAAAAACTCCTCCCGCAGACGAGTCGATAATACTTTTCGTCTCAGGCTGCAGACCATTATAGAATGTCTGCGTCAAGAACCATTTGTCCATGTTGTGATTTGGATACTCTCTCTGCAAATCTCTGAACCTGCCCTACGCTTCCCGAAGTGTTTCATCAGGCTCTTGAGAAAACGTTGCTAGTTTGTGTCTAATTTATGTTGTTTTTGTGGGTGAGTAGTACTCCATGAGAAATGCAGCAGAAATGCCACTCCATTTAGTTTCTTCCACGTCGTTCAGCCACTTATGTGCTCCATCTATCAACGAAAACTCGAACAACATGACTTTTAATTGGTCTGGAGTGACTCCGACATGTTTCACGGTTCGACAAAACTGTTGGAACTGCTGCAGATGATTTGCCGGGTCATCAGTAGGATGCCCACCAAACTGATTCTGCTGCACCATATTGATGAGCAGAGGTTTGATTTGAAAGTTTGTTGCACCGATGGTGGGTGATACGTGTCGTTTGCGTATACAAATTAATAATTTATAATACCTATCTTAACCTCAAAAATATAAATATAGTAAAGGATAAGTAGGGTTGATCCCACGGAGAGACTAACTAATTCACTAAAAACCAAAGTTTGACTAGTTAGACGACTATTAACATAGAAAGAATAAAGATAACTATATACATATTCACATTGGATTTGGGGGGGTTTGTTCGGAAAATAACTATCTAAACTAAACTAAATACTAATAACTAATAACTAATATATACAAGTGAAGACAAGCTACCCATTAAGCACATAATCTTAGAAATACTCAACCCTCTAATAACGAATTTGGATCACATATTAGTTACAAACACAATATGACAGGTTAATGTTAGGAATTTTGATAGCAAAATTTCCCCTTTATCCCTCTTCTCAAATCTAGCCAAGTAAAATTGTCGCAGTCCACTATGACTAAATTATGAGTGGTAATAGCTAACTTTAAACTAGGCCAAAGATAACTCTTACTAATCCTACAATCGCCAATAATTCGCAACTAGCAAAATTCAGATTAGTAGCATTAAGAACGATTAGCCCAAGCAATCAAAACACATAGATGTATTAATTAACTTGATCAAATTATACTCTAATTTAAACCGGAATTGTATCGCAAACCCCAATTCAAACTAGTTGCTACTAGGATTACATAATTTGTATTAGAACGAACCATGTAATTAGCACAAAAACACAACTTAATACTCAAAAGATAGCAATCAAGCATAAAGTTGTAATCTTTAAACAAGAACAAATATAACTTGAATATCATACCAAAATTCGAAACTAACAATGTAAATACTAATATTCAAAGACCCAAATTCATAATTGAAAGATTAGATAAACTAAGTATAAGATCACAATTTGCGAGTATCAATTTCTAGATAAACTTAAGAGATTAAAAGAGATAGAAGAACTTATAATTAAACCCGGAAAATCGCCGCTTGAATTCAGTTTCGACACCTCCAACAAACCCGACTTTCGCACTTCCTCGCCGTACAGTAGCGCACTCCAAAGACAGTTCTTCTCCCAAATCCATCCCTCAATTCCATCCCAAAATCTTACTCTCAAACTCCCTTTAATTTCTCATAAAATTTGTCCATGCTTGCTTGCCTTCCACAAGAGCCGGTTAGGGCATTTTATACCAAACTCGAATTGTTAACCTTCATGATAGAAAAGGATGCGAAAATCTCGGGATGAAATCGAGCTCAAGATAAAACTTTATCTTTTGGTATTAGCAAATAGATAGAATGAAGGTAGAAGATTTAGTTTTCTTTGTATCTTTGTAGCACCTCTGTTTCTCATCTTGTTTTCTCTTTCTTTTGTTCCTTTTCTTTTGTTGCTTGCTAACTCACGTGCACTAATTTGTTTCCTTCACCATCCTTTTTCTCCTTTTCTCTTTATTTCAATATTTGTGTGCTCTTCACTTTGGATTTTATTGTGTTGTTTCACCAAGCTAGATTAGAGTATGGAATGGGCTCCGAAGTCCATTGTGATCTCGTGTCTATTTTCAAGCCCAAGCTCTCCAAGCCAAAGTACCTATTATCAAATTAACATGCCAATTAAGCTCATTTTGATCATAATTATAATATTAAATATATAACACCTTTAATATGTAAGTATCAAACATCTAACAATTTATATAAAAAAGACAGTCAAACGACTAAAATAAAGGGGTTAAAATATGGAATACTATGCACTTATCAGTGGGCATAGTGGGACCAACCGTCTGGGTTGGGTACCCCATATGACTTTAATGATTTAGACATAACTGAACTCGAGGTGTTTACTTCTGAGATAAACTACTTTTCTTTCTGAATTTTCTTTCGAATTTATCTGATTTTATTTGTCAGATTGGGATCCTCTGGGATGGGGGTACCGTTTCTTTGAGACTTGGGCATACAAAAGAAACAAGAAGAAGTAGTAAAAGGTACCTCAATTGGAACGATGAAGTTTAAATGAGGCAAAAGAAGTAAATTACATGACCAAATAAAAACTAGAAAACTAGTTGTCTCCCCGGCAACGGCGCCAAATTTTGACAGGCTAAAGTCGTATCACCTAATCAAAAGTAAATCCAATAGTCCTCTAACAACAATCGGCAGGGAAGTAGAGTCGAATTCATAGGGAGACAGATTTTGAAAGTTAATATTCAGTTAAACAGCTACTTCAGACAAGATCAGGTAAGAATCAGCTGAACTACTAATTAAACTAAAGAGAGCAATATAAAAGTGGGATTTAAACTATGGATTAAAGGTCTAGGGCATTAGTTCGGTCCACCATGCTTATACCATTCAAAAGGATCAAACAACTATCAATACTTAGGTCAAGAGTCGAGAGATTAGAGCACGTGTTAAGCTATGGTTAAGTCTTATCGCTCATAATTCAACATATGCCGCATGTTCACTAACATAATCAGAATTACTGATGTCTATTATGGCCTCTTAAAGTAAGACGGATTTGTGCAAACAATTATTAACCACAAGCAATCAATGAAACTGCACAATAATATTAATCACTCATATATAATCAAGAACAATGCACACTATAATCAATTTAATCAAGACCTAGGAACTAATAGCAATTCAAATATGAATCATAGTATAAACATGTTTTTCCTCCCTAAAACCCTAGAAATAAAACTACTCACTTATAATTGAATCAACAATAATAAACCTAATATAAAAACCTAAACTTTGCATCATGAACTAATTAAATAATCAAACTAAGCAAACAAAGATTAAATAATAAGATTGGGAGAGATCCCAATTGACAGAAAGCAATAACTTTAATTGAAAATAATCCGAGGTTGGATCTCCTCCAAACTAATATAAATTGTTTAATATAAGAAAAGCTCTCTAAATTAATGCTAATGAAAGCTGAATATCCAATTCTCCAAAATAATGAAAAAAACTATTTATACTAGCCCCTCAAAATCTAATTAAAAACGGAAATAAAAAGATGGTATTTCGGCCTTGCGGACTATCTGCCCGATCGGGCCAAGTTGCCCGGATCCATCAGGCCGCACAATGAATGGCCTAGATTTTGTTCCTTCGCACAATGAAGCAGCAGCGTTGACTATGGGCTCTTCCGGATGGCCTCGGGCTATCTCGCCCGATCGGGCCGCGTGCATTAATAGCCCAGCTTCCCTTCGCTTCCCTTTGTTACTTAACTCTATAACGATATCATTAGCATTTTATTGGTACAGTCTGGTCATACAAATAGGACGGTACACCCGGGTGCACCGTGCATACGGTGCACCTGCACCGTGCATACGGTGCACCCGGATACAATCTGGGCAAAAACATAAGTATTAGACGTGTGCCACTATTATCATGCAGGTAGCTTACCTCAGTTGGTCTTGAGGTTTATGCACTTGGCATGTAGTGGCAGTTGGTCATGGGTTCGACTCCCATAGCAACCATTTATGAATTTTTTTTTACGTTTGTCTTTTCCTCTTCTTTGGCTTTGAATATCATTGTTTAATTTTTTTTGGTTTTTCATGTTTCTTCCATAGTCTTAGTTCTTATTTTAGCTTTTTATCTTTTTCAATCGTTTTGCATATTGTTGTACTATAATTATCTTTTTTGACGGATGTTGTACTATAATTGTTATTTTTAAATTTCTAAAAAATTTATTTTACGTGTAGAATATATAATTATTATAACACGCCTTTTTCCTTTTTAATATTTTTCATATTCTGTTACAATATATTTTTAATTTTTTTAAAAATAAATCTTATCATATTCTTCTTTTCTTCTCCACTCTCTAACTTTTTCCATTTCTTACAATATATTTCACTCATTTGATCAAATGAGCAATCGTTTTTGTGCAGCAAGATTAGTAAACATTCTGATCACAATTGAGCGATTTTATTTTACTCATTTGATCAAATGAGCAATCTATTTGCAGAGGAAGATCAGTAAAGATTCTGATCTTGAGTGAAGTAAGATAAATTACTCATTTTGTAACAATTAAAAACAAACAGAGAGAGTAAAAAATAAGGAAATGAGCAACATGATTTTCAAAGGAAAACATGGAAAAACATGTTTGATATAGTTCACATTATGATTTGATATTGAGTGAGTTAAATTAACTCTGCTCATTTACAAAATGAACAGTTTTATTTTACTCATTTTGATCAAATGAGCAGTTTATTTTGACTTGGAGAGAAATCAATCTGCTCATTTTGACAAATGAGCATTTTTGTTTAGATAAGTAAACATTATGATCTCAAGTGAGGTAAAATAAACCTGCTCATTCACAAAATGAGTAATTTTATTTACTCTTTTGATTAAATCAGAAATTTTATTTTACTCATTTGATCAAATGAGCAATCTTTTTTTCACAGGACGATCAGTAATCTCATCTTGAGTGAGGTAAAATAAATATGCTCATTTACCAAATGAGATGTTTTATTTTACTCATTTGATCAAATGAGCAATATTTTTTGCACAAGAAGATCAGTTAACATTCTAATCTTGAGTGAGCTAAAATAAATATGCTCATTCACAAAATGAGCTATTTTATTTTACTCATTTGATCAAATGAGCAATCTTTATTTGCACAGGATGATCAGTCTACAATCTGATCTTGAGTGAGTTAGAATAAATCTACTTATTTAAGAAATGAGAGATAGTTATAGCCTTATAGGTACTGGTATTTTTTATTCTAAACCCATATATTTTCATCTAAGCCCTTAATTTTCACTTCATGAAACAATCGTTCATCTTTCTAAAATAATCAATTCCATTTGAATGAGCAATTATTGTTTCAGATGAGCAACTGCGTGAACAAGAAAAATAATGAGGGAAGACGACAAAACAAAATAATGAGCAATTTTTTTTAATATTTTGAAATGAGCAATTTTTCAAATGAGCAATTTCCTAAGCAAGAAAAATAAGAGGAAAGATAAATAACAAAAAAGAGGAACTTTAAAAAGTAGGGGAATAAAAAATAGAGGAAAATGATGTTATAAAAATGAATTGGAAAAAATAATAAAAAATAAAAATGAGTTCAAGGGGGCTCGAACCCGCGACCTCCTGAACACATTCACTAAGATGGAATGCTAGTGCAACCATTGTGCTACACCTTCTTTATTGTAGAATGTTGCGCGGAAATAGTATTAGATCTTTTCTCTGAAGTTTACGAAAATTACGATTATACCACGGAGTCCACCGTGCGCACGGTTACCCAGGTGTATGGTCTCGTCTGGTCAAAACCTTCATTATCACCACCAATTGAAGGGATTCTAAACTTGTTTCTACATTGCAATTCTTGTAAAGGGTTTCTTACCTTTGGATGCTTCATGTTATGTAGTCGTTGGCTTGTTTTATAAGTGTAAGCTTTTGTCAAAAACCATGTATAAAAAGGTCACAAATTAATAACATAACATTAAAAAAAGAAGAAAAAAGTGGTATAGTGGGGGCTCTAACAAACTTTATCTCTTTTTTCCTTTTCTTTTATTTCTCTAAGTAACTACTTTGGGATGAAATAGATGGAGGCACTCACTTAGACACATTGCTCATATAGCAAATGGAGTTTAGATTCGCTTGCCAATTGAGGTTTAGAACAAAGTCCCAACAAATGAATTGAGCAATATCTTTGCCTACAGGTTAAATACTATATCATTGTTTTTTTGGGTGCAAATAATCAGTTAGGATTGGATGAGAATAAATCACAAAACCTGCTGAAATTTAAATGCGCTAATCAACTGAGTCATCTCTCACTCTTCAAATACTACGTCACTGTAAGTTTACAGTTGCTTACATTTACTGTTCATGTGCTCAAAAGACTGAATATATGATGCAAGAGAAATAGGTTACACCATATTATATATTATTGCACTCGCTATATGGTAAACGAGCTTGCGTATTATGAAGACATTAATAGAAGGTTCTTTTCATCTAAATCTAGCTAAACCGAACTAAAAGGAATAGTAATATGTGAGAGAAAATATTATCAAGAGAGGAATTGAACTGGACCGATTAAAGCTGAATTGAAAATAATTTGAAGAAAACAGACGCTAAGTCATTAATGGTAGTGGGCGGCTTGTAGGTTTTGTTTTAGCACCAAAAAAAATACTTCTTCTATTTCTAAAAATAAGTGATACATTTGCATCGTATTTACTATACATATTTTATACCTTAATCAATTTTGGTGATTTACTATCTAAAAAAACATAGTAATGTCAAATGTAGCTTCTTAGTAGATTCTTCTCAATGTATTTTTTAACTATAGATTTAATGTTTAGAAGAAATCATTGAAAAACAGATAATGATAAATATCTCTAACAGATAAAGTACTAGAATAAAACTGTTAGTAATAAGCGATTTACACCGAAAACATTATTTGTAAAATACAAAAAAGATAGATAGTGTTACACACGACTGCACTCTAGGCACCGTTTAAATTGACCTGTAACCACAAAACCACCCAAAGGGCCCAACCCAACTCATAGTATTTTGTAGCCTAAACAACTCTATCGAAATTCAAAAGTTAGAGAAATGGTCCCAAAAAAAAGTACACACATTTGAGCATCTAGTGAACTAGTGTGTTATCTTATCATGTCTAAACCACGAACACCATGCCTAATTCCGAACCTAAATACACCCCCAAAAAAAGGGAATTCAATCTTCCCCCAAAACCCCAAATTATTTTGGTCAATCAACAAAACTGGAATCACCCTCATTAGAATTCTTCCTAACAAGCATAAAATAACCCAAAATAGCACAAAAAGCCGCAACAAAATTCCCTTCTTTAATCAAGATCCTAACCACAACCCTCGAAATTTCAGCAGTCAATTTCTTCCCTTCAACCACAAGATCTGTCCTTCGCTTACCGCAGAAGGTAAGCAATACAAGGATGGTAATCCATGTGACCAACATCGCCGGCACCGCTACTGCAAATGCCGCAGCCATAGACATAACCCCGAAAACAGCACCCAACATCACCGATGCGTACAACGCAGCTGACCACCCTTTTGCGGGCGATGAAGAGGGTAGTGAATAAAGAGTGGTTTTGTACCAGTTGTGGATTGATTGAAGGAGATTCCATGATGAGTATAGAATGATTCCATAGACTAATACAAAGAGTGCTACCCATGTCCTCCTTTTGCTCATTATTTTTATAAATAACATGTGATTTGCGTTTTGTTGGATCATTTCTTGTTTTTGTTGGGGTTGGTGTGGGGTTTCCATTGATGAGAATTTATTGGGTTAAGGATTTAATCGGAGAATTGGAGGATGGGTTTGTAATTTTTATGTTTGCTTTGGATGGGGTATTTCCTGTAATGGGTTGAATGTTGCTTTGGAGAAAGTAATTTTGGTAATAGTATTAATTTATTGAGGGGGGTGTTGTGACTTTATGACTTTGGAATGACGGAGTAAGGCGTCCAGCGTGTAGTGAAGAGTTGAGTACTGACTGACTCAAGCTAAGATTTTGGGTTTGGATTATGGGGGCAGATGATAGGACTATAGTAGATAGGAGTAGTACTACCATTCATGAGAAGAATAATCCCAATTCTAACCACTTTTCTTTAAGAAAATATTTGTACATAATTTGAATATACATTCATATCGTGTTGAGATCCTTTGCATTTTTTGGTAGAGTTTACTCAAAATAGTAATTATAAATGAATAAAATAAGAAGTTATGTATTATTTATCTTGAGTAAACTCTACCGTTTAGAGTTATGTTTCAATTCCATAGGATCTCAACCCATTTCTATCATACCGTGACACTATCGTTTAAATTTCGTTTAAGCAACCTAAATAAATTAAAATTGACTAAAGCAATAGTAGTATATCTATGCTAGCAAATACCTGAGCAATACTCGGTTGTTAAAATCAATATCTAATCAAATTTAATACACTAATTATAAAAGAAAATCAAACAATTAAAAAGTTGTTAGGTAGAAACAATTTACGGGTAAAAGTTTATACTCTTTCTGACCTATATTAGATGATACAGTTTGATTGGTAAAGATTTTTAGGAGTTTTATTTGACTACTTATTTTATTGAAAGTAATTGATTATTGATATTTGTTTTAGTATATAAAGTACATTGTGAGACATGTGGGTCATGCATGTCTTAACAAAAGTGAATCATTTAGCACGTAAATTATTATATGTTGGACTCATTACAATTAGAAAATTATACTACCTTCGTTTTTTTAGTTGCAACACTTTCTAAAAACACGGATGCTTATGCGAAAATTTTAATGAGGTATTAGTGAATGTATGGGTATATAAGTAAGGGGAGTGGGGATATTGAGTATTTTAATTGTGCAAAAAGTATGAGAGTATGGGGGACCACAACAAAAAGTATTTTAATTATGTTAAGTAAGGTTATTGTTGTTATTTTATAGGGTTTCTTTTAACTACATAAGGAATAATAAAAAAATGTTGCAACCTTTGGAAAATTTCTTTATTAGGAAATTGTTGCAACTAAAAAAACGGAGGTATTATTTTTATTATATTCACATGCCATTTATGGAAGTGTATCAACTAATGTGAGATAGACAAATATAGGAAGTGTATAATCTAATATGAGAAAGAGAGAGTATTAATTAGAAAAATGTTATATAAATGATAAGAGTAGCTGAAATAAGATATGTTGTATAATATGAGCACGATAAGAGGGGGGTGAATTATAGTGAAAGAAAATGCTATACTTTTTGCGGAATTAAAAGCTAGTTAGGGAACACGAAATAGGAACACAAGAGATTTTGGCGAGGAAAAACTTCCTAGGCCCAATAGGAAGAAACGACCTCGATCACAAGAGATTTTGACTCAATACTTTCCACTATAATAGGCCAAACGACGCTATTTACAAACCTATTATTTTTCTTTCGGGCCACAACTTGAGTTCCTAAACTCAAGTTCCCAACAACAGTTCCCACAACTGTTGTTCCTCTCGAACTTCACTCGAAGTTCCTTTCTCTTTCTCTTTCTCACGCTTCACTCAAAGTTTCTCACACTTACAAGAGTTCACTCAAACCCTTACCCAAAAATACAATGTGTAAAACAATGGAAGAGTAAAAACCCGAATAAAGTAAGTATGAATTCTCTTAAGAACTACATTGACTCTTTAAGACAACTAAGAATATTCTTGCTAAGTAAGACACAAATAATTCCAAGGTTTAGGCGCCTATTTATAATGTACTTAGCCAAGACCACTATTTATGTCCACTAACCCATGATGTCCATAACTTAATTTATTAATTAGTTTTTATTAAATATTTCTTGAGAAATAATTAACCACTATCCCACTATTTAGCTTAATAAAAAGTGAAGCAGTAACATAAACGTGGTTTTGAAAACTTGGAGAATAATTAAACTAATTAAAATAAATTAAGACTTGGGTAAAAAATAATCTAGCCCACTAGCCACTTCACTGTAAACGTGTAGCAGTAATGAACGTGATATCAATCACTTGGGGATTAATTAAATTATTTTTGTTTAAATAGTTTTTAGGAAAATATCTTTATAAATACTACAATCATAACCAAAAATCATATTTAAGTTTTAAAAGAAAATCTTTTCAAATCGAGATTCATATTATATTTTAAAAATCAATTTTCTGATTTAATTAAAATATAAAAGATAAGATTTAAAAGCTGATTTGATATTATCCTATATAAATCAGAAAATCATCTTAAATCATTTCATAACAAACTAATAACCACCTTCCTAAAATCATGGATCTAGTCAAAACAAACCTAGGACTCTCTAACAAACTATTTGGGCGCACAAGTAATGATAGGCGCACCACTTAGGAAATGTTAGGTGTTCCTAAATTTGTTTCTAGGTCTGTTCCTTAACCTTGTTCCTAACTGTGCCAGTGTATGTTCGTTCATGGGAATAGAACCAAGTGCCTTTCATGGGAATAGAAACAAGTTCCATTTGAGAATTCAACACTAACTAAATTAAAGTGTTTACTCGACCTTAACAAGAAGATATTAAATACATCCTAATGTATTCTAATCTTCACTCCAAGCTTGATACTTCATCATTCGAACATCTTCACTCTGATCTTTGATTAATTCTCCAAATTTAATCTTCGATCAAGTATTCTCTTTGCTCGAGAATAAATTACCTAGTAACATCATAAATAAAATACAATATGTCTTTTACGGTTAAGTTATTTTCAAAACTCAAGGGTCAACAACATAATTTTACTAACTAAATATAAAAGATAAGAGTGTCATCTATATATATATTAAAAAGTGTAAGCAAGCAATGCAGGCTGCCATGTGGCACTATCCCCTTCTTCAATTGCATTTTATCCATGTCATTATCATAAAAAAAAATTATAAACGTTGTCAATATAGAGTTTTGAACCCATGACCTTAATGACAATCAAGAAAGAAAAAATAAATTATAAATGTTGTCTATATAGAGTTTCGAACCCGTGATCTCCGCATATGAAACAAAGAGATTTACCATTGCGCTACCACACTCTTAATGCTCTCTTATCACAAATAAAACTATTAATATTGGGTTTAAATGACAATCAAGAAAGAAAAAATTATAAATGTTATCATTATGGAATTTCGAATCCATGAACCCCGCACGTGAAATAAAGAGTTTTAATCACTACCCTACCAAACTCTTAATGTTTTTTCTTATCACAAATAAAAAAAATTATTATGGGGTTTGACAATCAAGAATTAAACAACAATGAAGCATACTTATAGATAACTTCAAAAAAAAAGCATACTATAGATGAGAATTAAACCATAGGATTAATTTTACCTTCAAAAAAGAATGCATAATATAGATGAGATGAATTATTTCATTTTCTTAGTCTTCATTTCCTTTTATCTTAATCTAACTTTGGGAAAAAGTAAAGAAATTTCTTTAATTACAATTTTCCATGATCCTTTTAAATTGGTTAGTTGTTTATAAAATTATGCCCTTAAATTTTTATTTTAAAAAATAAAAAAATTTACTCAATCCGTTTTTTTAATATGCACATTTTACCATTTTTGGATGCTTTTTTAATATGTACCTTTCTACCTTTTCCTATAAATGGAAGGTTGACTCACTTAATTATTACACTTCTCTCCCACTTTTTCTTTCCTTCTCTCTACCTTTTTCACTTTTTCCTTACTTTTACTAACAAAAAACGGAGGTAATATTATCAATGAAGATATAATTTTAATTCAATTAATATAAAAAATGGATCCGGGGCATCGCTGAGGCCACAAACTAGTTTATCATGAAAGGACTCAATTATCAAATCAAAGTCTTTCATTTCACTCGAATCCATGAAAATAGGAGAGAGCTTGTTAGGTAGGCTACTTGACCTTATTTGGGGTGTTAGTATAGTCAAGTTTGGCATTTTCCCATGTACTCTTCGTTGAGTTGGTTTGGGGGAGTATTTGGGTTTGTCATCATGCCATGCTAGTGGTATATAGATCCTAGATGTTTTATACTTCTAATATATACTTTAATTTATATAATGTGTTATTAGTGTTAGTTTCAGTGGGTAGTTGTTATTTTTTTCTCCTACATGGATTTGGTTACTTTGAATCAGCTATCAACGATCGTCATAGATTAACTCTTTAATCTCTGTGGAATGACCAATTGACCATTGCTTATTCTTCTATAGGGTAAGTTAGCTTATTAATTTGATATACATAGATTAGCAAAAGCCTGCATCACCCTTGAAGGATAACATAACCAAGCTAGATCCAATGCAGAATAAAACCTAATAAGTACTCCTCGACCCCTCGAAACACATGTTCCACACCCTTGGGATACTTTTTCTTTGGCTAACTCATACTCAAACAAGCTGTTTCTAAATAAATAAAATAACCATTAGTGTATTCCTAAATTATACCGCATAACGACCTTAAGGCCTTACACCATTAATATTCAACGAAATTTAGAGTTGAACTCAAGGTTCCCATGACCCTTATATCTTCACTCAAAAATGTTTATAACAAAAATTCTTCAATGAAAAAATACTTAATGAATAAAATATGAAAATATTCATATAATTTCAATAAATAGGAAAAAATAATCAAAATTGCAATCACATTTAAATAACTAAGTCAACCTATCAAATAAAGATGTCAAACTTGCAAAATAGTCCCTCCGTCCCCTTTTGATGTTCTCATTTTCTTTTTTGGGATGTTTCAAAAAGTTCTTTCCACTTTGAATCTTTCCCATTGAAAGAATATGTATTTCCCCATTTTACCCTTTAACAAAGAAATATTTATTACACTTTCTATTGTCTTACACATGACCAACATTAGAATCTTTTATTTCTCAATGACCCACTTTTCTTTCTCTCTCATACTTTTTCAAAAGCAAAATTAAAAATTAAAAAGATTCTCATGCACTTTAGTTGCCACCAACTAGAATGAACTGAATAACAGAATTGACAACCGTAGTTACCACCAACATGACCGCAAATTAGATGGTGCAGGGAGGAGCACCATGAGCATGGTGCTCCATGCCCACGTCATCATGTACGTCAGCATGCCCGCAGTGTACATAGAACTTTTGCTAGTGTACAAAAAAACTCCTATTGTACATTAGCACCCAAATGTACATCAGATTTATTTATTTTTCTCTCTCCTCCATAATTGGACATTTTGAATTCATTTCCCTAAAATTTTCCCTTAAACGTTCCAATTAACTTTTGCATATGTTTTTTTATATAACTTTATTGTTCACTATGATTACTAAACATGCTCATTTATTAATTTCAAATGTTCATTGTATAATAATACTCAATTTCAAAAAAAATTGTTCCAATACAAGGATATTTGAGAAAACTTAGTATCACCAAAAACTTAATGGGTGAACATATAGGTTTAGACAATGTACATCTGTATACAATTAGTGAACATTTGAATTATGGCCTTGTATATATGTGTAAAGCGAATGAACATTGATAACTGTACAATAATTTTCATGTAATTGTACAAAAGATCATAACTGAGTGTACATATGTCAAATAATGAGACTTGGATATATATATATATATAATGGGCATTTGCAATATATAAAATACAAGGATATTGGCTTGTTAACCCAAAAAAAAAATGATCAATTAGTCAGTAACTAAAAAAGTATTCTAAATTTCTACAAAAAAAAGGAACAATGTGAAATGGTGCTAAAAAGAACTTGATTTCATTTATGATTCTTGGCATTTTTCGCAACGCATGTCCCCGCTTGTTGACTTTGCTCTTGATAATGTCAATGCAATATTGTGTCTGGACGTGTTTGATCCTATCAAACTGAGCGCAAAATATTTGTTGTGTTAGTAATGGGACACGTAGGTAAAGACCTTTTACTTTTAGACTTAAAGAGTGATTATTTGGGGAACAGTCATGGTACATATGCTCAAAAAAGTGAACATTATAGTAAAGATAGTGTTGTTCATTTTTTAGACATAATGAACATATATGCATTTGTCTTGTACATAGAACAAGTATGTAGTGTACATATCACTTACTCTTTAGAGATTGAGGCTTTCTTTTTCCCGTGCTTGGGCCTGGATACAAGGTATGGAATCCTTTATGAGAGTATGTACATATTATTAGATATAATGATTATGTAAGGATTTGTAGTGTACATAATCAATAACATAGACGTTGTACAAATGGACAATGCATATGGTGATATAGATAATGAACATATAAACATATGTATTGTACAATAAGAATATACTAATGTACAAAGAAACAAGAAGACTTGGCATAGTTTTGAAATTGGTTCACTTTGAGCTGTGGGATTGTCATTGTACATATTGTTTTTATTAATGAACAACTATGAAATCAACAATGTACAAATAAATTAACAAATCATAATAAAAGTACTCACTTGGCATCAGTTTCAAGAATTGTTTTCACTCTCAGCTGTGGGATTGTCATTGCACATATGGTTTTTATTAATGAACAACCAGGTAATCAACAATGTACAACTTTCTTAAGCACATCCATCTAATGTATGAATTTATAGAAACAAGCAACAACCATCAAATGTACTCCCTCCGTTTCTTTTTGTTTGTCCCATTTACTGTAGCTCCAAATGCCAAGAAAGATGATGTCATATGCATGTGGGTGGGGACAACAAGTAAGGAGTCCACTTATTTTATAATAAATGTGGTGATTAAAGTAGGTGAGAGAAACTTTTAAGGTACATGTGGGACCAAAAAGTGATAAAGTAAGGGTAGATGGGTGATATAATTTTGCCATATAAGGAAAGATGAAAAAGTAGGACAAACAAAAAGAAACAGACAAAAACGGAAAGTAGGACAAACAAAAAGAAACGGAGGGAGTACATTCTTATTTCATTAATGAACAACCATGCTAACAGCAATGTACAAACACGAATTCATAGAAACAACCATCAACCATCAAATGTACGTACTCTAATTCTATTAATTTACAACTTCCTAAAGCATATCCATAGCACCCAACAACCACCAATGTACATTCTAATTCTATTAATGTACAACTTTCTAAAGCATATCCATCAACTTTCTGAAAATTAAAAACCTTGTACATGCTAAATCAAAAACAAATTTATATAATGTACACTCACATATATATATTATACAATAATACCGAAGAACAACACTTTTTACATTTTTGGAATTACCTCTGTTTGGATGTTTGGCCTCCTTTTGGTTCTTGGATTTTTGATTTCAAAAGGTTGCTCAGTGATATTTCTTCTTCAGATCTAAGAAAGAAAAATTTAGAAAACAATCGCATCCAAGGAGCATTTTTTGTACATTAAAATGAGGAGAAACTTACTCTGTCGTGGCTGGAAGAATCGTCGGTACTGGATGGCGGATTGGGGAATTATATGGTGTTCAATGAGCAATTTCAAAAAAAAATTGGGGAATTTTCGTGAAGGAGAGTAACCGAAATTGAGGTTTTTGAGTTTTTGGAGTTTTGGTAATGGAGGTTTGGAGCTTTTGGAGAGAGAAATTGGAGAAATGATGGAGAGTGAGGAAGAGAAACCACTGAGCATGCTTTAAATCTTCACAGTAACTTGTCAAATCAGTTTTTTTTTTGAATTTTTCGTGTACACTGGTGAACACTCAATGTACACTGAGCAGCGCGCTCAACTTAAAAGCACGCGTTTTGTTTAATTTTGGCTGCGTTTTATAATCTACTAATTGCAACATGACCCGTCTTCACTGTCGTTGTGCTATGACTGCTATCACATTAATGAGACACTTAATCCAACTTGAACGAGACTTTCCCGGCTGCCTTAAGTCCACGGAAGCATCCACTTGCACATTAGTGCATTTTGCATTATTACTCTTCACTATTGTCTTTATATGCTACATAGTTCTATCTTACTCGTAATATATAAAGTTTAAAGCATTGCTTCTAAAAACATTCAAAAATCTTTCTTTATGCAATTTTTTCCCCTAGCTAACTAGCCGGCGACTCATAGGCAGTGGCTTGGTTAAGGGAACCCGCCGGAGCCGTAGCCAAAGTGGAACTCGTTCAGAAATACCATAATAAAAGGAACATAGGAGTTTGTTAGCTAAGTACCAAACAACAACATGCAAACTCCTCATACACTGAAACCATCTCTGCTGTCCATTTCCTTTGCTTTCCTGCTCTTCCTTTCATCCCTATACCTAGCTTCCTCGACCAAAGTCTGTAATACAAATGACAAAAACGTCCTCCTTGAAATCAAACAACATTTTAACAATGCCCCTGTGTTCACGACGTGGGATCTCAACACTGACTATTGTCGCAATTGGTCTGGCATCCAATGTAATGCACACGGGCATGTTACTAATCTTCAAGTTAGCATTGCGAATGATGTTGAAGGTGATATTCCACCTGCCATGGGAAACCTCCCATACCTTCAATTCCTTAGTTTTTTTGACTTTGCGCACCTCTATGGCCCAATACCCCAAAGTTTAGGGAGGTTAACCAACCTTCAACACCTAGACCTTGGCTCGAATAACCTTAGAGGCCCAATCCCTGATTTTATCGGAAAACTCAAGGACCTAGAGTACATTGATCTCGGCTCCAACAGTCTTACAGGCCCAATTCCATCATTTTTTAGATAACTACGCAAACTTAAGTTAGTTTCTCTTGGCACAAACAAACTCACTGGTCGCATCCCAAGTTTATTCGGCTACATGAAGAACTTGCAAGAACTTTATCTATACGATAACAAATTCACAGGTCCAATCCCACGTTCGCTGTCTCTTCTTCCTAACCTCTTCGCTGTTAACCTTGGCCTAAACCAGCTTACTGGTTCCATCCCAGCTTCCTTCGGCTCTTTCAAGAGCCCTTTAGTCACTTATCTCAGCTTGTACTATAACAATTTATCAGGGCCCATTCCAAGGTTATTTGACAAAGCAAACATCACGGAGCTATACCTCTATAACAACAAGTTTATAGGGGATGCATCGTTTCTGTTCTCAAGCAAGGCGTTAACCTCCATAGATATAAGTAATAATAACTTCAAATTCAATTTATCTAATGTTGATCTTAATCCTGGTTTGAAAAATATATATGGACATGAGCCATAACATGATATTTGGGTCGTCCCTAAACGACTTGGCCAGTTGCCATTGCAAACCATTAATGTGAGCTTCAACCAACTTTGTGGTTAAATACCAACCGGAAGGCGGTTGAAGCGGTTTAGTGTCGCTAAGTTTTCGACCAACAAATGCTTTTGTGGTCCACCATTGGCGCCTTGCAATTAGTACAATCGAATTATGGGAATAAGGGAAAGAGGTTTACGTGAATTGAGTGCGACTGTTGCGTTTACTTAAATGGTTACACGAGTGGTTTACGCTTTTCATTTTCCTCTGCTGTACGTACAAGAAAGATTTTAGTATATAATAATCTTTGTTTAGTTGATCAAATTTTTGTAAAATGGACAATACAAAAGTAGACGTACCTGCTTGATCCCAGTTGATTTTCCGACTTCTCTCTTTTGATTCTGCTGAAAGCCATTCTCCAAAGTCCATCTTTGCATAGAATCCACCTTGAGTTGCATGAATGATTCCTCATGTGAGGTACTCCTCAATAGCACATTGTCTTGATACTAATCCATCAAACTCAATATATTGCACTCAATCCAACCAACTCAACAATTGACTTTGTTTTCTTTGCCTTTTAATCTGAACCATGACCTATGGGTTTCCTTATTAGTTCATCTCCACACTTTCTACTTGACTTTCTTGCCATGGTCACGACATAGGTACCGAGAGAGCATCATAAAGAGCCTCATAATATTGGAGTTCCTAATAAAAATGAAAATGTATTTTTTGTCAATGCTATTTGGATTACTTGCGATTAATTGAATAAAGAACAATTTGTCACTTTAAGCCTACTATAATCACATTTTTGCGAAGTGCAGCCCTTGTGTCAAAAAAGGCCACTTATGATACTGTGGTTTGTGAAGTTGGGCCATATTCATGAAATCCGGCCACAAAGCTTTGACTCCGGTATTGACCCTTCATTTCCCTCAAAAACCCCTTAATTCCCCCAATTAAATCCTGAGAAATCTACATCTTCCTCAAGCTCTTCTACCCAAATTTACCCATCTTATTTTTTCCCTTTTCTGCTTAATTCCATTACCTTCCCCAAATTATACTCTCAATCAATGAAGGCCTTCATCTTCCACAAACACATATACCCAGATTTACCAACATTTAAATCTTAATCCCAATCTAAAACTAAATTTCCCATAGTTTTCTCAATTTTATTTCCTTTTCTTTCCCCTGCCCATCTTCTTTACTATATTAATGGTGGAAAAGTTTGATTTTTTTTTTAACTGAAAAATGGCATATATACCATATACAACAACTACACGAGTAGGCTTTTACAGAGCAAAGGCAAAAGATATACATCAACTAACTAAAAGATAATCTTATAGACCTCAAATCAATCGGCCTTATTGTTTGGTGCTGATATATCTTGTTGGGTTTTTGGTCGAATATGTCAAGCTTTTAATTTGGAGGCAAAACCATACAATTCATCTTACAATTCAACCACAGAAATTAGGGCAAACGTGACCCAATTGAGTGAAGCAAAGGGGCACAACACAGAGAAGAACAAAGAAAAAATTGGAGGCCGTCTACCTTGATGGTGTTCTTCTTCAAATAATTCTAGATTCAAGCTTCAATTCGAGGAGGTGTTTGAATTTGGGGAAAATATGGGAGTGGAAGAATTATGAAGATTATGAATTGGGGGATTAAATGGGGAAAAACAGACAAAAAAAGGAAAAAAGTGTTTTGGAGGAAAACATGGGTCAACACCTGAATTACTAATTTTGCCCGGAATTCACTATATTGGCCTAAATGGCTTTTTTTGACAAAAATTTTAAAATGCGGCTGCACTTTACAAAAACATAACTATATTAGACTTAATCTGACAAATAGTTCTTGAATAAATACCCTTTCTTGAGATCAGTCAACTTGAGAGTGCTATACTGCTGTAACCAGTCCTATACGCACGCTGTAGTTGACCCGTTTACCAATTGGCATTGAAGTATTGGTAAGAAGTGAGAAGTGAGAAGTGATGAGTGATGAATGACCCCCACATGGCCACATCAAATAAAACCCTCGGCGGCCTCTGGTCCACTTCATCATGCTACAATCATCCACTTGCATAATAGTGCAAGAATTACTGCTAATATTGGATAATGTTTTGATTCAATGCATTATGTATTGTTTCTATCTATAGGTCTTGCTTATATCTATCTTGATCCCAAAACCAAAATTAGTAAACGTAACCATGCAAGCTCTTACTCAAAACTTCTCTATGCGCTCCCTTACATTCACCTTGCTCTTCTTTCTATCCCTCAACCTGGTTTCCTCGACCACAGTTTGTAACCCAAATGATCAAAAGGCTCTCCTCGCAATCAAATACCATTTCAATAATGCCTCTGTCTTCACCACCTGGGTCCCTAATACCGATTGTTGTACAACCTGGTCAGGCATCCAGTGTGATATGCACGGCCGTGTTACTATGCTTTCACCTTCTATTGGTAATGATGTTGTAGGCGAGATCCCACCAGCCTTAGGAGACCTCCCATACCTTCAATTCCTTGCCTTCTCCGACTACCCCAACCTTTCTGGTCCAATCCCCTTAGCCATCTCGAAATTAACCAAACTTCAACATCTTGATTTTAGCCTTAACAACCTCACGGGCACAATCCCGGAATTTTTAAGCCATTTGAAGGACCTGGACGACATTGATCTCTCCTCAAATAGCCTCACTGGTTCAATTCCTTCATCACTCGGCCAACTCCGTAAGCTTAGGACCGCTAACCTCGGTTCAAACAAGCTATCAGGTTCCATCCCAGCTTCACTTGCCTCCATCCAAAGCTTGGACCAACTTTACCTCTACTCCAATAGCCTCTCAGGCCGGATACCGCCTTCTTTGTCCCGCCTTCCTCGACTCAACGAGCTCGACCTCAGGCAAAACCAGCTCACAGGAACCATCCCAGCCACATTTGGCTCATTCCAAAACCCGGCTCTTAGCCTCGACTTCTCCTTCAACAAGCTATCCGGTCCAATACCAACGTCATTCAGCAAAGCCAATATAACACAACTAGATATCTCGAACAACAAGTTTACTGGGGACGCCTTGTTTTTGTTTGCTAGAGATAAGACTGTGTTAAGGTTGGTAGATATAAGTAATAATCTTTTCAAATTCGAACTTACAAATGTTGATCTTCCATCTGGTTTGAAGAATCTTGATATAAGTCATAATATGATATATGGGTCGCTCCCTAAACGACTTGGCCAATTGCCGCTGCAAACACTAGACGTCAGCTACAACCAGCTATGTGGGCAGATACCAACTGGAAGACGGTTGAAACAGTTTAGTGCAACTAAGTTTTCTAACAACAGTTGTTTGTGTGGTCCGCCTTTAGCACCATGTAATTAGTTTCCCTGAATTGGACATCATTGGCTTTAGGTACTTACATCAGTTACGTTTCCGTTGAATAATCTAGTTTGTGGTTTTGAGCTAATTAAAGTATAAGTTAAAGCAAAATTATGGAGAGCTGGTATAATGAGTATGATATAGAATTTTTAAAAAGTCGGGCACAATGTATAAAAGGGAAAAACTCAAGGATAATATTGTTGTATTCGTTATTTTGATGATGACAAAAAAAGTAGTTTTTAACTTAGTTTTAATTAGTTCTTAATTAGTATTTATTTATGTAATTATTTACAAAGTATTATTAATTATTTATTTTATTAGACTAAAATAAACTTATCGAGAATTGGTTTAATGATAACCAAAATTAAGTTGTTTAGGAAAATAGGATATTTAGTTATATTGCTTTGTGTAGAATTAATGTTCTAATATTATGGAATATTGGATTCCATACTATTAGTTGAGTTTGTTAATGGTTTACAGGAAATAAAGACGTTGAAGAGCTGGCCGTTTTGCGAGGCTAAATTGATGGGTTGAGGTCCTAGATTCTAGGGGCCATGATCACAGCTAACAAACTGCACATCTCTAATATAAATCCTAACTGCCAAAGTGTCACGGTCCGAAAGTTCTGACCTCGGAACGTGCGGCACGCCCTTGCCTTCTGTGGGCAAGTGCGCTAGCCTTAATGCGGAAAAGGGTCTTTTGAGGCTCATGAGGCACGAGCGCTTGGTATCTGAAAGGGTACTCTTTCCTATTGACGACAAGAGCACGAAGAGAGGGTCGATCGGGGCGCCAGTGTGCACAAGGCGGGCACGAACGGGGCCGACGACGAGATGTACCTGTTTTGAGTTTGGGTGGGCGCTTTACAATAAGTGACGGCACAAGCTCTGAGTTGGCCAACAACAACAACACAATATTATAAAGCAAGCATACAACTGATAGGAGGCCTTAGTGGTGAACAAACATTTCATTCATCATCTCCCCCTAAAGAGGCTTAAGTTTGAGATAGCACATATTTCCAGTGAGCATTGGGTTTACAGTAACTCAATAATGGAACCTTAAGCCTATACAAGAGTGCTAAAACAAAAATTAAAGCATAAGAAAGCATAAACTAAGGAAAATACAACTAAAAGCAGGTTGGATTGTAACATCCTCCCACACTTAAGCTGTCGACGACCTCGTCGACTTACAAGAATTACAATATAAAAATGAAACTCTCCTATGTTGAACCTGATTGTCTCTGGCTCGCTGTTGATTGCGGGAGGGTATTGGAGTCTTCTTGTTTTTATTGGAGTCTTTGTCGACGCTGGGCGAGCTTTATCGGAAGGCTTGTTGAAAGTTGCTTCCTTGAGGTTGATGTGTGGAGCACTCGGCTTGGGTTGATGCTTCTTTAGAGTCCAGCTCTGCGGAGCTCGCGTGGGCATCTGCTTTGGCTGAGGCTTCACCCTGTTTCTCTCTCGATCCTGGCTCGCTCCATACAGGAGGTGTCTATTTGGAGTAGTTCTTGGCTTCTTACCCAGCAAAATCTGATTTGAGCAAGATCCTTGAACTGGTTTCTGCTGCAAGAGGGTGTCTTTGGTGATGCCTTTCTGTGTGATTTCATCTCTCGCAGAGTGTTGTCTCGGATGCAAGCTTGTCTCTTTGATGTTGCCTTTACTTGAGGTTTCATCACTCGCATTGCCGAGCACTGTTGAGCTTCATCTTGGGGTATATATCTCATTGAACCCATTCTGTAGATGGCCCCCATTTGTCTCGGTGGCTCATCCTCATTGTCGGACTCAGTCTCTCATCTGATGCTTCCTCGACACACATAGCGGCTACTCTGCGCTGAATCTTGTCGAGCTCTCCTTTGTGCTCACACTCCCACCACCGATGTGGGCCTCGACATAATATGCAGTTCAATGTCATAGTATTTACCGAGGGTGTGCTGGATCTGAATTCTCTTGTGCTTTGGGGAGAGGGTGATCCGTGCTTTTGGGAGCCGTCTCCCCCACTTGTTCTCTTGAATCCCCCGATAGAGTTGGACGTCCCACGCTAGCCATCTCTTGGGCTCTTTGGGGAGCTCGGAGTCGGGACCTCGGAGCGAGTAGTTGGGTTTTTACAATCTTCGTCTTTACGGGTGTCCATCCCGAAAGAGTAATCTACTAGTCGCTCTGCAGCAGTTATGGCGGCCGACAGTGTATCAACCTTCTGCCTCATAATCTCACGCTGCGCCCATTCCTTCAACCCATTAACAAAGTTAAACAACCGATCTTTTTCATGCATCGATTGGTTGTCCAACATGCATGCTGAGTATTCCTTCACATAATTGTGGATGGTGTCCGTGTGACGGATCTCCTTCAATCTCTAGCGAGCAGTAAACTCACTGTTCTCAGGGTAGAACTGTTCCTTGAGTTCCTTCTTGAACTCTGCCCATGTGTCTATCTTGATACTTCCAGCTTCGATCTCGACGTGCATGGTGCGCCACCAAAGCTTGGCATCATCCGCCAAGTGCATGACCACAATATCTACTTTTTGAGCGTCCTTCAGCTGGACGATTTTGAAGTACTGCTCCATGTCGAAGAGGAAGTTCTCCACTTCTTTTGCATCTCTTCTGCCGCTGTAGTCGCGAGGTTTGGGAGGCTTGATCCTTGAAGCTCCCATACCCAAATCGCATCTACCTACAGCGCGAAGTAGGGTCTCGCACTTCTCTAGTGCTTCTTGCGCTTGTGTGCAATTCAATTGCTCGCGGAGCTCATCTTTTTCCCTCGACAAAGCATCGACGGCTGTCTTTAACCAATCGATTTGCTTTGCTTGCCCGATCACAATTTCTTCGAGCTGAATCCATTGTGCGACAGTCCCCTCTAGTACTGCCAACCTTTCCATTACGGACTCCATCTTGGGTCACTCGATGCCTTCGTAAACCTGGCTCTGATACCAACTGTCACGGTCCAAAAGTTCTGACCTCGGAACGTGAGGCACGCCCTTGCCTTCTGTGGGCAAGTGCGCTAGCCTTAATGCGGAAAAGGGTCTTTTGAGGCTCGTGAGGCACGAGCGCTCGGTATCTGAAAGGGTACTCTTGCCTATTGGCGACAAGAGCACGAGGAGAGGGTCGATCGGGGCGCCCGTGTGCACAAGGCGGGCACGAGCGGGGATGACGACGAGATGTACCTGTTTTGAGTTTGGGTGGGCGCTTTACAATAAGTGGTGACACAAGCTATAAGTTGGCCAACAACAACAACACAATATTATAAAGCAAGCATACAACTGATAGGAGGCCTTAGTGGTGAACAAACATTTCATTCATCATCTCCCCCTAAAGAGGCTTAAGTTTGAGATAGTACATATTTCCAGTGAACACTGGATTTAAGTAACTCAATAATGGAACCTTAAGCCTATACAAGAGTGCTAAAACATAAATTAAAGCATAAGAAAGCATAAACTAAGGAAAATACAACTAAAGGCAGGTTGGATTGTAACACAAAGACCAAGTCAAGAGCTGTTGAGAAGATCATGGAAGACTCGAAGACTCGTTCAACTGTGTAAACACAAGGTTATGGATCGTGGCCTAAGCATGATCCATAACGGCTATGAAGGTGGAAGAAAATGCCTAAAAACATGCGTCCACTACATGGAAATTGAAGAAGACCGTTGAAGACACTTCAAAGCTATATAATCCAAGAATAACTCAATTTTAGTTCTTAAGACTTTCTTCATTAACTGTGTAATTACTTAGAAAGTTATTTCGGTTTTCTTCTCTTCAACAATTCATTATTGTATTCCATTAATCTGAGTTGGGGTGAGTGAAATTTTGTGAGAAAATTTCTACATTCAAGAGAGAAAGAGAAGAAAGAGAAAGAGAAGACTTCGAGTGAAGTCAAGAGAGAAAGTCACGTGTTCAGGGGGAATAAGGTGACTGGGAACCAGTTCCTAGAGGAATAGAGTGAGTTGCTGTTTATAATAGAGAGTAATTTACTATTATAAATAAAAGGGCAAGATTTATTCCTAGAGAATAGAGGAATAAGATCTTGTCTAAAAGCATTTCGAGTGTTTTTAGTTTTAACTTCTCTTTAATTCTTTTAAACTTACTAATTCCAAAAAAATAGCCCCCAATAGTCTTTACTACAATTCACCCCCTCTTGTAGTAAACTTGTAAGTTCTATAGGACCAACAATTGGTATCAGAGCCTGTTCCTCCTGAAACAGCTAACACTGAGGAGGCTGATCCTAGAGAACATGAATACAATTGGAGAAAAGCTAGATGAGGGATACTCTACTCAACGTCCTCCAATGTTCAATGGTAAACACTATCCCTATTGGAAGAATAGGATGGAAATATTCATTAAGGCAGAAAACTATCAAGTATGGAGAGTTATTGAGATAGGTGACTTTAAAGTCACTGAAAAGAATGAAGAAGGCGAGCTAGTTACAAAACCACTCTCAAAGTATGACAAAGAAGACTTCCAGAAAATGGAGATGAACAACATGGCCAAGAAAATTCTGCATTGTGGTCTTGGTCCTCATGAACACAATAGAGTCATGGGATGCAAGAGTGCAAAGCAGATATGGGAACTCCTTTAAGTTACACATGAAGGAACAAGCGAGGTCAAGAGATGAAAGATAGACATGCTCATGCATAGATATGAGTTATTTCAAATGAAACCTAAAGAGCCAGTTCATGATATGCTTACAAGATTCTCAAATATCATAAATGAACTTGACTCTCTAGGAAAATCTATTTCTCCAAAGGAATAAGTACGCAAAATATTGAGAAGTCTTCCACAAGATGAGAAGTGGAAGGCTAAGGTGACAACTCTACAAGAAACCAAGGATTTCACCAAGTTTAACATCGAACAACTTGCTGGATCCTTGATGACACATGAGTTGCACTTAGGAACTCATGAATCTGACTCCAGCAGATCAAAGTCCCTGGCTCTCAGAACAAGATGATTCAGAAACTGATGAAGAGGAAGCTGCCTTGATAGTTAAGAAGTTCAAAAAGTTCTTCAACAAGAACTATATAGGGAAGAGCACAAGGAAAACCTCAAAGCTAAGCTGCCATAAATGTGAAAGTGCAGATCACTTCATAAGGGAATGTCCTTTGTGGGAAAACGAGAAAGGAAAAAGCAGATTCAAGAGCAAAGAACAGCAAAAACCTTTCTCTAAAACTGAAATGAGAAAGGCTATGGTAGCAGCCTGGGGTGAATCAGATTCTGATGAGGAACAGGAACAACCTGAGGATGAAACGGCTCAGCTATGTCTAATGGCAAAATCAGATAGTGAAGAGGACGTATCCAACAAACTGGTAAACTTTAATGTTTTTGAAGAAGAATTATCAAAATTAAATAAGAACGAACTCACTAAATTACTTTTAGAGACCCTTGATAACTACTAGGCAATCTGCATAAGAGAGGAGAATATGGAGAAGGCCTTGAAAGTTACCAAGGAACACACAGATTGGTTTAAAAAATTAAATTCAGATATTGAGGAACGGTTCTTTGATATTTTTGATAAATACCGTGGATTTCAAGAAGCTTATGAAAAACAGAAAAATGATAACTACTTCTTGAATATTGCTTTGGCAGAATTGAAACTAGTTGTTCCTGAAGGAACCAGTTCCTCTGACATTACCAGTAAGGAATTTGAAATTTTGAAAATTGAGCATGAATCAGTGCTAAATGAAAATATGGTACTGAAGAGGAAATTGGAATCTTCAAGAGTCACGCTTCCTGATCCAGTTAGTTGGATACAAAAATATAAAAATGAAGGAAGGAATGGACTAGGTTTCAATTATAAGAAGAGGAACAAACATAAAAAATATGTTGACCTGCCAAGCAACAGAATCTGTTCCTACTGTGGAATAGTGGACACTTAGTGTTTGACTGTTCCACCAAAGAGGAACAAATCGAAATGAACACTCGCTTAGTGAAGCAAGAGTGGAAAATTAAGAGGAACGCACACTCAACAGAGGAACCCAAGTCTAACTGGGTTCCTACCACTGACTAATTACTGTAGGTGTAGACTAAAGTGAGGGGTAACAACCTGTGGTACCTCGATAGCGGTTGTTCCAAGCACACGACAGGAGATAAAACCAAATTTCTCTCACTTTTAGTCTACGAAGGAGGAACTGTGACCTTTGGAGACAACCTGACAGGTAACATAGTAGGTATAGGTAAAGTTGGGAAATCTCAGTCACATTCCATTAATAATGTATTTTTAGTCGAGGGTTTGAAACATAATTTGCTTAGCATCTCTCAATTCGGTGATAAAGGAAACAATGTGAAATTTACTAATGAATGTTGTGTGGTTAGTGACACCATTACAGGAACCAAGATACTAGAAGGAACAAGAAAGGGAAACACTTATGTTGTTGACCTAAACCTTGTTCCTAGGAACAATCTAACTTGTCTTAGTGTACTAGAAGATGACCAAAACCTTTGGCATAAAAGGTGTGGTCACGCAAGCTTTACACTGCTCCATAAACTAAGTGGTAAAGACTTGGTAGTTGGTTTGCCAACTATAAAAGGATCAAGCCATGGAGTTTGTGGAGCTTGTGTAAGAGGGAAGCAAGTCAGATCCTCGTTCAAATCCAAGAAAATGGTAAGCACTCAAAGTCCACTTGAGCTGATCCACATGGATCTTTGTGGCCCGGTGAGAATCCAAAGCAAATCAGGTAAGAGATATGTATTAGTTATTGTTGATGATTTTTCTAGATTTACGTGGGTAATGTTCCTACATAGCAAAGATGAAACGTTTGATGAATTTATAACGTTTGCTAAAAAAGTTCAAAGGATAAGTGGTTTTAAATTGAAACACCTAAGATCTGACCATGGTACGGAGTTTGAAAACTCCAAGTTTGATGATTTTTGTAGTAATGAAGGATTAGATCACAACTTCTCTGCTCCAAGGACACCACAACAGAATAGTGTAGTTGAAAGAAAGAACCGGACTCTGGAGGATATGGCTAGAACAATGCTTATATCAAGCAATCTTCCAAAGAACTTTTGGGCTGAAGCTGTGAACACTGCATGTTACATCATCAACAGGGTCATGCAAAGACCCATCACCTAGAAAACTCCTTATGAACTGTTCAAAGGAAGAAAACCAAATATATCTTACTTTAGAGTCTTTGGATGTAGATGTTTTATACATAACAATGGTAAAAACAATTTAGGTAAATTTGATGCTAGAAGTGATGAAGCTATTTTTATAGGATATGCTTTAAATAGTAAAGCATACAGAGTTTATAATAAGAGAACAATGTGCGTAGAGGAGAGTATCCATATTATCTTTGATGAAACTGACTCACTGCAGGAACCATGTTATGAAAATGATTTTGAAATTGGGTTAACTCATCCTCAAGAGACTGACAATCTTGAGGAGGAACTGACTCCTGCAAGAACAGTTAAGAAACATATTCCTGAAAATGAACTAACGGTTCCTGAGCCTGTTCCGCACGAGGAACAGGTAAATGAAGGAACAATAGATGCAGGAATACAGGCAGAAGAAATTCACACGGTTGAGAAGAAATGGGTTGAGGTCCTAGATTCTAGGGGCCATGATCACAACTAACAAACTGCGCATCTCTAATATAAATCCTAACTGCCAAAGACCAAGTCAAGAGCTGTTGAGAAGATCATGGAAGACTTGAAGACTCGTTCAACTGTGTAAACACACGGTTATGGATCGTGGCCTAAGCATGATCCATAACGGCTATGAAGGTGGAAGAAAATGTCTAAAAACATGCGTCCACTACATGGAAGTTAAAGAAGACCGTTGAAGACACTTCAAAGCTATATAATCCGAGAATAACTCAATTTTAGTTCTTAAGACTTTCTACATTAACTGGGTAACTCTTTTAGAAAGTTATTTCCGTTTTATTCTCTTCAACAATTCATTATTGTATTCCATTAATCTGAGTTAGGGTGAGTGAAATTTTGTGAGAAAATTTCTACATTCAAGAGAGAAAGAGAAGAAAGAGAAAGAGAAGACTTCGAGTGAAGTCAAGAGAGAAAGTCACGTGTTCAGGGGGAATAAGGTGACTGGGAACCAGTTCTTAGAGGAACAGAGTGAGTTGCTGTTTATAATAGAGTGTAATTTACTATTATAAATAAAAGGGCAAGATTTATTCCTAGAGAACAGAGGATTAAGATCTTGTTTAAAAGCATTTCGAGTGTTCTTAGTTTTAACTTCTCTTTAATTCTTTTAAACTTACTAATTCCGCAAAAATAGCCCCCAATAGTCTTTACTACAATTCACCCCCCTCTTGTAGTAAACTTGTAAGTTCTATAGGACCAAAAAATATGCATAAAACCCGATGTTTTATCTAGTTCCACAGACGAATTATTTTGAACAAGAAGTGAACAAAATTGTTCTTTTACAAAGTATTGCAAATAAATTTGTATGATCCATTATTTATTGTTAGAAAGAAACTGACAACATCCCAAATACTAGAAGAAAATGAAACTGCACGCATTGAAGTTCAAAAGCGTGGAAAATGAATTTACTTACGCCCAAAGCGTGGAAAGCCAATTGGTTCGAAAGATCAGGAACCAAAAAAACTTTAAAAGGCTAGACGAAATAGAAAAAGAGCAAATGATGATTCATCTAACAGAGAATCATGAATTTCTGAATGAAGACATATACAAAGATAACGGTAGAGATTTTCCAAATGACGGGGAATACAAAAGTATTGACAACAATGACATTATAATCAATTAATCGAAAAATGTTGTCATAAATGAAATATTTGGTTACACCATAGTGGTTGAGATATAACATCGATCGAAAATGGTTTGGAACCAAGAACGGTAAATGAACATCGTCATGGATAAGATTGGCCAAAAGGAAAAGAGGCAATTCAAATAAGATTAAAGTCACTTGAAAGTACGAAGTTTCTTGACAAATAAAGCATAAACCAAAGGGAATAAAATCAGTGGGATAAAAGTAGGTATTTGTAAGGCCGGTGACCAGTCATACTCAAAAACAATGTGGGATGAAGATGTCATGGATAATCCTATATTGATTTATTAGGAAAATACAACTTGCATCAGCCAAATCATCAGCTAATATTACATGAGAGGAGATAGAACTAAAAATTTAACAACTAAATTCTTCATACATGATCCCAAGAAAGAAGCAAAGATAAACATCCAACAAATTCCATCCCACAAAAATTTTGTTAATCTGTTTACTAAACTCGTTTCTTCAAAAAAGTGTGAACTGTTGGTGCACAAAATCGGAATGCACCACCTTCGTGACATGTGTAAGATTTAGTGAGAGTATTATATGTACTAGACTTTTTTCCATCGGTCAAGTTTTATCCCAATGGATATTAACTGGCAAGTTTTTTGACGAAACAACTAATACCATATCAATGATAAACTTTTAAGGGAAAGTATTATGAGACAAAGATAAATGCCCAAGTATTTTAATACATATCAAGCAAGGCTTGGTCTAGTGGAAAGAAGGAGCCTTCTAACCTTGATATTTTGAGAATAGAGTTCCCTTATTATTCCTCCTCTCTGAAAATGTCTAGTCCACTAGGAGGCGAGAGGGGTCCAGATAACTTCTTTTTAGCCAAAAAAAAGTGTTTTAATACATGCACCATTTTTCTTTGCCTGTGAAGTAGGCATGCATGTCGTAATAGTAGATGTAAGAGCAATTGTACATAGTAGAAATCTCTACTATAAACATGGTGAAACACTCGGTTTTATTTTGCATTGAACATTTAAAAAGCAATATGTTTTCACAACAAGATTACATTTTCCTTCCAAATATTTTCAACATGATCAACAAAGAAAGTGAAATAAAAGGATCCTTCAATTCTCCTTTTTTCCTTACCCCATTTTGTTGCATTCAAACAAGGGAAAATGTATCCATATCCTTCTGCTATCTGTCTTTCCATCAAAATCCCCTGTCGAAACAAAATTTTAATATGAACAACATTAAATAGAAGTCAAATAGTAACAAAATGGCTCAGTGTCACCTTAGTAACCCTCAATTAGATGAGGATTAGATGAATCATGGACGAAATGATTGAATAATTCAACATAACTTTTCCGTCAAGTTTGAAGTATAATGAACTTCGTTCCCCACTTGCCTTCTTCTACATTTCAAGATTACAAGCCCTATAAATTCTATAAATAGCATCCATATGATGTTATCCAAGCTAACTCATACACATCATCCAAAGAAAATAAAATTACTCCATATTAATAATGAAAGGTTCTTCAAATTTCATCTATCTACGTAGTTCCTGTGTTTTCCTTCTGTTCCTCTTTCCTCTCTCCATCATCGCTCAAAACGATTTGTTCTGCAACACCAAAGACAAAGCCATCCTCCTACAAATCAAAACCCATTTTAAAAGCGTAGGATTGCTTTCCGACTGGGACCCTAACACCGACTGCTGTACTGACTGGCCCTTCATCGGTTGCACCAGCGAGTCGAACCCAAATCCAGGCCGAATCACAGCCGTCACAGTCTCTGGGGGGGACCGGCCTTTCGGGCACCATCCCTGATGTGATCGGCAACCTTCCTTTTCTAGAGAACCTCATGTTTTTCGACGAGCCTAAACTCACTGGTTCAATACCTCAGTCTTTCATCAAGTTAACCAAGCTACGTGTGCTCACGCTAAACTCAAACAGCCTTAGCGGTTCGATACCAAACTTTCTTGGCCAGTTAAAAAGCCTTTCTCAGGTGGATGTCTCCGACAACCGCCTCTCGGGCAGCATCCCAGCGTCTCTTGGAACCCTACCGTCATTTTCCCAGTTCAATGTTTCCCATAATATGATATCTGGTTCAATTCCTAACTTGCCTAAGAGCTTAACCACTCTTGATGTAAGCTATAACCAGCTCTGTGGTGCCATTCCCTCTGGGTTAAAGAAGTTTGATGCCAGTATGTTTGGGCACAATAGCTGCCTTTGTGGTTCTCCACTACCACCTTGCAAGTAATTGTTGTGCGGAAGCGTGGACGTAAGGTTTCCCATGAATCGTTGCAGACAAAAGAATAAGACTCTCTCTCACTAAATAGAATTGTAATGCAAAGTATGACAAGAATTAAAGGGAATATGAACAAGTGTTAATGAGGAAATTTAAATTTCCTCCCCTCAAATAATATTATATTATTGTATTCAACCTCACAACAATAATACAATCCTCAATATGTGTTCATCTCACATCTCTAATGTTTAGCATAAAAGACTCCCCTATTTATAGCTAAACATAAACCCTAAACCTATTAGGAAAAGTACTTGGTCTCCAAGTCTAATTCCCAAAAGATTGCCTACCAAAATCTATCTTATTTCCTAATTACATCAACCTCTAGTAAATAGGAAAAAGATAGAAATAGGAAACAAAAAACATAACAAATAAAATAACTAATAAATAAAGAAAACAAGATAAATACGAAAACAGCAACAGATGGACCGCGACCAGTGGAAGGCGGACTGCGACCCGCGGTGAAAACCGCGACCAGTGGCAGGCTCTCGGCAAATTCCGCGAGTCGTGCTCCATCTTCACGTTGCTTTTTTCTTCTTCCTTGTTTACTTCCACTTGCTACGTGTTGACACATTGTGATTGTCTCCCGACAAATCTCCCCTCAAGCTCAATGTTATGTGTTACACGTCTCCCCTTGAGCCAAAATCCCTCCATGCTCCATCAAAAGAGATTTTTCTCGTTCCTCTTTCCATGCATGATTACCACCTCCTCATTGGTAACCATTAGAAGTCCATTGCGCATATGAACTTCATACCCCAATTTATCCAATCTACCTAAAGAAATTAGATTCCTCTGTAGCTTTGGGACATGTGTTACCTCGGCTAAAGTTGCAACATGGCCGTTTTGGAGCTTGACCTCCACAACACCGACTCCCTCAATCTTCACCTCCTCTCCACTAGGCAAAGAAACATGTAATCCCTCAACCTGCTCATAAGAACTAAACCACTCTTTCTTAGAACACATGTGTTGGGAACATCCCGAATCTAAGATCCATTCCTCCCCATGACCTTTTGATTCTTCCACCATAAGACACATATCGTCTTCATTAATGGCAATTGCAGCAACACCACCCCTCACATTTTTCAATGCTCTCAAGCCCTCTTTGTACTTTGAACACTTCGTTTGAATGTGTCCATCCTCCTCACAATACCAACACTTGATGTTGGTGTTGTTTGCCTTCTTCTTGCCTTTCCTCTTGCCTCCTTCGGCTACTAACCCTGCTCCTTCATAGCTTGACGATGCTCCTTGCCTCATGAACCTCTCCGCCTCGATTAGGGCCACCACAGTATCGTCCAAAGCAATAGTAGTCTTCCCAACAAGTAAACTTGTAATAACAGGGTTATACTTCTTGGGAAGAGACGCCAACAAAAGTATTGCTTTGTCCTCCTCCTCAATTTTCACATCCAAACTCGCCAATTGGGTGATCAAGCCATTGAACTTCTTTAGATGATCTTGTAGCGATGTCCCATCCTCCATCTCGAGAGCGTAAAGATCTTTCTTCAAGAGTAACTTGTTGGCCAAAGACTTTGACGCATACATCTTCGTCAATTTGTCCCACAAATCTTTTGGATTTGTTTCATCCAACACGTTGTACTTGATTTCCGGCGCAAGGGATAATCGAATCGTGCTAGTAGCTCGAAGTTGCATATCCTCCCACTTGTTTTTATCCACCTCGTCTGGTTTCTTGTCCAACAAGGTTTTGTGAAGACCTTAATGAATAAGAACATCCTTGATAGTACTTTGCCACAAGGAATAAATAGTTTTCGCATCAAACAAATCTACTTTGTATTTAGTCTTTAAATCTTCCATTGCACGAAACTAACCTAAAGCTCTTGATGCCACTTGTTGTGCAGAAGCGTGGGCGTAAGGTTTCCCAGGAATCATTGCAGACAAAATAATAAGACTCTCTCTCACTAAATAGAATTGTAATGCAAAGTATGACAAGAATTAAAGGGAATTTGAACAAGTGTTAATGAGGAAATTTAAATTTCCTCCCCTCAAATAATATTATATTATTGTATTCAACCTCACAACAATAATACAATCCTCAATATGTGTTCATCTCACATTTCTAATGTTTAGCATAAAAGACTCCCCTATTTATAGCTAAACATAAACCCTAAACCTATTAGGAAAAGTACTTGGTCTCCAAGTCTAATTCCCAAAAGATTGCCTACCAAAATCTATCTTATTTCCTAATTACATCAACCTCTAGTAAATAAGAAAAAGATAGAAATAGGAAACAAAAAAGATAACAAATAAAATAACTAATAAATAAAGAAAACAAGATAAATACGAAAACAGCAACAGATGGACCGCGACCAGTGGTGAGGGCCGCGACCAGTGGAAGGCGGACCGCGACCAGTGGCAGGCTCTCGGCAAATTCCGCGAGTCGTGCTCCATCTTCACGTTGCTTTCTTCTTCCTTGTTTACTTCTACTTGCTACGTGTTGACACATTGTGATTGTCTCCCGACAGTAATCATACCCTATAGCTTTGGGGAATAATTGTATTGGTAAATTGTAATAGTATTTGATAAATAAAATGCCCATGCAAGGGTAAAGGTGCTACAATTTTATTATTTTTGAAGGTTTATGGGAAAGGTATATATATAATATATGTAAGCGTTTTTCTATGGTATTCCCCAGGCTATTTTAACACATATCCACCAATAATTTCAACACATGTTTTTGTTATATAAAAGTAAACTAGTTTTTTAAGCCCGTGTAAAAATGTACGAGAAAGTTCTTTTCAATGTAAATTTTGACTTATTAATGAGGAGATCGTAAGCTTACAAACTAACCTTAAAATGAACAATGTAAATTGCTCTAATAAGAAAATTAACTAAGATAAAAATATAAATAAATATAAATAAATATAAATAAATATAAATAATAATTTATTTTCCATTTTGTATAACTTTTTCATAATACATAAGGTAAGCTTGAATAAGGATTAATTAGATTCAATCGGATTTACAAATTATGTTTAATCCGGTGTCAGTAAATTATACATGTTCCAATAAGGGGATGTTCGTCCACCTTATTTCCATCGCGTATTAAAATAAATTAGTTCAGATAAATTAAAATAAATTTAGATAATGTATAATAATGTCAAATAATGGAAAATAAAGTCAAATAATGTGAACTAAAGTCAAATAAAGTAAGGTTTAATAAGGGTGAATAAGGTTTCATCAAATATGGTAAAATAAGATATAAGAAGGTCAAATAAGGTGCAATAAGATCAAATCAGGTCTAATAAGGTCAAGTAAGATATCATAAGTAAAAATAAGTTCATATAAGTAATTTTGTTTTGGAAAAATTGACAAGAACAGTCCAAACTATTTGCCATCTTCTATAAACAGTCCAAACTATCGATAATCCATGAACAGTCCAAACTATCACCACCATCTTCTATAAACAGGCCAAGTGACTTGTTAACCTGCTACAACAGGTTAAATGAAATCACGTGAGTTGCACGTGACTTTTTAATACACCAGAATTTTTTTGTTTTAATAGGCTTTTTTAGTTAATGTAAAAAAACAAAAACAAAAACCCTTTCCCACCCCACTCCCTGCGATCCATACCCCCAACCCCACCACCACCCACACCACCACCACCACTCAACCCATTTCTCAATCCTTCTTCAACCAAACTCAGATCCTCAAATTCAACCTTCAACATCAACTCACCAAATTCTTCTTCTTCTGCTTGACGGCACCATGGCAGCGCCCAACCATCCTCTTTTGAGCTTATTGATTTAAGGCACTGATCTCAAATTTTCGAAACCCAAATCTGGAAAAATGAGAGAGTAGCGGGTGGTGAAGGTTTAAAATGAAGAATTGACAGAATGAGGGTTGGATTTTCGTTGGTTATCAAGGGCGAGGGTTGGATCTTCGTTGGTTATCAAGGGTGGGGGTTGGGTTTTCGGTGGTTATCAAGGGTGGGGGTTGGGTTTTCGGTGGTTATCAAAGGGTGGGGGTTGGGTTTTCGTTGGTTATCAAGGGTGGGGGTTGGATTTTCGTTGGTTATCAAGGGTGGGGGTTGGGTTTTCGTTGGTTATCAAGGGTGGGGTTGGGTTTTCGGTGGTTATCAAAGGTGGGGGTTGGGTTTTCGGTGGTTATCGAAGGTGGGGGTTGAGTTTCGGTGGTTATCAAGGGAGGGGTTTGGTTTTCCGGGCTGGGATTGTGGTGGTGGTGGCGGTGTGAGGCATTCACGAAGGAGGGTTGTAGTGAGGGTGTGTTTTCCGGGTGGTTGCGGTGGTGTTTTGGGTGATTGCGGTGGTGTAGTTGTGTTCTGGGCGTGGAGGTGGGTGGGTTCAGTGTGGTGGTTATGGAGGTGGGTGGGTGTGGATGGCTGTGGGGGTGGCTGGTAAGGAGTGGGGTGACTTGTTTTTTTTTTGTTTTTTCTTTTAAGTTAATTAAAAAGTTATGAAAATAAAATGAAAAAATAATAAATTAAGTTTTACCTGTTATAACAGGTAAACAGGTTGACGGGACTGTTTTCAGAAGATGAGAGTGATAATTTGGACTGTTAATGGATTATCAATAGTTTGGCCTGTTTAAAGAAGATGGCCAATAGTTTGGACTGTTTTTGTCAATTTTTCCTTTTTTTTTTTTGAAAAAACATAGTCTAATTGTAAATCTATATATAATCAGGTTCATTAGGAGTATATGCTATAACCACTTTTAACATGATAATTTTTACTATTTTTACGTCTAAAACTTTTTTTTAAAAATGTCTTACTACCAAACGAAGCTGAAGAGTTGAGGTTAAAGATTATATTTGTCTTTCCTCTTGTCATTTTTACACCTTTGGAAAAACACAAGTTTTTTTATTTTTATTTTTATTTTTTCGGTATAAAAATATTTGATATTAGTCGTTATAACGGTTGTCATATACATCAATGAAGTTTAAGATAATGACATTTTGGACTTGTGCATGATGCGATAAGTTTTTGTTGAATAAATATATTAATATTTAAGTATTGAACGCATATTTTCTAAAAGTTGTTTAATTAAGATATGGTAAATCAATATAATCTAGGAATTCATAAACGATTAATTAAATAGTAGATTAGCAACTCAATAACTAATCTAATAAATATAAAATAAAATGGAAGCACTAACAAATTATCCAACTGCGTAAGTGATTTAAAAGTGTTTACCTTCTAAGTTCTAAGTGAATATATTATATGTATTCATATAAAGTTACTTTATCTAATATTCATCACATTACTCCCTCTTTTAATATATCTTTATCTCATATTCATCACATGACTCCTCTTTTAAAATCTCTTTATCTCTCTCCTCCGTAATTCTTATAGGCTAAAGTCGTATCACCTATTCAAAGATAAATCCTAAGTCCTCTTACAATGATAGTCAAGGGAAGTAGGGTCAAATCCACAGAGAGACGGAGTTCTAAGTTGATATTTTGCTAAACAACTACTTCAGACAAAATCAGGGAATAATCAACTGAACTACTAATCAAACACTAGAAAGCAATATAAAAAGGGATTTTAATCTATGAAACAAAGGTCTAGGGAATTAGTTCGGTCCACCATACTTATACCAATCAAGGGGGCAAACAACTATCAGAACCTAGGTCAAGCATCGATAGATTAGAGCAGTGTCAAGCTAAGGCTAAGTCTCAACGCCCATAATTCAACATATGCAGCATGTTCACAAACATAATCAGGATTACTGATGTGTACTAGGCCTCTAAAAGTAAGACGGGTCTGTGCAAACAATTATTAACCTCAAGTAATCAATGAAATTACGCAATAACTTTAATTACTCAATAAGAACAAATCACACCATAATCAATCTCATCAAACCATAAACTAATAGCAATTCAAATAATGAAGGTATAAACATGGCTTCCCTCACCAAATTCCTAGAAATTAAACTACTCAGACATGATTGAATGAACAATACTAAAACTAATATAGAACCCTAACACTACTACAAAGTTGGACTAAGGTAACATGTATATGGTAACACTTTTTAAAAGCCAAGTTTCTAAAATATTTAAGTAACACTTTAGTAACACTCAATCAATATGTAACACTAAAGGTAACACTTTGTTTGTTAGTAACATTTTTATGTAACACTTTTTATTTAGGTAACATTTTGATGTAACATTTTTAAGATAGGTAACATTTTTAAGTAACACTTTAATTTTGAAGAAATTTTAAAGTAAAAAAGTGTTAAAATAAATATATATAATAAAAAACAAAACACCAGCTTCCTAAAATCCTGATTCGTTTCCCTCCCATTCTTCTAATAACTCATTTCTCAAAATCACTTCCCACCAAACACTTGACCAGTAACCCTTGCTTCGCCGCCCCTAATCCGCTGCATCGTCCTCTCGCTGCCGTATTCAATCGGGCATCTGTGATTCGTATGACGCGGCTCGCAATTTTCCCACAACCCATTTAGCAACTCGCGACTCACCCACAATCCACGCGACCACAGATTCAACAACCAAAGTAATTAAACCCTAAATTACATTTGAGGTTGAGTGAAGTTAAATTGATTGTGTATAATCTGATGAAAGGACTATATACGAGGTAATCTACGTGTTTGTTGTTGTGGATTTTCGATTGCATGTATATAGAGATGTAGTGAACAAGTGTGTATTCTTTGTGTTTCGGACAAGAGCAGATTGATGTGGCAGAATTTTGTTAAATACAAATGGATGGGATTATGGGTATGGCTGATAGGAATCTGCTCAGTCTACGTGTTTGACTTGATAACTGCTTCACCATCCAGTGGGACTGGATTTGCAAGGTAATTTCAATTCTTCACTACTAACATATAGGGGTTTCATCTCAATTGAATGTTGTAATTTTATTTGTAGAAATTAGGTTTTTGTTAATTTATTGGGTCTTTCGATTGAATTTTTTAGAGCTATGTTGATCTCAGTCCTCAAATTAATTGTTGAACTGTATCTGATTGACTATTTATAATTGGAATTGAAATATGTCCAACTTTTAATAAGTCAGCTCTCCAAATTGAAAAAGTTCAGAACATGGTGGTGCCACACTCATACATAATCCTTCTCCCTCTCAATCAAGACAGGAAGAGTATATAAAAGAAAATGTTTTTTTTGGAAGATTTGTGCAGGAACGATTGCCTACAGTTTTATTCATGCTCCTAGACCAAGCAGTAGACCACCTAGGTGTCTTCCTTTCCATATGGTTTGTGTGGAACTAACTGTTTATGTAGGATTGTCTAGGCTTATTGATATTTGATTTCTCTTTTAAGTATTAGAGGTTGATATAAATTAGTAATTCTTCGTAGTTTCATATGAAGTGGTGCTTACCTTATGCCACTAAAAATAAACACTTTCTAATACGTAAACTTTGTTTTATGCACTTGTTTTTAGTGGCTGAACTTCTTTTATCACTTGATTTATTATTTGTGTGGTTGTATACTTACTACTTAGTACCTACTTTTTGACTTTATAGATATTTATGTAACATAGTGAAACTCTTTTTATTCCTCTACCTTTTCCTGTTCAATAATAACCTGATAAAGTCGAAATTAAATGGGTATTTGTGTGGGTAAAGCTCATCTGAGTATTAGCTGGTAGAGTTGTAGAGGCCCAAATTATAGGTGCATGGTTATATTGTGCACTGCTTACTGAAGTGCTAGGAGGGTAGCATAGGAGGCAAATGAGAACAAATGGGCTTTCTTTAAGTCAGTTTCCTTGTGCACACTTATATGTATAAAACTTTTTTCCTTGCTAGACTATACACTATTATCCGATGCGGATTCATTTTGAATTTTACTCAATGTGTGTAGTTATAATGGCCTGTTAACTACGACTTGGAGCCAAGAAATGCGGGATGTGGATACTCTTGAAAAAAAGAAAAATAAGTTTTAAAAATGAGCATGGCCAGTTCAGTAATAATAAATATCAGTTTCTTCACTTTCTCCAATTAAAGTTTTTACTGGTAGGGGAACTAGAAAATGGTTAGTATGTTGCACAAATCGAAAAAAGAAAACAGAACCAGAGAGTAAAGTCTGCTTGATAATGGATTTCGACTCATCCACACAGTCATGACTTACAAATTAAATGTAATGTAGTAACCACTTTTCAAGTCACAAATGAATTCTAAAAAATAGATAAGTGAGTTCTAGTAAACAAAAATCACCATGGTGGTATCATATAATAAGTAATCAAACCATCAGCAATAGGACCTTAAGTGTTAGGATGATATGATATATGTAACAAACTGAAAGTAACTGTCTATGTTTGCCTCTTACTAATAGCTTTGAGTTTTATCTTCCTTCTCATTGACATATGTGATGAATATCTTGAAATAGGTAGGCTGTGGAAATTTGTCAAGGTTTGAGTCTTTTAATATGCATATGGACTATTAAATTCTTGATCACTTTGAATATCCCTCTAAACGTCTCATTATTGTCAAGGTTCGGTAGATTTTAATAATGCTTTCATTATTTGTGATTAAGGACAAGATGGAGGAAGTTCAAATTGAAAGGAATATTGATGAAGATAAAGCATATCGTGAAGTAATGAAGCTTGATAACAGAGATAACCAAAGACAACTTGGTAACAGCTACTAGTAATTGTTGTCAATCACTTTGCTTGTAAGCTCACTATACTTGCCTTTGATTTGTTGTTTATTTGCTTTTATATTTGAGACATGTGAGACATGTTTATTTGCTTTGCTTATTTATCTGGTTTTTGTATTATGAATGTCAGTAGTTGCACTACTTGCTGATAAGGTGTGGAAATGTGATCAGTATTGGTTGTGTAACTAATTGCTGTATAGAGCATATGAAAAGTCTGATAATGTGACAAGTTTACTTCATATGGGTGACAGCTGCAGGGTTATGGCCCTTATAGAGGTGTGAGATTGGCTTTTAGAAAAGATCTCTTCATTTAGCAACTAATTGACACACACTTTGTAGTTCCTCGATCTTTGGCTTTTCCTAGGGTGGATGGTTTACAAGGAAGCTCTCAGAATTTCAGTCAAAGAGATTCTAGGAAGAAGGTGGCAAGTGGAATATCCATTACTAGGACATCGTTAAGTCAGATGCTTCAAACGTTTTGATAGTATATCCTCCGAGATGTAAGCATTAGCTTTGTTCTGTTTCAAGTCTAGTTTGAGCCTTTGAGGGGGTAATCATTAGCTCAGTGTTTATTTTTTTTAGCTTTGTATCCTGAGCACTTGAGCAGACAACATCAGTTCGAGCTCTCCAGCATCAGCAGGCAAGGTAAGTCTTTTATTTGGTGGATCTGCTTTAAGAAAAGAAACTTTTTAAGCTTTGGCTAAGTTGCTTAGTTATACGAATGTTTATTTCTGGTCAGCTTGCAATTTTCAGAGTTGGGTGTTTGGTTCTGTTTTGCAATTTCAGCTCTAGCTGTCGATTCAGGTCTGCATTTATGGATTCAGACCTGCCTACTGATTCAGGTCGGCACTTATGGATTTAGACCTGCCTTTTGATTCAGGTCTGCACTTATGGATTTAGACTTGTCTGCTGATTTATTTCTGCACTTATAAAGCTTGCATAAATTTTTGTATATGTTATGGTAGCACCATTGTCGTATCTGTCATTTTTTAATGTATTAAGATTGTATTCTATGTTATGAAGCTGAGGGAGTTAGTGTTCCAAATATGGACATCATGATTTATTATACTTATCACTTAACCCATTACTTTGATCACTAGTTATTGATCTGTTTTTCAATTGATTTCAATTTTTTTTGCCAGGAAGTAAAATTAATATGGCAGGTTATGAAAAGGCTAGGGAAATGAGGATTGCACAAAACAAAATGATAATGACTGACATGAAAATGCTCCCGACAATATTCCAAAAGATTATTTTAAGCAATTATTAGATTTCTGGAAGGTAGATATTATTGAAGTAATTGTTATGCTTTTATGTTACCAAAGATGTCTAGGTCAAATTTCATAAAGTGTCATTTTGTAAGTTGTGTTTATTTTATTCACGAGCAGGAAGAAAGTAAGAAGGACATTTAAAGCAGTATCAACCAAAAGATAGGCATACTACTGGCCCAATGAGCTTTGCACGGAAGTAACATGAATTGGTAAGTTAATTGTATTAAGCAATAATCCGCTTTTTTTGTCTTATCAGGGTAGTAAAGCAAGGTGCAGCCCTTAGTAGACGGTCCTTTTTTAACTTTGTTTTTTTCAATATTGTCATGCTAGCAACAATAAGATAATAAGAGGAATCGACCATCTGAAGCAAAATTGTCATAATTCTTTAAGCTTATTATTTTATTCTTATTGCAGGATGATGAAGCTGATGTTAGAGTAGCAAGGATTGATGATCTTTCGGAAACATGTAGGACGATGTAATTGAAGATGATCGAAAAACAAATAAACAATCTTTTAGAGATTACGTGTATTTAGGGAAAATATATTATATGACTAAAATTTTGGATTAACTATTTTTTGCTTTGAACAATATTAGATTAGTTTGTTTTCAATTGACGAAGACTATGGATCATTATTTACAATGACCGTTAAGAATGTATACTCATTTATATCTATAATATGATTCTAGTTTTCCCTTGTTTACCGTGTTTGTAAGTTTTAGTAAACAGTTACTATGAGACAACTATGATAGATTTGAAATAAAAGTGCTACAAAATGGAAAGCCAACAAATGAAAAAAGTGTTACCTAATATCTAATAGCGTCTTATACATGATAATGTAAAGTGATATGTAACATCTAATAAAGTGTTACTATAGTTCAAAATGTGATATAGAGAATGCTACAATAGATGAAAAAATGTTACATAAGACATTATAAGCAGCACTATAAAGTGATACATTAGTTTTAGAAAAGTGTTACATTAGAGAATTTTGAGTAACACATGAAAAAGTGATACATTAGGATTGAAAAGTGTTACCTTAGAGAATAGGTAGCATTGACAGATGTTTCACTTTTAAAAGTGTTACCTATTGCCTATAGTAACACTTTTAGGGTGCTACCTTAGGCCAACTATGCACTAGTAATTTCAACATCATGAATCAAAATAGAAATTAAACTAAGCAGTCAAAAGTAATTAAAGAGATTAAGAAAGAAGAACAATACCGAATGACGAAAAGCAATAACCTTTATTGAAATCAAATCCGAGGTTCAATCACCCCTTAAACTAATCTAAAATGTTTAATCTAATAAAAACTCTCTAAAAACTAAGCTAAGAACAATCCAAATAAACTAGAATAAAAGCTGTAAAAAGATGTCTCTAAAAAAAGGATGAAAAGCTATTTATAATACCCAAAAAATCTAATTAATAGCGGAGAATAAAAGATAGATTTTCGCGGAAACGAGTGCGGGACCCGATCGGGCAATGGGCCACCCGATCGGGCACACACTAAATTTGCCCAAATCATTTTCTTGAATTCCACGCAAAACAAACAACACAAATGGAAAAGCTGGGCCACCCGATCTGGTGCCCGATCGGGTCCTCAATACGCAAGCCCAACTTCTTGCTTCTGTTCTCGCGTACGCAGCAACACAGAGCTGGTGAATCAAGGCCCCCCGATCGGGCCGCGTGCACCTTCGGCCTAATACTTCTCCTTCAAGGCAGAACAGCAGCAACATTTCAACATGTCATGGTCTTAGGGCCTGCCCGATCAGGTGAACCCTGCCCGATCGGGTTGGGCTTAATTTTGGCCAACTAAAATTCTTTGCTTTTCCACCCGATTAGGTAAGGTGATGTCCGCCCGATCGGATGCGACACTTTACCACCCGATCATTAAATCTTCGCCCGATCGGGCCATTTTCTGCCCGATCAGAGTACGGGAAGCTCCTTTTGACTTTTTGACTCTCAATTCTTCACGTTTAGATGTCTTGGGACCTCGTAAACTATCCATAAAACTCGTGGTCATTCCTACGCGCCTCGTAACAATTTGTAAAGCCGTGGTTGATTCCAAATAGCTCGGAAATAAGGAGTAAACTCCCTAAAACCTGCAATTCAACATTAAAAACACAAAACCACGACTATATACGATAGTTAGCATAAAATAGCTCCGAAGAGCTCCAATGACGCACAATTTAGCTCGTAACTAAGGGAGAAAACTCTATATAAATACGTGATATCAATTCACGTGCTTCCCAGAGGGGTGTCACTGGGGGAGCAACTTGAGAGACCGTTTAAGCCCCCAATTTTCAGGGGCCCATCATACATAAAAATTACTTAAGAAAAGAATTAACACTAAACTTTTAACCCTATAGAAATTCATATGAATAATCCCTTCTTCACTCCTAGTTTTCCTTAAACGTTCTCTTACTTAATACATATCTTGTTGTTTATAAGGGCCACAATACCATTTTCACTTAGAGCCTCGAAAAATTTCAAGGCGGCTCTGATGCTCCCCCATTAAGTTTCATTTATGTTAATACAAAGTATGTGTATAATAATAGTGTATCTTTGCGTTGTTCTAAGCATAGTAAGTAATTTATGTAAAAAAAAAAATTTAGACTGTGTGTTTTTATAGTTAATTCGTCATATGTTGTTGTATAAATTAATTGCGCGTAATTATATTATCTTTGTAACACCTGAAATGGTAACAAAGATCAATCTTCATATATTAATTATTTTAGGAGCACGACCTTAAACAAAAAAAGAATAATATCTAACCACACATCATCGATGTGTGCGAATCCAGAAAGATGATTTTTAAAAATAAAGACTATATTTTGAGAAAAATATTTAATCATATTGAATATTTAATATTTACATAAAAGATCATCATCATTTAAATATAATCCCAAATGAGAAATTTTATTAAACTAAAAAGCTGATTGTTTCACTTGATTAATTTTTTGAACAATATGATATCTAATAGTCTGATTTTCTTACAATGAGTTCTTTCAAGTATTCTACTTTTCTTCGTATACGAAATTTATAGTGACAATGAAGCTTATCCCCCATCATCTCTCCAACCGACCTTGGAAAGCACCAGCGCGAGCCGTGCTGAACGAAGTAGTGTAAATATTAGTTTGAATACAAATAATAACTAAATTATGGTAAGTACCTACATAGTAAGGTGAAATAAGATCGAATAAGGTCTAATAAGGTCAAGTAAGATCTCATAAGTAAAAATAAGTTTGGATAAGTTCAACTAAGTTCAAATAAGTTCATTAATGAAAAAAGTTGAAAAAACATAGCCTAATTGTAAACTTATATATGATTATGTTCATTAGGAGTATATGCTATAACCAATTTTAATATTATAATATTTTTACGTCTAAAAATTACAAATAATTTAAATGACAAATCTATAATAGTCTATGATAAGAGACCATAGATTCGTAGACCTCCTTGTTAGTGTCTAGTCTAACTGAATGACATCATCAACAGAGGTCCCACCGCCATGGAAGGAAGAGCTACTCCTGAACCTCTTCCACTATCCTCAGCGGATTTACGCACCAATAATATCTCCAAGATGGAAATCCCAAATGCCCATACCAACCATCATCCTCTAAGTCACCATCCGAAACATAGGGCTCATCGTCGAAATCCTCTGGAGAAGTGTATACATAACCTTTCGGTGGACATAGAGGAGCACATCGCCTAGTAGCAGACTCCAATGACATCTCTACCATGAGATACTCCTAATCCTCGACCACTAGCGCCAGACATGGCTATGCCTCAACCCTAGGGGTATCCTCACTAGCAAATTCCTCAACAGTAGAGCAGCTCTAGGAATGTCTGAAGCATGAACCTTCGGCGTCTTCCCAGCAGCTCGCCTCTACCCTTCTCCACGGGGATGAAAATCTTCGTTCACATATTCAATATCATCATCTAAGAACCCTCCAAAACATAGGGATCACCGCCTGGACTAAAAACGGATCATCATTCATATCTTTTGATTTTTCATGTTTATATTATATAGGTCAATTCGGTTTATGTCATATTAAAATCGATTTTTAATAGGGTCATATGCAAAAAATTTATTCAAATCCAGTTTATGTCGATTAAATTCGGGTTTTACTACGGTTTGACTTATTTATATTTCGTGTAAGAATCAGTTTGAGTTAATTTCATTCAAGTTATTTGGATATTAGGTCAATTTTTGATCAACTTAATTTTTTATTCATAGGAGTATATGATTACACAGATTTATCAGATCTTATAAAATAACTAATATTTAATATTTTAACAATTTATTTATTTAACTAATCTAACTGATTTATTTTAGAGATAAATTATTTAGACTTCAACACGCTTAAAGTAGTTTGAGGATTAACATGCGTATAGCTTAAAATATCTTCGCTTTAATGGTAACAAATAAATGAATCTTTCTGTTATCCTAATATAAATAAATTGGATTGGATATATTTGCTTAATTTAAGGAATTTAATAACTATATGAGATTAAAGGAAATAAAAATATGTAAAAAAAATTCCTTTTTTTAACTATATGAAACAATATTCTAGTTAACTTGATTTTAATATATTATAAAACAACTATTACAGCAAATTCTTATATATCCGAAAGTTTATGATTTGAAATAATTTTATTATCTAATAATTTTAGAAAAAATTGCCTAGAATAATGAACCTTTTGCCCATTCGCAGATAATAATGCAACCTAAGGATTATTTTGGAATAATGCAACCTTTATACTCCATTTATTTTAAATAGGATAAATTACCGGTGACCTGAATAAAAGGTAAATTTTCAATTAAAACTTTTAATTATAATTAATAAAAAAATTAACCTTTCCCACCCTCCCCTTCCCACGCACAACCAACCCCCCCCCCTTCCCTTCCCCACGCACAACCAGCCTCCCCACCCTCCCTTTCCCCACGCACAACCATCCCCCCTACCCTTCCCCACGCACAACCAGCCCCCTCCCCTTCCCCACGCACAACCAGCCCCCCACCCTCCCCTTCCCCACGCACAACCAGCCTCCCTACCCTCCCCTTCCCCACGCACAACCACCACAACCACCATGAAACCACCGGCACCTTCCACCCTCCCCGACATCCTTTCCCAGTCACGAACCATAACCATTCCCACCTCACCCCAACCACTGCCACTGTGCCACCAACGCCAATTCTCCGGCCATGAAACCACCGTCGGCAACCATCTTACCTCTCCTTCATCTTTACCACCCTCAATACATCCTCCTCTCTCCTCCCCATCAACCGGCGCGACAACCACCATGGACGGGGAGTTCGTGCTGGGTGAAGCCATTTAGTGGGGGAGGGGGTATTGTGCTGGGTGAAGCCGATTTTGTGGTGGAAAAGGAGAGGGTGGTAGTGACTGGCGGGGGGAGATTGGTGGCCGAGGCTGGAGGTGGGGTGGGGGTGGGAACTGGTGTGGGGGTCGGGAATTTGGGGTGAGGTAGGGGTTGAGTTTTTTTTTTTGTTTTATCTTTTTTATATAATTTTTTTTATAACTCAATTTTTAGAACTAATTAAAAGCCGACACGTGTCCCACCAAACCTATTCTTCAGGCTATATCCAATTTCATCCGGTTTTGTCCTAATTAAAATAAATGGGTATAAAGGTTGCATTATTATTTGCGAATGGGCAAAAGGTTGCATTATTCTAGGCAATTTTTCCATAATTTTATACCCTATATTTGTTAAACATTTTTTCAAGTTAATAGCTTTAATGGGAAACATGGAGGATTTTAGAGATATAATAATAGTGATAGATATAATATTATAAATTTATTGAAAAATAATTTTTTTTATCGAGTCATTATTGAAAAACATTATATGGATCTAAAAAAAGTATTATAAATACTTGACAAAACTTTTAATTGGGGGTCATTATTGACAAAAATTGCCACAAGTAGATTCATAATTAAGGCCCTGTTCTCGTCAACTGAATTTTGCTGAATCGAACTTATTTTTACTGAATTGAACTTATTATTACTGAACTGAACTTATTGGTACTAAAATGAACATATTTCTACTAAACTGAACTTATATTTTATGAACAGAACTTATTTTTACTGAAGTGAACTTATTTTATTGATTCATGTTGTTTTTTCTTCTTTGCACTATTGAACTGATGTGAACTTATTTTTACTGAAATGAACTTACTTTTACGGAATTGAACTTATTAGTAATGAACTGAATTCATTTTTACCTAACTAAACTTATTAAAATAAGTTGACGAAAACATGGCCTAAATGGAGATAGTTGGCTTGTAGATACTTGCTAAAACTTTTAATTATGGTCATTTTAAAATATAGATACTTGCCAACACTTACAATTACGGTCATTTTTAAAAATACTTACAAGAATTGTAACACACTAAAAGTAGTCGGCGCCATTCTTTTGGTCGATTAATATTAATGGTAATTTCTAACTAATGGTAATTCCTATCAATTATTATGTAAGGCCAAGTATAAAAGAAGTTAAAAAAAAAGAGCTAGACAAATTTATTTCTGTTATAAATAATTATATGGATGTCCATTATCCATCCCCAAATATCTTCTAGGATATTCTGTGATCCAAGGAAACCCTAGTTCCTATGTATATATATACCCCTTTAGTGGTTGAATAAGATAATCAATTCTACTCTCTCTCTTATCTTTCCCTTTGTTTTGTAACACGTTATCAGCACCATACCTCTACAACAAATAAAGAAAAAAAAAAAAGATCGTTTATTTTAAAAAGCTTCTTGCTTTACATTGTCTGTTCATCTTCTTCGTCAAGAAAAAATAATGGCCTACCCTCGCACCGCCGCCTCTGTAAGTACCAATGATTTGAACAAGTTTTTTTTTAAATTGTTGTGTTTCTTGATAAAATTTGTGCTTTAGGTTCCAAATTCTTTTATTTGTTTTTGCAATGAAATTCTTGACTGCAAATTCTAGTATTATCAATGTCGTTTGCAAGTTTTATTAAAACTTTACCCTTTGATCGAATATTCTGGGTGTTAAACAAAAAAAAAAAAAAAAAAGAGTTTCCCTCTTGGATTTTATGGGATTTTGTGATTACGTCATTAAGTTAAGTTAATTGGAGTGTGTTTTGTAATTTGTTTATTACCTTTTATGCCATTGATTTGAATTGTGATTCTGGTTCATTTTGCAACTGGGATTTTGTGATTATTTCACTTGTATGATTCGTTGTTACTGTAAGACCTCATGATAAAGTTTTCTATATTAGATTTCATATGTTAGTAAACTTTGCTTCGTTTTGTATTTTTTCCTTCATGAGTTTGCACTTTCTCCATGAGCAGACAATGAGTAGTTGTATGGGTGGGTCAAGTTATGGAATATAGTAAGCCCCCCCCAGATTTTTCTTGCGTTAATTGGTTTTTTTTTTTTTTTATGTTATTGTTCTTGTCAAAAGTTTTGAATTTTAAAGAGCCTTTGATATATGAGTATTTATATTATCTATTAAAGCTAATTATGAAATATTATCTCGTATAGTGAATTATGTCGAATTTGGCAAAACTTGAATTTGTGGCACTTAATATTACTAGAGACAACTATTTGTCATGGGTGTTAGATGCTGAAATACACTTAGATGCTAAAGGGCTTGGTGAAACTATCTAACCTGGAAATAAAGAATCAAGTCAAGATAAGGCCAAAGCTATGATATTTCTTCGCCATCATCTTGATGAGGGACTCAAAATTCAATATTTGACTATTAAAGACCCTCAAACTCTTTGGAGTAATTTAAAGGATAGATATAACCACCAGAAAACTATAACACTACCTAAAGCTCGTTATGATTGGCTAAATTTAAGGTTACAAGACTTTAAATCCGTAAGTGAATATAACTCAGCTATGTTCAGAATTACTTCTCAATTGACATTATGTGGAGAAAAGGTTACTGACACAGAAATGTTAGAAAAAACATACTCCACCTTTCACGCAAATAACATTGTCCTGCAGACACAATACCGTGAGAAAGGTTTTAAAAAGTATTCTGAACTAATATCCTGTCTCCTTTTGGCTGAGCAAAACAACGAGCTTTTAATGAAAAATCATGAATCACGACCAACTGGTTCTACTCCATTCCCTGAAGCGAATGTGACATCCCATGACAACAATGGTCGTGGTCGTGGTCGTAGTGGTGGTCGTGGTCGTGGCCGCGGAAATGGTCGTGGATATGGCCGAGGTCGGGGTGGTTATTTTAGAAACTCGCATTCCCACCAGAAGTGGGATAATAGAGATGGTAACAAGCAAGACAAAAACAAAAATGATAATGTTACCAATGAATGCTTTCGTTGTGGAGGAAAAGGCCACTGGTCTCGTATATGTCGTACACCAAAACATCTTGTTGACCTTTATCAACAATCATTGAAGCAAAAGGGAAAGAAAGTAGAGACCAATCTTGTGTACGATGGCGAAGGTGATTTTGATTCAGGCAATGCCACCCACTTGGAAGCATCTGATTTTTACTCCACCCCGAAGGGAATAATTAGCCACACAACTCATGTTATTAATTAGACTATTATGCTTATGTTAATTTTTGTTCTTTAGTTTATTTTATTTTGAATTACTTTGGTTTTTATACTTTATGGGACATTTTCTCGTTTATAGTTTATTTTATTGGATATTTAATTTTGAGTTTGGTTATTTATTTTGAATAATTAAAACTTTTGGATGATATACCTATTTGTTGACAATTATTTTGTTTCTTTGAAGAATATTATGATTAACTCTCAAGGAAAGTTAGCAATGAATAACGGAGATTTATGCCTAGCAGACAGTGCAACTACTCATACTATACTAAAAGACAGGATATATTTTTCTCAATTGACAATGAAAGAAAGTAGTGTGAGTACGATTTCTGGTAGTACAAATATTATAGAAGGCTCCGGAAGAGCAAATATATTATTACCAAATGGGACAAAGTTTGAAATTGTTGATGCATTATATTCCCCTAAATCTCAAAAAGGAATCTATTGAGTTTTAAGGATATTCGCCGAAATGGATATCATATTGAAACAATAAGTGAGGGAAATAATGAATACCTTTACATCAACAATATAACTCAAGATACTAAACAAGTTTTGGAGAAGTTGCCTGCACTCTCCACTGGTTTGTACTACACAAAAATTAATGCAATTGAAACACATATTGTAATAAACCATAAGTTTATAGATAACTTTATTGTTTGGCATGACCGGCTAGGCCATCCCGGTTCAACTATGATGCGAAAGATAATTGAAAGTTCATGTGGACATTCATTGAAGAGCCAGCAGATTCTTCATAATAATTTTTCATGCGCTGCATGCTCACTTGGCAAATTAATAATTCAGCCATCACCAGCCAAGATAAATTATGAATCAATCAATTTTCTGGAAAGAATTCAAGGAGATATATGCGGACCTATACATCCCTCGTGTGGGCCATTTAGATACTTTATGGTCCTAATTGATGCATCGACTAGATGGTCCCAAGTATCCTTGTTATCCTCTCGCAACCTGGCGTTTGCGAGATTACTTGCTCAATTGATTCGATTGCGAGCAAATTTTCCAGATTTTCCAATCAAGACTATTCGTCTTGACAACGCTGGTGAATTCACTTCTCAATCTTTTAATGACTATTGCATGTCTATTGGGATAAATGTTGAACATCCTGTAGCTCATGTTCACACACAAAATGGTCTGGCGGAATCCTTGATTAAGCGTCTCCAGTTAATAGCAAGACCATTACTAATGAAGTCGAAACTCCCAATTATTGCTTGGGGACATGCAATTTTACATGCAGCAGCACTAATTCACATTAGGCCAACAAGTTATCATAAAATCTCCCCATCACAAATGGTTCATGGTCAGGAACCAAATATTTCCCATCTTAGAACTTTTGGATGTGCAGTATATGTTCCAATCGCTCCACCACAACGAACTAAGATGGGCCCCCAAAGAAGGTTGGGTATTTATGTTGGATTTGAATCCCCATCAATAATTAAATATTTAGAACCATCCACTGGGGATCTATTTACGGCTCGTTTTGCAGATTGTCATTTTGACGAGTCAGTTTTTCCAACAATAGGGGGAGAAATAAAACAGTTGAAAAAGGAAATTAATTGGAAAGAGTTATCATTGGCTCATCTTGATCCTCGGACTAAGCAATGTGAACTGGAAGTTCAAAAGATTATTCATTTACAAAGTCTAGCCAATGAATTGCCAGACGCATTTACTGACCCAAAAAGAGTGACTAAGTCACACATACCAGCTGCAAATGCTCCAATTAAAATTGATGTCCCGAAAGGACCAAATCTAGTTGCTAATGAGTCTTATGTACGCATGAAGCGTGGTAGACCAATCGGTTCCAAAGATAAGAATCCTCGAAAGAAAAAAGGAGCAAAGAATGATGATGGCCAAATCGAGGAACAAATTATTTTAGGTAGATCTCCTGAAGAGACCTTAGACATGAATGAAAATAATGTTTCAGAAGAAACTCAGGTACCTGAAAATGAAGAAATCTCTATAGATTACATCATGTCTGGGATTAAATGGAATCGAAATCAAATCGACGTCGATGATGTATTTGCATGCAATGTAGCACTAGATGTTATGAATGATAAAGAGGATCATGAACCAAAAACTCTAGAAGAATGTAGACAAAGAGATGATTGGGAAAAATGGAAAGAAGCGATTGATGCTGAATTGAAATCGCTAACGAAAAGAAAAGTATTTGGACCAGCAGTCCGTACACCTGCAGGTGTGAAACCAGTGGGATACAAATGGGTCTTTGTGCGTAAAAGAAATGAAATGGGAGAAGTTGTAAGATATAAAGCGCGTTTAGTAGCACAAGGATTCTCACAAAGACCTGGTATTGATTATGAGGAGACATACTCTCCTGTGGTGGATGCAACTACATTTAGATTTTTGATAAGTCTGGCAGTAAGAGAAAGGCTTGATTTACGCCTTATGGATGTAGTTACAGCTTATTTGTATGGCCCACTTGATACTAACATTTATATGAAACTCCCAGATGGATTTACTCTAACAGCTAATTTGAGTTCTCGAGAACATTACTCAATTAAACTGAATAGATCCCTATATGGATTGAAACAATCTGGACGCATGTGGTATAATCGCCTGAGCGAGTATCTGTTGAAAGAAGGCTATAACAATGATCCTATTTGCCCATGTATTTTCATTAAGAAGTCTAGATCTGGTTATGTCATTATTGCAGTATATGTTGATGATTTGAATATCATTGGAACTCCTGAAGAGATTCAAGTTGCTGTTGATTATTTGAAGAAAGAATTTGAGATGAAAGACCTTGGAAAAACGAAGTTTTGTTTGGGATTACAAATTGAGCACCTAAAAGAAGGAATCCTTGTGCATCAGTCCACATATATAGAAAAGGTGCTAAAGCGTTTTTATATGGATAAGTCACATCCAATAACTACTTCAATGGTTGTAAGAGCACTTGAGGTAAATAAAGATCCTTTTCGTCCCCGGGAAGATAATGAAGATTTACTTGGTCCTGAAGTATCATACCTAAGTGCAATTGGGGCATTGATGTATCTTGCTAGCCATACCCGACCTGATATTTCGTTTTCTGTAAATTTGTTAGCAAGATTTAGCTCATGCCCAACTCGAAGACATTGGAATGGAGTTAAACAAGTATTTCGTTATCTCCAAGGCACAAAGGATATGGGTTTGTTCTTCGCTTATCAATCCCAAAAAGATTTAATTGGTTTTGCAGATGCAGGTTTTATGTCTGATCCTCATAATGGTAAGTCTCAAACTGGATATGTGTTTACCTATGGTGGTACAGCCATCTCTTGGCGATCCATGAAACAAACTATTGCGGCTACCTCTTCTAATCATTCAGAAATATTGGCAATCCATGAAGCTAGTCGTGAATGTGTATGGTTAAGATCTATGATTCATCACATACGTAAGAACTGTGGTTTGTCATCTGGAGATGAAGCTGCAACTATACTGTATGAAGATAACACTGCATGCATTACACAACTTAAGGAAGGGTACATCAAAGGCGATCGAACAAAGCATATTGCACCAAAATTCTTCTTCACTCATGACCTTCAGAAGAATGGAGATATTAAAGTTGAGCAGATTAGCTCAAGTGAGAATTTGGCAGATTTGTTGACCAAGGCACTACCAACATCTGTATTTGAGAAGCTAACACACTACATTGGGATGCGTCGTCTCAGAGATCTCAAGTGATGTATTCATTAGGGGGAGTAAATACGCGCTGCACTCTTTTTCCCTTATCCTTGGTTTTGTCCCACTGGGTTTTCCAAGGAAAGGTTTTTAATGAGGCAGCATTGAAGCGTATAATTATGTACTCATTTTTACTTCACTAGATTTTTATCCCACAGGGTTTTTCCTAGTAAAGTTTTAATGAGGCGTAATTAAATAATGGACATCCAAGGGGGAGTGTTATAAATAATTATATGGATGTCCATTATCCATCCCCAAATATCTTCTAGGATATTCTGTGATCCAAGGAAACCCTAGTTCCTATGTATATATATACCCCTTTAGTGGTTGAATAAGATAATCAATTCTACTCTCTCTCTTATCTTTCCCTTTGTTTTGTAACAATTTCTTACTTATACTACATCCGTTTTTTTAATATGCACATTTCTCCATTTTGGGATTTTTTTTTAATTGGCACATTTCTACATTTTGCCATAAATGGAAGGTTGGCCCACCTAATTATTACACTTCTCTCCTATTTTTTCTTTCTTTCTCTCTACTTTTTTCACTTTTTTCTTACTTTTACTAACCTTCTCTCTTGCTTTTGCACTTTTTCCTTGGTTCTTGTGAAAACCCTTAGGTGCATATTTAAAAAAAACGGAGGGAGTATTATCTTGCCAAAATTTTATTTTATATTATCTTTCCATGAACTTAATTAATTTAGGACAGTTTTAAAAACAAAATTCATAAATCAATAGAAATTTTATTTGAGGTCATTATTGACAAAAATTGCACGGGTCTAAAAATAGATTTATTAATATTTGCCGGAACTAATTTTCTTTCCCATGAATATCAATTCTTGAATAAGCATGCCGAACTAATTTTATTTTACCAACTTATATCCTACTGAATTCTTTACCTAACAACTAATATGTCACGTGAAATATTGAAAAGTAATTAAAATACGTCTCAAAGTTACTTTATGAAATTCGTTGAAATATGAAATATTTTTTACCTAGAATTAATGAATTCACATCATTTATTGAAAAATTTCCAATACAAAACAGAATTCACAAAGATTTTGCAAACTTCAAAAATGAAATCATTTGACGAAAATTTGATGTCGACAGGCTAAACCATTGACCATCTCCTATAAAAGGTCTGCACTGTTGATAATACATGAAAGGTCTGGACTATTGACCTAATCTTCCAAAAACAGTCATGTTAACCTGGTTACCTGTAATAACACGTAAACTTAAGATCATGTGACTAGCACTTAACCGTTTAATGAATTATACTTCCTCCGTTTTTTAAGTGACTAAAAATGGATGTTTTGAAATAAGGGATACACTTTGGGTTTTTTCCTTCTTTGGTAAGTTTTAGTGTGTTATTTTACAATTTTACCCTTATTAAACTTAGTAAATCGTGTTTATATCATCTTAAGAAAAATTAATTATTACTAACTTAATAATTTTCTCTTATCAACTTACCACCCTCCCCATCTCTCTCCACCACCTGACCACCAGCTGAACCACCCAAACTCTAATACCCCTAACTTAAACACTTCGAACCACCACCCAGCCACCTACTAAAACGAAACCCTAGCCACCATCCCCTCAACCTTACCACCCTACGCATCTCTCTCCACAACCGACTCCACCATCTTAGCCACTAGCCACCGGCGATGAATCGAAATCAAGGGTTTACAACTCCACCAAAACATAATTTAGGATTTCGAAGCAAGGACGACGAGAAATAGAAATAGAAATCGAAGGAGGAGCATCCACACAGCAATCGAAAAAGGACGACGAGAAATCAATTTCGAAGAAGAAGGAAGATGAGAAATCGATGGAGGAGGACCAAAAATCGAGAAGAAAAATCGAGAAATGGGGTGGTAGATTAATTTCGAGGGTGGATGGTGGCTGATTTCGCCGTTGAGAAATGGGGGCCAAGGAAATGGGGTTGTTTTAGTGGGTGGGTGGAGGTGTTGGGTGGTGGTGGTGGTCGTTGTTGCGGGGATTTCATTGTTGATGTTGAATTTGGGTGGTTGTTGTGGTCGAATATGGGTGGTGGACCTGGAAGTTGGTAGATATTGGGTGGTAGTGCTGGGTGGTGGACGTGGAAGTTGGTAGAGATTATGGTCGAATCTGGGTGGTGGACGTGGAAGTTGGTTGAATTTCGTTGTTGATGGTTTTTTTAGGGTTTTGGTGGTGGGTGGTGTTTTGGTGGCCGATGGTAGTGTTGGGTGGTAGATGTGGCAGTAGATGTGGTGAAGGATGTGGTAGATTTTAGGTTAGGGGGTTCTAGGTGGATCTGGGTGAGAAGGAGGAGAGAGAGTGGGGCAGATTGGTGGTGGAAGGAGGAGAGAGAGTGGGGAAGATTGGTGGTGGAAGGAGGAGAGAGACTGGGGCATTGGTGGTGAGAGGAAGGGTGATTAATTTTTTATTATATGCATCAATTCTCAATTTCAATTATCTAATCAAGGTTATGAAATTCTGCCTCAAAAAATGAAAATGCAACTTTGTATCACTTAAAAAACGGAGGAAGTAATTTTTTCCCTTTTCTTTCCTTCTGTTTGAGTACTAGCCACCCATCCTACACTCTCTCTCCAAACTCCACCCTCCTTGAAACCCCAACAGCATACCCAATTACCCATCCTACGCTATCCCTCTCCCCTCTGCCTCCTTGAAACCCACAAATCAAATTCCATCCACATATCAATAACTTTACAATTCAAGTAATTCATGTTCAGATATACATAAATCAAAATTCAATGAATTGAACCCAATGGTACAGAAAAGATTATAAACTTATCAACCTAAGAAAACCAGATGGGTCTGCGCTAGAATGGATCAAAGTCTCATCGAAGTCAAGAAAAATGGTGAATTTTTCTAGGTTTTCTAAAAAGGGGAAACCAAAAAAAAGGGGTTTAGCGATTTTAGGACCAGAGGAAATGTAAGAGAGGAGGAAATCAGTGGAATCAATTGTGGTTTTATTAAGTTTTTTGAAGCCTTGTTTGTTGGGCTTGCGTTTTGGGGTGGCAATTTTGACGATTTTTGAGAAGATTTTGACGTGACGAGACGACAACGACAACTGAAGAATGACTCATTTATGGTGGCGATTACAACAAAAGGGGATGATTTAACCGGAGTTCCTTCTGCAGTCTCTGATTGATTTAGTTGGTGTCCTTTTGATAATTTCAGACACCATTTTTGAGGGCTTTTCTTAGGTTTAATGGGTGGAGAGAAGAAAAGAGGGTGACAAAAAGAAACAGGGTGTTGTGTTTTGAAATGTGTGAGATTTGAAAGATCATCTCTCCCATGAGAATCCTGATAAAGCTTATAAACTTCTGTTTGGGTAATGGTGGCTTGTGGGACTAAAACGAAGACATATAGGTCGCTGGTGATGATGCGAGGCTGGTGGTGTTTGAGGTTTGGGACCTCGGAGGGGCTAGTGGTTGTGTTTTTGGGTAAGGTTGTGCAAGATGATAAAGTGGTGAAGAAGGATAGAGGAAGATGGGTCGGCTATTGGGTTTTCAGGGAGGGTGGAGTTTTGAGGGAGAGTGTAGGATGGGTGGCTGCAACTCAAATAGAAGGAAAAAAAAGAAAAAAATTATAATTCATTAAAAAGTCACGTGCTAGTCAGGTGATCTTAAGTTTACCTGTTATGACAGGTAAGCAGGTTAACGGGACTGTTTTTGGAAGATTAGGTCAACAGTTCAGACTTTTCATAAATTATCGATAGTGCAGACCTTTTATAAAATATGGTCAATAGTCTGGTTTGTTGACGTTAAATTTCCCATCTTTTAAAAAGGAGATACATCTCCTAAATTTAGGAAACATATCTACTATACATAAATAACGTCATTTATTGAAAAAAATTCCCTAAAAAATAGAATTCATTAAGATTTGGCAAACAAAATAAATTAAATATAGTAATAAGAATATATATTGAATTTAGGAAACGTTTATGAAACACGCCAGAAATGCGATTCTCGACGTTTTTTAGCCTTATTCTACAGTGCTTGAAACAAGTGTTGTTGAATAGGGGCGCAATAAACAAATCTACAACGCTACTAAAAGCGTTGTAGTTTCACTCCTTATTCTACAACGCTTAGGTAAAAGCGCTGTAAAATAATTCAAAAACGAGGCGCCCTGGGAGCTCCTATTTGGCGGATTTTTTAGAGCGCTTTTATGAAGCGCTGTAAATTATTTTAAAAAAATGAGGCGCCCACTCATGCTCCTATTTTCCTTTTTTTAAAATTTTTCTATAGCGCTTTTATAAAGCGTTGTAAATTGACTTCAAAATAATTAAATTTATAAAAGATGGCTAAATTCAAATAAATATATAATTTTATTCCTGTAATAAATTCGGTTGCACCAATGATTTCAAAAACTATGATTTCATTGATAATAATTTGAAGTTTATATAATTAACTCAATAATGACCAACAATGTTATACTAAACAAAAAATGTTCTATAACTAAATTTAAGGCAATCAACTGAGTAGAAAATTTTGGCACGCCAGTTAAACTCTTACTTCATTAATCTGTCCTTGATCATAGTTTAAAATATTACAATCGAAAAAGTACTGCATATTTGAAGAAAAACATCTTCCTTAGTGACGACGTAAGATAATGGGAGATAATAGAGTAATAATTCAAATTAAAAAGTACATACGTCTTTAGGAAATTGAGTCTGTTTATGTTCGATGATCTCTTTCATATTACAAAATAACCACCATAAATATTATTTCATTGACGAGGACACTGCATAACATAAATGTCCATTAAATTAATTAATTTACAATTCTCTTAAACTTTAGAAACCCATACAAAAAGGAAAAAATATTTACCTGTATTTGCAACCACTTGGTTTTCATCTTAATATTCTTTCGTATTTCGCGTTTTCACATTGAAATAAGAGAATTGATCTTCAAAAAATTATAGGAAAAATTGTTTTTAATAAGTCAACCTTTGCTCCATCTTCTAATATTAAGTTAAGCTTTGAGTAATTCAGGAATAAGTAAAACTTGTATGGGTTTTAACTTTTGACGAGTTAAGGTGACCGGTGACTTGAAAAATAGGTATTTTTTTTTACTTTACATCGCCTGTTGCCCACCACCAATGACCCACCTGGCCTCCTCCACCACCACCACCACCCCCAGCACTCCCCCCCTCAATACTCCCCCCCCCCATAACCACCATTCACACCACCATCAGCAGACCACCATCACCAAGCCACTATCACCAGACCACCACGCCACCAGAAATTCTGACGACACTACTCCACCACCAGCCAACACCCAACACTACCACGCCCACTATGCCCATTACCACGCAACTCCTCTCTCTCTCCTTTGGTGCCGAAAGCCCAACGCCAGACCACTAGACCAAATCACCCAACGCCAACACCACGAAAGCCATTAATGGAGAGGGAGGAAATAGAGGACGGCCCGCGGCGAGGGGGAAGGGTGAAGGAATGGCGGAGGGTGGTAGATCTGGGTTTGTGTGACAGGTCGAAGGGTGAAGCAAAGAAAGGAAACAGAAAACGACTGACAAGGGTTTACTGCAAGTTGGCTGTGTCGTTGGTGGCTGCTGTAGGACAGCGGCCGACGATGAGCAGATTGCTAGGGAAGACGTTTGAGAGAGAAGAAAGGCAGAGGTGACGGGGAGGTGAAAGAGGGAGAGGAGGGAAATCTGAAAAATAAAAAAATAATTTAAATTTAAACCAATTAAAACATGCCACATGTACTGTATACCTATAATAACAAGTTACCAACAAGTCATGACTTAATTTTAGAAGATCGGTTCACAAAGTTTACTTATTCTGAGATTTTGAGTAGGTTGACTTATTATTAGAAGACAGAGTAAAGGTTGGCTTATTAAAAATAATTTTTCCAAAATTATAACGGGAAAAACATTATAATATATCAAACCTTTACAAGAATAAAAACTAGATACATTTATTGTTAAATGACATGCAGGTAAATTACTCACATCTCAACCATCTCAGGCATATCTTGATTAACTCCAATGTCGTCGTTGTTTTGTCCGTTAGGCAAAGGATCTATAAATCAAAGTAGACAACATTCCTATATGGGTTAATTACACATAACACCCAATGCAGTATCATTAAGAACAAGAATCGATTATCTAATAAAAAAAAATGATACAAATACCAATCTTAGCTTTTGAAATACTTACTCTGCATTCTATGGTGCAATAAAAACTCGCCCTTTAATTGCAGCTTTATTGAATACACCACATATGTAATGAGAGCGATCTAATATATGCTCCTTAGTTTTCTTCATCTCCCCCTTCTTGAATTGCGATACAAGAGATATTGTTGTTGGACATAAAAATCCAAATATATTCACTATTCCAAGCATCTGACAACGACGATACAACAACCTGACAGAGTATAAATTATCTTAAATGAAAATATTACAGCGAAAAACAATAATATAAGATATACACAAAATAAATCATTATACAACTTACGACATATGAATCACAATATGGCAGACACCAATTTCATCTTGAGCGAGAAATTGGAATATCTCCTCCTTGCCAATGAATATATTTTTTGTGTTGATCAAAGATCCCTAAATCAATGGGAATATTAATTTGTTGCTCATTATACAGTAAAATGGTGTACTAATAAAACACTTCAAGATCAGGTGGAAGGGAATCCCAATGAGGGACTCGTTTTTCATGGCTGAAATCCAACTTCCTTGGTTGTATTTTTGATGATGCATGAGAAGACTCATCTCTCCTGGTTGTTTTCTGTGAGCGGGAAACTTCTTTGTACTTGCTCTTGGAAGGAGTATGAGATCTCATATCTAAAAGTTCTTTATCGTTCCTCTTGGATGCGGATTGTGATTGTAATCTTGGACTTTTTTTTTATCGTTGAGCTTTAGCAGATTTGTATCCTGTCAACAAAATATATAAAAGAGGATTTCACTAAGAAAGAGACAATGTGTGAAGTTTCATATTGAGTTGAAGATGAAAATTAAGATTTTAACACAAACTCCACACTGGCCCATCTATGATAATCAGATCTATAGGCCATTAGACAATGTTTCCAACTGCAACTTTTATGGTGAATGCTTCAGCATTTTCATTCGGAACTGGCAATGATGTTTTTTTCTCGATTGCATACTCAATGGCAACCTTCATAAGGTTTGATGGCAATGCTAGTGTGTATGCCACATCAATAGTGTTATGCACCTTTCCTGTACCTACCATTCGATAAGAAGGATTTGACAAAGCCAATTGATATCGAGTAACACCTTACAAAAAAGCCATACACATGCCATCCATGGTACATTGTGATTAAAGGCAAATTATATATAATAAAAGTAAGGGAAATTCCCAATGGTGGCCCTTAGGTCTCAAGAAAACCCAATGGTGGAAATTCCGAAAATGTTTTCCCGTTAGTAGCCTTGTTTTACAAATTATTCCCAAACATAACCTTAACGATGAATATTCCATTAATAATAAAGCATATTCCATTAGTTAATCGTTAAGGCGATCACTTCCACGTAAAACGAGGTATTCTGGGTCATTTTTCCTTTAACGGTTGATTTTAGAGGGTTAGTTTTAACCCTTTAGGGTTGATTTTGATGTCGAAATTGGCAAAGAATGACCCAAAATGCCTCGTTTTATGTGCGAGTGACCGCCTTAACTGTTAACTAACTGAATATGCTTTATTACTAATGGAATCTTCTTCATTAAGGTTATGTTTGGGAATCCTTTGTAAAGCAGGGCTACCAGTGGGAAAGTTTTTTTGGGAGTTCCACCATCGAGAATTCCTGAAACCTAAGGTCCACCATTAGGAATAGTTTCATTTAAAGCAAAGAAAACTATCTACACATATTTGTCAAAGTATTTAACCCACTCTTAACACACTCAAATAAAGACTTGTAACTAACTGACCAAAGGGGGAGAATTAGTATTAGCAGAGGTTTTACTCATTTGTTAGTCAAGGCATGAACTAAATGTTCTTTCATATGGGCATGTAAAAGGCATTTCCTAGCCAAAATTATATTGCTCTGTTTATAGCTTTGCTGCCGACAGACTTTTAATGTTGGTTTCGTTTCAATGACTTCTCCAACATGTTCTACACAATCAGTTCTGGGGCAGTAAGGTTATACAAAAAAGTATTTTCAATTTGGGGAATTCACGTAAAAGTTACGATAACTCAATTACACTTACAAAAGGCAATTACCTGTTCTCACCAGTGTTACAGAGGTCTGACAGCAGATATAGTTGCTAGATTGATTAAAAAATTCCTTCAATCAGAAGTACGAAGAATAAACAACTCTCCATTATCATAGGATACATCTAAATCTGATAAACTTAGTATTGTATCACAAATCATGCAGCATCAATTCATAGGAGTAGGTCCACTGGTGGAAAAAATACTTGTTGTTGCTCCCTTTTAGCTGCGGGCTATATAAACAGCCCGCAGCTCAATCACAGTCACTACGGGCCTATGAGGGAGCCCGTAGCTAAATTGAGTATTGATGCGGGCTTTACAGAGAGCCTGCAGCTAAGCTGGGCGGAGTTTGGTTTAGCTACGGGCCATTGGTTACACCCGCAGCTAAGTTAACAAATAAAATTTTTTAAACTCATAATTCCTCTAAGTGTATGTACTGTACATGTTTCTCTTTGCCCCCCGCCAAATCCCTAAATTACTGTTCCGTTCGTCACTGTTCCTCTTCTCAGGCGAATCTATTCTCAGGCGTCCTCTTCTCATGCGACCTCTTCTCAGGCGTCCTCTTCTCAGGCGACCTCTTCTCAGGCGTCCTCTTCTCAGGCGTCCTCTTCTCAGGCGAATCCCTAAACCTTCGCTGCTCAATTCTATTCACTGGTTGGATTCTTCGCTGCTCAGGCAACCTTTCGTTCTTCAGGCGACCTTCTCAGGCTTCTCAGGCGACATTCTCAGGCGACCTTCTCAGGTTTCTTCATTTTCTATCCTTCTTTTTTTTTTAAATATAGGGATGTGGGATTTTCCATTTTCCATTATTAGCTCAATTCTTTGGTTTGTTTGGATGGTGGGGGGAGCAAGCTTTGTTGAGGATTGAATTGGGATTGAATTGGGATTGTTGCCCTCCAATGCTTTCACATTATTGTCTAATTTAGATGATGGCCTCTTATTGTGATTGTGATGCCTTCACCTTGTCCAATTTGCTTTTCATATTTAATCTTCAACTTTCTAATGTTAAATCAAGGTCTAAAATAGAATGTGAATGAATTTAAATGAAGGTCAAACCATTTGCAGTTCCTTGGATTCGATATCAACTTCATGTAATAGTGAGAGTTTTTCATATGATTGTAATGACTTTAGGAGGCTATCCAAAGGAGGGCAGTTGCTGCTACTGCTAGCTGCAGCTGACGCTTTGCAAGAGGCTCTGGCCACTGAGTCTTGTGTTAGCAGTTTAAGGTAAGTTACCGTCTTTTACACAGTTATAAAGATATTAATTGAGCTAGAATTTTGTATTTGTAATGATTGGGAACTAGTGTTGCATTGTTTAGTTTGTATATTTGTTGCATTATCATTCATAATCCTAGATACCCGTTCAAGACTTACTCACTAGGAGTAAGTCTTGAATAGTCCCCGGTTTTGGGACTGTTCTTAGACATTTAATCTCACTTAAGATGTGAATGTATGCCTTCTTTTCGATTCTAAGGATAATTTCGGTTTGCCATTTCCTTAATATGTTCTCCGGGTACATATGTAGTTAAGCAATTTGCTACATCGTGCTACTTGGAGAACTATAGGGAAATGCTGCCGAAATTTCCTTAGAATCGAAGAGTTGGTATACATTCACTAGTGAGATTAGATGTCCAAGGATGGGTTAGGATGGAGTGATAAGGACCTTCTTGGAGCATGCATTGATTTTATTGAGTGGTCCATCATGTGTATACTTGTTAGGTGTCTAATTCCGCCTTTCCTGACTTTTTAGAATGGATCCTCAACGTTGTTAGATGTATGGTGAACGCAACACAATTGACTTCTTTAATGGGGTAGAAGAGTTTCGTAGAGTGGCTTTAGAACACCAAAGGAGTAAGGGAGTTGCCACAATTTTGTGTCCATGCCGTGATTGTAATAATCTAAGAAAGTGGGACGATATTGGGGTTATAGAGGATCATTTGTTTCGGCGAGGGTTTACTCAGATGTAGGAAGTTTGGTATTGGCATGGTGAGAACATTGTTCCAGTGAATGCGAAGCCAAATACCAATGCCAATGATGAGGCAAATGATGTTGGTGTCAGTTATGAGGAAGATGATGATAACAATAATGAAGTTTCTATGATTTCTGGTAATGGTGAGGAGTGTGAAGATAGTGATGCTGAGTTAGCCGGCGAAGATGATATGAGTGAGATGATGGGGGGCTTACATGAACAACTTAGTGATACTCCTGAGCGATTTGAGAGAGTTGAAAAGGCCGCTACGACACCCCTATACCCTGGATGTCCAAATTTTTCACTCCTACAAGGCGTGTTAAAATTGTATAACATCAAGGCACAGGGTAATTGGACTGACGCGAGTTTTACCTTGTTGTTGGAAGCCTTAGCATATATGTTTCCAAATGGTAATGAGATTCCCACGTCGACCTATTATGCCAAAAAATTAATGTGTCCTCTCGGCCTAGAATACCAGCGAATCCATGCATGTCTTAATGATTGTGTTCTTTTCCGTAAGGAGTATGAGAAATTGGACAAGTGTCCAATTTGTGGAATATCGCAGTATAAGAAAAACGAGGGGATGTTTGATGACAAAGGGGATGACGCTATTGAGAAAAACAAGATTGGAATGCTGCGAAGGTGTTGTGATACCTTCCAATTATACCTAGGTCTAAGCGTATGTTCTCAATTAAGAATGACGCAAAGAACTTAAGGTGGCATGCCGATGTGAGGAAGAAAGATGGGAAAATCAGGCATCCCGCTGATTGTAAGCAGTGGCAACAATTTGATGAACGTAATTCTGATTTGGGGAAAGAAGATAGGAACCTGAGACTAGCTCTTTGTACTTATGGGGTGAATCCATACGGATCCCAGAGCAGTAGACATAGCTCATGGCCTGTTCTTTTGTCTATTTATAACCTTCCACCGTGGTTATGTATGAAGCGCAAGTATTTAATGATGCCTTTGTTAAAATTCTGGACCTAGACAACCCGGAAATGACATTGATGTGTATTTAGCACCTTTAGTTGAAGAATTGAAATTGTTGTGGTCTGAAGGAGTGCCAATGTTTGATGCCTACACAGTCGAATTTCAATTTACGTGCTATGGTTTTCTGCACGGTGAATGATTTCCCAGCGTATGGGAATCTTTCAGGGTACAAGGTTAAGGGAGAGCAAGCATGTCCAATTTTTGAAGAGGATATGGAGCCCATTTACTTGACACATTCCCATAAGAATGTGTACATGAATCATAGGAGGTTTCTTGATCGTCATCACCCTTATCGTAAGAAGAAAAGTCAATTTAATGGATTCATTGAGAAAGAAGTGGCCCGCGAACCTAGAACAGGGGTGCAGATTTATGATCGTATTAAGCATTTGAAAACGGTTCAGAGCAAGGCCACAAAATCCACTTCAACGAAAGGTGTGCTCTGGAAAAGAGTATCTTGTCTTTGGGACCTTCCATATTGGCAAGATTTGCAGGTAAGACATTGTCTTGATGTCATGCACATTGAAAAAAATGTGTGCGATGCTGTTCTTGGAACGTTGATGAACATGTCTGGTAAGACAAAATATGGGTTAGGAACGAGGTTGGATATGGAGAAGAGAGGGATTCGTCCAAATCTTTGGGCTCAGCCGAGAACAAATGGTAAGATGTATCTCCCTCTGGCTTGCTACACAATGTCTTCGACAGAGAAAAGACTATTTTGTGAGTTTTTGTACGATATCAAGGTGCCTTCTGGATATTGTTCAAAATTTGAAAACATATGTTACCCAAAAAGATTTGAAGATGGGTGCTATGAATTCACACGATTGTCATGTAATGATGCAAGTATTTTTTCCAGTGGCTATTCGTGGTCTACTATCACCTCATGTAAGCCATGTTCTTGTCAAGTTATGCTTGTTCTTTGATAGAATTTGTAGTAAAGTAATAGATCCAAAAACACTTGATGCATTACAAATGACATAGTTGACCTTATGCAAGTTTGAGATGTATTTTCCACCTTCTTTCTTTGATATCATGGCTCACTTTATTGTACATCTTGTTCGGGAAATTAAGCTTTGTGGCCCGGTTTTTTTTAGATGAATGTACCCGTATGAGAGATATTTTAAGATTCTGAAAGACAAGGCAAAGAATAAAGCAAAGCCCGAGACTAGCATCATTGAAGGCTATATGGCTGATGAGATCGGGGAGTTTTGTGCGGAGTTCATTGCTAGCATAAAGGCAATTGGACTAAGAGTTTCTCGTCATGAGGGCAGGCTACGAGGTAAAGGCACAATTGGTGGGAGGGATGTCATCCCTCATAATGAAAGGAAAGAAAAAGGCCACCTATATGTGTTGCAACATCTCTCAGTTGTTCATCCTTACGTAATGAAGCACTTGAAGTTATTGAGGAGCATGTATCCTAAGAATGAACGTAAGGCAATGTTAGAACATAATCGAAGTTTCATTAATTGGTTTGAGAAGCAAGTGGAAAGTGAGTTGAAGCAACCTAATCACAGTGTTCCAGACATGATCAGATTGCTAGCAAGGGGTCCAAGAAAACTAGTGAGGTCATTTGAGGGTTATGACATCAATGGGTATTCGTTGTACACAAAACGTCAAGAAGTGAAGGGTGTACTACAAAATAGTGGTGTCATGGTGACTGCGTATTCCACCGAGTTTGCTAGTGCAAAGGATGTGAGGCCGGTTGATCCGACTTTGGTGTATTATGGGGTCATCGAAGAGATTTGGGAGTTAGACTACATTGAATTTCCAATCGCCCTTTTCAGATGTCAATGGGTTGATAATTGATGTGGCCGAGAAACTGATGAATTCGGGTTCACTGTGGTAGACCCAACTTGTTTCCATGACACCGATGAACCTTTCATTTTAGGCTCACAAGCTTTACAAGTGTTTTATGTTCGAGATATTACTAAATCTGGTTGGCAAGTTGTTATTCATGGAAAACAACACATTTTGGGTGTGGAAGATGTTGTTGATGAAGAAGAGTATGACCTCTTTGATGACATGCCACCTACATCAATGGGTGTGCAAACCACACCAGATGATGAAGATTTCGATTCAATTTATATGCGTTAAGATCTTAATCAGGAAGAGGCAACATAAGTTTATATTTGATTTAGTTTCGATTTTTTTGTAAGCCTTTTATATTAATATATGTAAGTCTTATTTTGTACTGTATTTATCGCATTGATCTTAATGAATGAATATTGGACATTTATTGCTTTTACATGTTTTACTTATGATAAATATTAGTTGTTTAACACAATTTGATTACCGTTAATTGTTCAATGGAATTTTTATGACGTTTCCCTTAATCCACGTCATTTTGGGCATTGCTCGATAAAATGACTAATAATATACATGCAGATGAAAGGGAAAAAAATTAAATAGGTGGCTGATAAGACCCCGATACTTGATTATGAAAAGCAACGATTCGAAAAGTTGAAGATCAATGCGGAGCGGATGGAAGCTCAAGGTCTAGGAGACCTTGCCCACAAAATATTGGTCCAAAAATAAATGCTTTACCAGGAAGTGATGCTGAAGAAGTGGTCGAGCCTGATGATTCAGATGATGAGTTTGATCCCGAGGACGAGCTTGATCCCGAGGATGACATAGCTTTAATGGCCTCCGAAACTAATGTTGTAAGTTTGTTTATTTTTAGTGTTCACATGGAAATCAGACACATTGGTTGTTAGATGGTAATTACGTGATGTGGATTTTGTTCTCATTATGTGCGCGGGGGTAGGGTCTGTGAAGTGTGCAGGGGTCTGTGCAGGGAGTAGTGTTCAGGGAGGTGGGGGCAGGGGTCGGTGTAGGGGTTGTGAGGGTTTGGGGAGGGGGTTCTATGTAGTGGTTATGTGGGGGTTGTGAGGGTCTTTGTAGGGGTTCTGGGGGTGGGGAGGTCTGTGCATGTGTGCGCGGGTGGTGGTGGGGGCCTGTGCAGGGGTACGAGGGGTTGTGGGGGCCATTCAGGGGTTTTGACTGGTTGGGGGGTCTGTGCAGGTGTGCGCGGGGAAACGTGAATGAGGCAACGTCGACCTACTTTGCTTGGTTTTGTCTTACAACATTCACTAAAATTTGTGCATAAACCACAACAGAAACTAAGTTTTGTGCATAATTCAGCAACAAACCTCCAAAACATCCTAAGAAAAATAAGAGTAGCTTTTCCAATAGGGATAAGCAAATTGATGACAAGGAATTTATGGATGAGCGTCATTAGTGAGGAGCAGAGAACTGCAGTAACAATAGCAATCCAAGGTTTGAGGGGGAGCATTATTGCGAAAAGGCCTGTTACAAAAGTTAAGAGAGTTGTAAAGAATGATGCCAGCAACAACAATACACTGAAGTCAAGTATCATTAATGAATTGTGCCTGCTGCTAGTAGCCATGATCCAAATAAGACAAAGTAAAACCATCATTGATAAGCACATTGCTATCACATCTGAGATCATAAAGACCTGAAATGTCGCCTTTCCTATGAAAATTGGAGTCCCATTATCGCGGTGAGTCCCATTATCTTGGTGTAGTCCACCAGGAACAGTGAATGCAACTGTGAATGTTATTGTTGTCAGAAGAGCTACTATAATCCCCATTGTGCTTACATAGGTTTTCATATGTATTGTAGGAATTCCCCATATGCTTCAAATACCTATCATTTCACTTTTATCCCCAATGCTTCTTTCAATCTGTACAATAATAATGAATCTGTATGTTAGTAGCATGAATTCACTTGTGTGATGAACTTTTTTTCTGTATAGATCATGAAAAGGTCATAGGTAGCGCTTCTAACATAAAATAGCATTACTTAGACACTACATTACTACCTTCCTTGACGACAAAAAATAATGTCCATGTTAGCTACAACACAGATATAAGACAACTGATGGATTACTTGATTAAATATGATGGAAAGTAATGCGACAAGAACTTACATCAGGAGGTAGACATGATGATTCTCCCATCAAATTGCCAGGGGTTTTACCAGCCTTGTTTTGTAAGTGTAGAATTCCATTAGCCATTTGCCCTTCGATGACAATTTACGTTCATATACACATGTTAACTCTGTAAATGTGATGAAGGCAGGCAAGTCTTCAAAAAGCTTTGGCCTAACTTGATATAGCATTGCCTTTAACAAGATAGAATAGGTAGGTAGCTAGACTAATAGAGTAAGGAACAGCACTACATATGCAGCACTGGAACAAGTCCGAATAATAGAATAGGTAGGTAGGTAGACTAATAGAGTAACTTGATATAGCATTGTGAATGCCTTTATATCGTTGTAATTAGACTCAAGTCCAAATAATTACTACTGGAACAACACTGCATATGCTGTGACAAAACTGCCCAGGCCCTAACTAATGTTTCTGGTTACCAATGCAACTTAATGTTTCCGGTTCTGGTTTTGCAGGGCACTAATACGGCACCTCAAAATAGTGACGGGGTGAGGAGTCCGCAACGTGATTCGTTGGCATTGGCACCCATAACTACAACAAAGGTTGTTTCCGCAACGTGATTCGTTGGCATTGGCACCCATAAACTCATCTGTAAATGTCGTTTATATTTTTTCTAATTTCTTTCTATTAATTCATGTTTAATCTTTTCACTTGCAGGGCGTTGTGCATGTTGTTTCCTCTTGTGTTTCATCTACGAAATCCGAACGCAAACAAGGGCGAGGATTTTCAAGGGGGGTTAAAAGGGGTGGACCACCTATGTTTTTGGAGTTTGATTGATTGGACAACTACATTGGAAAATGGGGCCATGAATATGGTAAGAAAATTGGTGCATGTGCTATGAGAACGGATATTAATGTTGAGAGTTATAATCAGTTGGATGAAGTGGAAAAGAGCAAGAATTGGGAAGAGGCAAAGGTGATTTTGTTTGTCGTAATTAACTTGATTACATCGTAGCTATCGTATAAGTTGTTTCATTTTTTTTACAGAGCCTATTCAACATTGATGATCCAAATGGAACTAGAGAAAAGAAGTTTCATAAACTAGTCGGTGCTCGATTTAGAGACTTCAATTCCAAGCTCAGGCGACGTTGGCAAAAGAAGAAGGATGATGTTGCTGATGATTCACATGCACAAGAGACATCTGATGGTGCTGATTCACATGCACCTAAGACATCCCAAGCTGAAGAAGTCGATGGAGGACCATCACAGAGTAAAAAGGTTAAGAAAACTGTAGATCCTTGGGTGGATTACGAAGGATTGATTTTTGAGGATCAGTGGAAGACATTTGCAGCAACATATGAGACCCCTGAATTTCAGGTGTGATACTACACTATTAATGTGAAACCATTTGAATAGGTTTACTCTTATTATTACTTGTAATGTTAATTATATTAATCATATGATTTATGCAATTTTTTTTGTTTTTCGAAGGCCAAAAGCCAAAAAGGAAGTTCGAGTGCAAAACAAAACAAGCACCCACATCATCTGGGTCAAAATTCTTATAGTAGAGCCGAAGAGAAGTGGATCAAAAGTGGTAGACTTCCCCCTCCACCTTCAAGCGTCGCTGAGTCTTCTAGTTCTCACGTGACTTCTATGCCAATTAGAAGGATGATACGGCCCATAGCATGGAAGCTTGCGCATGAGAAAAAACTTGCAAATGGATCTTGGGGTATTGATCCAAAAGACACAGAGACATGTGAAGTAGTTCAAAAAATTATAAGTTGTTAAAAAATCTAAAAGAGAAATCAATGATTAGAGCCAGTATTCTTTATGTGAAACATGTTTATGCTTTAATTCATTTTGTTAACAGGACAACTATCTAGAAATGGAGGCCAAAGCAAAGGAAGTTGGCATCTATGTTAAGGAGCATGGACTTGATGCCTTCTCAAAGGCTATAGGCAAGCGAGAACACAGGGGCCGTGTGAAGGCTATTGGTGGACTAAATGTTGGAATACAAAAAGTTCGGAAAAGTAAAGCGCAGAATGAAGAACAAGGAGGTTCATAGTGTTCTATCACAAGATGACTTTGCTCAGAAGCTCCTCGAAATCAAGGCAGATTTCGACAAGAAACTTGAACAAGAAGTGGCTGCTAAGGTGGAAGAAGCATTGAAGAATCTTATCGACAGTGGTACTATTAGATTGGGTATTAGTGAGCAGCATCCTGACGCGCCCACCCCGGTATCCATGCCAAAAGTTCAAGATGTACCAACCGTCCCACTTTTAGAGGTATAACCACTAACTTTTCATCTTTTTTCACAAAAGAATTTACATCAAGATTTAATTAAATATGTTCTCAATGTGATAGGCTAATAGGAATATTATACTTTCGAAAACTAAGCTAGAGACACGACATGGATTAATGACACAGAGCCAACTTGTACATTGAGACACGGTATTGAAGTACACTCTATAACACCCCACAAATCGTTAGTTTATGCTTGCCAATTTATAGGAAACATAAATCAAAACCTGCTGCTGTGTCTGTTATGGAACACTTAGAGAGAGTTGAATTTTTTCATCGAGACGAAAATAACACAATAGACCTGTGCTGCTCCTAGGTAACTGTCAGATCAACTCCTGATATATTCTTGTGAGCGAAAAATAACTACCAGCGAAAAAATTTCTCTGCGACAGGTTGCACCTATTATGTTTGGGGCGACTAATTGTTGATTTTATTAGGTCACTATATGCTTAATAAATGTGGTGTATCAAGCATATGCCAGGATAATGTGTGTATTTGTTTTTCTAGTAGGTAGTTTTTTCTTTTAGAGATCTAATAAAGGTTAGATGTGGAACTTCACATGCTTCATGGTCACTTCGTAAGTGTAACTGCAAAAGCGAACTGGGGTTTTTGTATCTTTCCTATAACTGTTTGAGTCACACAATACCAAATATTTTCTTGTTAGCTGCTGATTGCGGGCAGAAAGGTGATCTACCTTTGCAAGAGAATTACATTATACAGGTTATTATTATTTTGTCATATAGTCTGCTTGTGGACTTAGCTGAAACTGTATTGTTGATGATGTTCTATAAAACCCTGTTTCCTCAGCGACTATAATTCTCATGATATTCGTGTGTCTCCTGGTTATGTTGTAGTGATTTCCATGTGAATAATCATTCATATTTGAAGAACTACTCATGATATTCTTGGACCTCTTATTCTAGAATAAGATCCATTGATTTTCACAAGTGCACCTGAGGCACTCCTAGGTGGAATGCGTTGAGAGGCGATGGCCACGTTACATCAGATCTCCTTGGTCCTAGTGAGGTTGGGAAGTTACATTGAGGCTGGTGAGGTGCTACACTTTTGTCATTTAGTCGGGGAAGGAGAGAGAAAACTTACACATGGCAGAGCAAGTTCTGATGACCTAATCTACAAATTCAAGAAGCCTTCACCTATTTTTCTTGAACACTTTGCTCCCCTCTAACCTTTAAGGGTCCCCCTTGCCAACTCCCAGACAGTTCAGAAGCATATCTGAGTGACTTAGTTATATTCCTTAGTTTTGTGTAGTAATTGTAAACCCATGTGGAGTTGTAACAGTGCAAATTGATGGTTTTTACGAAAAGAAAGCTAGCCTGTGATTGAAACAAAGAAAACCGGAGTTTGTAATCTCCTTAATGGCAATTGATGAAATTTTGCAACTTCTTGTCCTGGAATGTTATCTAATAAGTTTTTAATTCGATGTTCGTCTTACGTGCTTGTGATTATAATAACTTATTAATATTAATTATTTTATCTTTGTTTAGGGCAAGAATCCATGTAAACTTTGTGTTAGAGTCACCTATAATGGAAATTTAGTTGTGGTTGGAGATGGTACGGTATATCCATGTTCTGGGGTTATGCATACTCGGACTAGGAAATTTGATAGCCATTGGAAGGTGTCCTTAGATTATGCCTACCAGAGCACAGGGCTGTTTTCCTCCCAGAAAAGTCGGATGATGGTGAAACCACTAAGGTGGGTGATGCGGAAGGTCACACACTGCAATGACCGAAGGATTTAGTATTGTTTGAAGAGAATGAAGTAATTAACTAAGATCTTAATACATGAATGTATCGGTCATCTATATAAAATGTTTAATCTTGTGATGAAAATTTAATGTTTTACCTTGTAGGGTAATGAATTGGAGCATCCTATTCAATTGGAGGTAAATGAACCATCTTCAAGCAAAGGGAAAAACACCCCACGATCAGCTGTAGGTAGTTGTGATGGAGCACCCCGAGTCAACTCCTTTCTCCCACTGGATCAGAAAACACTTCAACAACTTGGTGAAGAGTGTCAGTTGCTGCATCTCTTACTTAGTGTTGCACCAGATGATAAGTATGAATCCACTACATTACCAATACATCCCCCCTTTTCTACTACCAGAATGATGGTGTGTCGAGGGTCATTAGGGAGGACATTGAGGAGTTTCTAAAAGGGGTTTGTATCAATGTGTCATGCATCCATGTTTATCAAATGTGAGTTCTTTACGTATATGTATTTAGTAGTCGAATAGTTACGATATAGTAGCTTGCCATGACTCACCACTTGCCCTCTACTCATTTCCTTAACATTTAAATTATTATTGACTATAGGGTTTTGATGGATCATTTGCTAATTGTTTCAACAACTCCCTTGTTTCATTCATGTGTCCTCAAATGACACATGCTACAAGTGTCCATGAACCTTCTAAGCTTAAAGCGTACTTTAGGGATGCTTTTCTTGCTGAGAAGAATAAGAAAGAGAAACAATGCAAGTTTATTTTGGCGCCGTATCATGAAGAGTAAGAACTATTAATCGTTGATTATGTTATCCTAGTAGTTTTTACTTATTCTTATAAACCTTGACGATTTGATTTGAAATTGTAAGGAACCACTGGATGCTACTAGTAATTGAACTTCAAGTTGGTCAAGTATTCATATTTAACTCCAACAAGAAACCTAATGATAATCCACAAATGCTAAAGGTTTTTGGATTCATTAAATTGTAAGTATTTAGCTTCTTTCACCTATCGTTATGAATCTTACATAAATTACTATCTAATGATTTTTTTGGGTGATTACGTAGGGCATATCAAATCTACAAGGCCAATGACGATAAGCATCCTAAGACAAGAGAAAGTGAACTTCGTTGTATTTCAATGGAGGTAATTAAATGTATTCACTTTATCATTATTATTATATAATTAACCACTACGTATTATATCACTTCAAAGGCTTTTGTACATAGATATGTACTTTATCATTATTATTATAACTTATTTGTGATTCATGTTTGTAATGGATTGAACTTAGTGTCCTCAACAAACCGGTGGATTGGAATGTGGGTATTATGTCATGAAGTACATGTTGGAGTTGTTACCCTGTACAGTGATTGCAAATGCTTGAAAAAGGTTAGTATATTCTGAAATAGTGTTAGATTGTCAGATTTGGATTATTGCATTGAAGCATTTGAGGTTAGCTATATGGAGACGTTGGGAGTGGATGAATTTGGATCATTTATTTTGTTGAAACAAGTTTATGAATTGGACACGAGTCCTAAAGTAAAATTTAGGCAGTCCATATTTTAAACGAAACTCTGCCGAATTTTCTGTAGAATTTTAGTAATATATGATCGTATATAGTGTTTTACGTTCATCTCAACTGATTTTGCTTACTTTTATTGAATCTTACAAACTTATATTGCATTTTTCAGGAATATTTTGGAACGCTCGATGCTTATACGGATGGAGAAATTAATGTGGTTCGAGAGCAATGGGCGAAGTTCTTTAGAACTAGGTATCTATCAGCTTAGTTTAGTGATCTAAGGATGTTAGTTATTAGATAGTCGATTGAACTTTATTTCAATATTAGTATATCTAATAAATGGTTACTAGTTGCTATTTGAAGCTAAGTAATATAACTTGATAATATTGTAGGTCGGTATTTGAATATATGTTGTATTATTATAACTCGAGAACGCGAGCTTGTAATACATGCTACTGAATTGTATCTGCAAATGGGTGTACTGAATTGTATGCTACTGCTGCTGCTGGTTGAATTGAATAGATTTTGTTGCTCCTCTGATAGATTGTTAAACAACTTTTCTGCGGGCTTGAGCCTAAGGCCCGTAGCTAAAGATGATAAAAGCCACAACTCAAATCACCTTTAGCTGCGGGTCTTAGGCTGACGTCCGCAGCTATTGCCCCTTGTTGCTGCGGGCTTATGCTTCAGGCCCGCAGCTAAACTTCAAATTTAGCTGCATCCATGTACGCAGCTATTATTTTTCCAGATTTGTTGCGCCTTCAATAGCTACGACCCTTGTACGCAGCTACAAGCCCCTTTAAGGCCCGCAACAACATGTGTTTTTTCCACTCAGCATCTAAATATGATAAACTTAGGTTCTTTTCATACTCACTTATCATATATAATCCAAATGATGGATGAAACTGATCAAGCCTTCAAAATCATCCCCTTTACTAAGTAGCCTAAGCATAGAAACAGAAGCACAAGCACATCAAGTAAGGGAGGAGGATCACATCAACAACAAATAAGAGAAGAGGATCACAACAATAGCTTGTAAGAGAGGGAGATATAGAATAGTTTCATTTTACCTTAGGAAAAATCTTCATTCCTTTGCTCTTTACACCATTAATATCATGATGATCATCTGACCCTTCAAAATCATCCCCTTTACTAGCTCTCTCCTCCTCCTCGCATGTTTTACGTTTAAGAACCTTTGTAACAAGCCGCCCATTAGTGACCCAAAATGAACGTAATAAGCTATGATTATAAGAAACATAACAATCATCGACTGTTTCCAAGCACGTTGACCCTCACCTATGGAGTCAACGTACCTAGTTAGTACACATCCAGCACAGATTAAGTAAAGTTATTACAGTCTCCCAAATCCAAAAAAAGAGCTCAAAGTTATGAGAACCATTATACAAAACAAAACGTCCTCGCCGTCGGAGGATTACATAAGCGTTCCAAGGCCCTGATACAACAAGGACGACAACCTGCCTTCTATGCCTGGGAAATATTTGCCTCTGCCCCCACCAGGACATGATCAAATAACTAAAAGAAAATCAGCAACGCTGATACACAAGTTCTTAAGCGGAATCAAATTAGTCAAGGTGGTTGAAGTATAATAGTAAATGCTTTACTTAATAGCTTAGGAAATAATCGCCTCATATACAAAATACATAAGTATGATATAGGTAAGCGCTTATATAGCTGAGGTTTCACAAACACGAACACAACCTCATTTTGTAGAGTGCTTTTGAAGACAGGTTTTAGAAATCAAATCATATACCCATACAAAAAGATCATGTCGATCATAAGAAACTCAAATGTTTATCATATGTATATCATGCTTAAACGTTTTCCAAAATATATTCAAGTAAACTTCTTAAATTTACAAACCGGGGAGAGAACACACATTGGAGTAGCGTTACTGCTAACTCCCACATTGGCGGGCCATCGCCCATCCTGTTTATTTCCACTTGCAAGACTCTTAGGACATGTCCCTACACACTATCTATACACATTGCAAGGTGACAAGTCACCATTGCCACAATCTCTACCCCTCTTTAAACATAAACCAAAGTCAACATTTCTGTCATAAAACGATAGTTTCAATAATAGTTGAATTTCTTAGATTCATAATCACTTCAAAAGTATTTCTAAATCCATAACTTTATAGAAGCATTACCCGTATAATCGGTAAATTAATGTTCATATTTTTAACCTGTATTACAAATTTATTATTCAAAATCCATACTAAGATAAGCCATCTCAAGAGTAATAATACATGAATAAGTATAGTTCCAAATAGGCTCATGCCCTTATATATTTATCATGATCACATAAGAACTCTTTTAATAGCGAAACCGCAAATGGTTCGAAATTATCATAACTAAAACTAATAAAACAATTTATGTAACACCAAAACTTATTTTAGGACATACTTATTGTCCTTAGGGTTGTAACATCATTTTAAAAGCATAAACTTAGATTTTACGCAATTAGATTTCAAGTATTTCACTAAATGTTCGAAAATGGCAATTTTTGAAAAAATTCAAGTATACAATTTTTAACCGAGTAATTATATTTGCAAAAATATTGAAATTTTTTATAATAATATCTACTGTCCATATAATTCTCAAAATAATTTTTACAAAATTTTCTCAAGGGTTTTAATAATTTAAACATAAATAAAATCACGATCGGTCAATTTCTTTATTAACAAGGGAAGTCCTTTAAATAGGCCAAAATATGATTATTTCAAACTTAGTAGAAGCTTAATACATATAAATATTTAAATTTACAGAATATATAACATCATTCAAATTTTAAATCAAGTAGATAAACACTTTTCATTAGGTGCATGCTCAAACAAAGTAAGGATTCAAAGGGGTAAGCTAATCTAATCATACTCAAAATATTTCCATCATTCTCACTTAGGATTTAATTGCATGCAAGTATTTTTTAACACCTCAAGAATTCAAAATTCAGATTACAATCCCAAATCATATGCATTCAAAACCCCAAACAATACTTATAATAATTGGTTCATAATTCCATAATTTCACAAAATCTTTAGAATTTTAGACTTCTTTTGAGGCTCGAGATAGCTTCGAAGAACCTCCTTCAAGCTGCAAATCAACAATGTTGAGGTCCTTTGATAATTCTTGAAGTTTAAACATAAAAGATGGGTAAGAGAGAGTCTAAAACTTAAAGAAGAATCTCAATCAAAATTTTGTTTTTGTTCATTACCTTGGTTGATTTTAGGTAGAGGTTTTGACTTGCTTAGGATGGCTTCTTCTTCAATCCAAATCTTCCCTATTATGCATTAAGACCCAAAGAATACAAATATGAGCTTGCATGTTGGAATTCATGGGTGGAAGTAGGACAAAATGGAAGAAAACTAACCTTGCGTAGATGATGGGTTGAGGAGAGTAGGAGGGGGTAACGTTGGCCGGGGTTCTGGGTTTTCTTATTTACTTAAAGGATGAAGATGAAATCTAGAGTGGAAATATCTCAAGGTGTCTACTTAAGTGATGTACCATTAGATTTCCGTTTTTGCCATCTTTAGTAAAGGTAATGTGGTCTCTTCCTAAAATATGACAAAGTTGCTACTTCTGAATACCATTTCACATTGGAGCCCCATCTCTCCCACTTTTGGGCCAGCTCTTAACCCAAAAAGACCCATTTATCCTTAAGGACATCTTTAGGGTTGGTTCCCTATTGGTTTGGTCCAAAATAAAGTAATAACCATCAATCCACACTTAGTTTATTAAGCCACCTAATTCCTCAACTTTCTTTAAACTTTTTTAAAATGAAATTCTCACAACTTAAGTACATTTCTTTAATTTAATAAACTCAAATATCATAATATACTTAATTTCATATATCCTGTTTACTCCTATACACATATTTTTTAGCATAATCACACATACACATTGTTCATTTCATAAATGAGCCACGAAATAACTCATTTTCGAATCTAATAACTCTTAAATTATTACACAATCATTTTCATAACACATGCTCACAAAATTTGTGACATCTAGTCACACACATATCAATGTCTCATTATTGAAGACTTAGTTTTTTTTATTATTGCATAATACTTAAAAGTCGGGCGTTTACAACCTTCATTTCATTTTCCAATCTTTTCATTCTTGCATACATTTCAACGATTTCATTGGCATACTCTTTCTTTGAGGGAAATAATCCGAAGTATTTGATAGAGACACTCTATATCCAACAGCACGAACTCTTCCAACTTGCTCTTCTTTGTTCAAGGCCCTTTGTAATACGTCTTCATGCCCAACCTCTTCAAACTCTCCTTCTTCAACTCGGTACATTAAGGTATTCTACAACAAAGAAAAAAGTATAACAAGCCGAGACAATTATACATGTATACCGCACTTTATTTTAAAGAATCACATACAATTTGATCAACAATGTCTTTTACAGATTCATCCACATTTCATCCTCGTCTGATCACATTTCCATCCATAATTCAACACGATTAATTGAAGTCACAATTTCACCATTTGCCTTGTTCTTTTTAATCTGTAAGTGTGGGGAAAAATAAGAAATATAAAGGTCAATATAAACTTTTACTTCTACATATCATAAGGAACCTTTAGAAATGACTATAATAGTAACTTAACTCATACCAAATCTTGCTCTAATCTTACACACACTCTTCGACCTTTTTATTAGGATAATAATTCTTTAATGCACGTTCTCGTTGTATATTACTCTCCTCCTGGTGCTAACGTGCTATTATTAAACGCGGTAATTTAACATTCTACACAACAGAATGATGTTAAGAATAAGATCAAAACCTGAAACTTTTTAGTTAATCGGCCACTTGAGAATTGTAACCAGTGAGTAGTCTTTATAAATTTATATTTACTCGGTGGGGTTTCCCGCAATTGCCCTTTCTCACCAAAAAACCATTTTCTGGTTAACTCAGTTTTGAAGTTTCTCTAACTTTCCCCTCCTTTACGAAGAAACCATTCCTTTTCTTTTCTGTTAACTTTATATGTTATCTACAACAAAATTATACCCCCTCTGTCCAAGAATAGTCTGAACACTTTCCTTTTATGTTTGTCCGAAATTAGTTTGAACACTTCCATTTTTGGCACGGTCCCACTATTACTATATTATCATTTTCCACTCCTTGGCCCCCACATTTTACCATTATCATTAAAAAGTTACCCGACTTTCTCTCTCCTATAATAAAAAATAACTCACCAACTCCTATCACATCTACTTTACCTTTATCACCAATAAAATAACAATTGATAACTATACTATAACTTATCACCTTAAATTATGTGCCCCAACAAGTGTTCAGATTATTCTTGGACGGACGGAGTAGCAAATTGGGAATCACAAAATCCAAAGGATTATAAGTAGGAAAAAAAATATAAAGCATAAGGTAATTAAAGTTACCTCGAGATCCTAAAAAATGGCATCCTTCATATTTTGAGGAACCTTAAGCCAATTAGGTAGGCAAAATTGGGCACAACAACACAAACTATAGCTTGAGTGCAAGATACAACACAACCTTGTTCGGGTTCACAACACAACCTGAACTTAAAGTGTAGGGACATTCCACAACATAAATGATGATCGGTAACTGAGACATTTAATGGTTGGATTATAGAAGCTAGGTCAAAGCCAATAAGGGTTATGTTGGAAGACATAAGGAGGTCTGTAATGGAATGCTTGTTCATGAAAAGGATGCTAATGGAGAGATGGTCTCAGTCACCGATCATCATTTATCTTGTGGAATGCACCCACACTTTAAGTTCAGGCTGTGTTGTGAACCCGAAAAAGGTTGTGTTGTAGCTTGCACCCAAGCTATATTTTGTGTTGTCGCGCCCAATTAACTTTCTAACACTCATGACACAACAACTCATCAACTGTTCACTATACTCCCTGATGGTTGACCCCCCTCATTGAATTGTTTGCCTTGTTCCTAGCTCGCGCCACCACAGACATCTTAGTTGGACCTCGACCTTTATCTTCTTTCCCTTTATATGTAGGGACACAACTATGACATTTGTATTTATCATCACCATTAAATTTACCATTATTGAATGAATTAGCCATAACCTCCTTAAGAACCAAAAAGCGGGTCAGTTACCACTTTCACGCATTCAATATTATATATATATATATAGCATGCACTTAGAGAAATGAGACTCATTATTTACCCTATTAATTCTTCTTTCTCCTTTTCTTTTCTTAGTTTTCTTAGAACTTGAACTTGTCTCATTTTCTTCAATCCATATCCCCTCATGATGATTATATCGAATGTACACCTCATCTTCAAATAAGTTATTACTAAATGGTTGAGAAGGAAAAGACATGGATCGATCTTCCATATAAACTATATCATGGTTCTCTTGCGCATGTCTTTTATTACTTGATAAAACAACCGACCATCTAAGATTAGTAGGGTCACTCACAAAGTTTGCTTGTGAAGCAAACATAAAGGGCTCTTCTTTATAACTCATTCTATTCAAATCAACAATGGTCAACCCATGGTTGTTGACATGAACACTATTGTTATTTTCTCACCTACAACTGAACATTGGAATCTTCAATTTCTTGTAATCCAATTTCAATATGCGTTCCATCAAAGTTGACATATGCTGGAAAATCATTAATCGTTCCAAATAGCAATGCTTTGAGATTGAAATGCTCATTTCTATTATCTATGAATTCCACATCATCTTCAAATATTCAATTAATGGCTCCAAATACACATTTATATCATTTCCTGGTTGTTTTGGACTTGAAATCAATATGGAGAGCATAATATACTTTCAGTTCATAATCAACTCAAGAGGAAGATTGTATATCATTAAAATAACAGACCATGTGCTATGTGTAGTGCTTTGATTCCCAAAAGGAGTCATGCCAACGGCTGCAAGGGCGAGACGAAGATTTCTAGGTTCACGCCCAAACTCTTAGAATTCATGCTCAATCTAGATCCGCTGTGGAGAATCTGCCGGGTGTCTAAGCATACCATCCTCTTCCCTATCATCATTGTGCCAAGTCAATTTCCTGGAATTGAGCAATGCTAAACAAACGCCTAAATCTTGGTACGATTGGAAAATGCCACATTACCTTTGATGGAACCTTTTTTTTATCATATCTCGAAGTTTTTCATTCAGGACAATTATCTAATGATGCATATTACTCATGATAAAAGATGCAATTATTAGGGCATACATGTATTTTTTCAACACTTGTACCTATAGAGGTCAACATCGTTTTCGCTTCATACGTGCGATTTGGAAACACATATTCTGACGGAAGCATTTCCTTCAGCAATCCAAGTAATGCTGTGAAACTTTGATCAGTCCATCCCCTTTAGCTTTCAAATTATAGAGTTATAGCATAATAGATAATCTACTGAAATTAGAACCAAGATACAAAGGCTTCTTTGCATCATTGCACATAGTCTCGAGAAGTAGTGAATTTCCGTCAGTATTTTTCCCCTAAAATTTCGGCCATTTCTTCTAATTGGTCATGATTAAGAGTAAAATCTTCTTTCGCTCCAGATGATATATTTCCTAATGGCTCTCCAATTTTTATACAACATTTGTATGTTTTCACAATTCCATAAACCACCAAATGCATTTCTACTTCCTCAACACTATGTTGGATCAGGTTATTGCGGTTAACACAAGGACACACAATAGAATTCGGATTTTTAACGTGCTTAATTGCAAATTCAATGAACAGTGACACCCCTTTTGCATACTCCTCACTAGTACGTCTTGCATGCATCCATGTTTGTTCCATTTCTAGCTACATAAAAATAAAACTAAAATAATACTAACAAAGGCCATATGAAAATAACAAGGATAATACTTTTCAAGATTAGTATTGATCACTGTTAATTGACTTTGTTAACTTGTAGAATGATTTTTTATATTGCCAGAATTCTTGTTTGGAGTGTAGACTTGATGTTGGTGATAATTTTTGTGATTAGTATAGATTAGTATAGTGTTATTCAGCTTATCTAGTGTAAATGTGCCACCAAGTTTTTCAGGCTAATAGCTACTACATGTTTATGATCCTGACAGTTTAGGTTGTTTCCAGGCCTAGTTTTTGTTCTCTATATTTCTTTAGGAACCATAAATTATTAGAACCATGATCCTTTACCTCTTGCGGTGTTATTCTATATCATTTTTCCGGAAAACTGATGCTTTTCTGTTCTTTGTTGCAGGCAAATTAAATTGGCTGATCCCCTCCCTCTATTTATTGCTTTTTTTTAGTAAATATTTAAGACATCAAATTCTCATGATATCTCATTTTTATCACTACTCACAAACTCTACTAGTTTATGTATTTGTTTATTCTCTAAAACTGATCATATTCTAAAAAAATGTCCTTAATTATAGAATTCTTACTAGAACAACACAATATCTTAAGAGAATTACACCACCTTCCAACACGATATCTAACTAACTAGCTAGCTAGCTATATGAGGAAGTAATTGCTTCATTAGTCTGAAATCAAATGAGTTAAGCAAACAAAGGTTTCATTAATGTGATAAAATCTTTGTTAAGATGTCATGATGTATACAACCTAATTAGAGGCATCAACTTTAGTTTATAATCAAAGCTGACCAATGCATCATTAATAGAGCAAGTTGTAGTAATTGTTTTCTAGGTAAACAAATCCAAGTAAAGTGGTGAAAAAAAAACAAAAAAAAAAAAAAAAACAAAGAACCTGGGATCAACAATCGAAACTCAGTAATATAGATATTACAATTGCTAATTTGAGGGAAACCAGTAATATTGATGCCTCAAACAAAAAAAAAATGAAACTCATTATCACATTGCTGCTCAATCAAGAGGTGCGTTTTATCATATCAGACAAGTCAGATTAAATCAACAAAACTAGCGAAAAATGCTTAAAGTTCTTAAAAAATCAAATCTTTAAATTAAAATTAAAAGGGATGAGCAATTGAACGCAATTATAAATTAACGGAATATGAAATTATGAACTAATTAAAAGCAATTGAACGAAATTTAGAAAAGAAATTCAAACTCAAAAATATAAGGGGAGTAATTGAATTGATAATATTATGAATGAATTTACGAAATTCAAGTAACCCAAACCTTGGTTTGAAGTAGAAGCGAAATTGATAAAGGTGAAGAGATATTGCAGACGGCTTCAGCGAATTGATGACTTGAAGGAGCAGCACTAGTGATGAAAGATTGAAGCAAAAGAGGAGGAGGAGTGCAGTAGGGTGATGAATTTCTTGAAAGCAGAAGAGCAGCGTAGCAGGGTTTGAAGCCGAGGGAGAGGAAAGGGTTAAGAGTGTTTAATGGGAGAAACGGAGAGTGGGTTCTTTCTTTTCCTATTCTATTGCGTCTCATTTACAATATTTTTAAAAAAATCGTATTTACTATTTAATTACAGCGCTTCATCGAAAACGCTATAATAAATCTACTAATCTCTTAAAGAAGATATGGAAACGTTTTAAATGAAATCGTTTATCAAACATAATTCCTATTATATAAATGACATCTTTTGAAAGGAAGATATCAAAACGGATTTAAAAGAAGATATGGAATCGTTTTAAATGAAATCTTTTCCAAAAGAATATATCTATTGAATAAATGAAATTATTTATATAAAAAATATCTAGTGAATTTAGGAAACAATTATCAAACAAAATTCCTATTACTTAAGAAATTGCACTAACTAAATAAGTTGTGGTTTCTGTTAAGGTAATTAATCTTTCCTAATATAGTTTCTAAATTATACAAAAATGACATTTTTAATCACAATTATGAAAAACATAATTTTCCAACCTATAATGTCGCCATAGTTAAATAAAAAACTATTATACAATTTAGGAAAGGTTTTAAAACATAATGCCTAAGAATTTAGAAAATGTCTTATGAAAATAATTCCTATTATATATTCCTTATTAGCGATAACTTTTAAAATTAAGATATGGAAGCTAGCCTAATTTAACGAAATAACTTAAGAAGATATCATTTTTTAAAGGTAATTAGCATAATTTTAAATGTAATTTCAAAACTATTCAAAAACGCCAATTTTTTAAATTAACAACATAATTAATTAAATTATAAATAGAACATTTATAGAAAATTTTCAAAACCAGAATGTCGTCATCTTTATAAAAAAGATTATTAAAAAATTGTGATTTATTTTTTATGCTCCCGTCGTCTCATATTGATCGTAACAATAGGTTGTGCACATAGTTTTAAGAAGTTAATAGAGTATGGTGTATGTTATATTAATTTAATGTAAAAGTTGATGTGATAGAAAGTGATGTAGTAATCCTAGGAAGTGAATAGAGTAGGGGAATAATATTTTATAAATCAATGAAAGAGTGAGGTATATATTAGTTGGGTGATATATAATATAATATTAGAGGGTACATGCCTAAAATAAAAGTGTTGCAATTAATATGAGACAACCATATATAGAAAGTGTTGCAACTAATATGGGACGAAAGGAGTAACTAATAAAAAGAGAAGATTAATTAGGTAAATGTAAAATAAATAAATTATAACCTATGTAATTAACATATATAATTATTCAAATAAATCATCGAAATAAAAAAAAATGACAAAATAATTGATATTATTAAAAGACATTGTATTGAAAGAACTCGAAAAAAAGAAACAAATACTATAAACAAAATGATTGATATTTCTTATTAAGAAATAACGATTACATGAATATATGGAATAAGTATAAGATTGCATAAACAAATGACAAAAGAATATATTTAAAAAAAGAATTTATATAATGAAATGATAAAAGAATAAATTAAATGATATTATTATTATTCAATAAGGATTACATTTGATGAACATAAAGATAGAAAATACGAAACGAATTCACAAATAAAATACAAAACAATTTCATTTTCATTGAAGTGTTATTTTCATTAACAATAATGATTGCATTGCATGAGCATATTGCATAATTATGAGAAGAATAAACAAATGACAAAAGAATATATTCAAAAGATTTTTTTTTGCCAAAAACTGCCTTATGAAATACAGCTTTTGTTAATTATAGCTATCATCTTTTTTTTCTTGTGAATTACTGTCATGAAAGACTGATACCTAATAAGTAACTTGTTGCCATTTTCACTAATTATACTACTAATCTATAGTATGATCGGTCAAATAATGTTTATATTTTTAAAATAAATTATTTAATTTAAAATATTTTACAAATATATCTTTTTGATACATGACATGTTAATGGGAACGTATTTCGAGATGATATTTAATTGCATTTTTCTTGTTTATCTCCAAATACGTGCCCGAAAACCCGGCTAGTTAGTACTCGTTTTGTAGGAATTGCCGAAATTCGTGCCCATTAAGGAATATGCCGGTGTCCTTTTTTCAAAAAAGCATCATCTTCAGTCCCGAAAACCTAGATTATTGGTACTCGTTTCGTAAGAATTCTCGAAATTCGTGCCCATAATGGGTGCATGGTAGTATCATTTTTTGAGAAAACTTTGTTTTCAGTCTGAAAAACCCGTCTCAAAGTACGTGCTCGAAAACCCGATTTCTTGGTACTTGTTCCATAGGGATTCTCGTAATTCATGCTCCTAAAGGTCGCAAAACGGTGTTCGTTTTTGGAAAAACGTCGTCTTTACTCTGATAAACCTAGCTCGAAGTACATGCCCGAAAACCTAGCTTATTGGTACTCGTTTCGTAGGAGTTCTTGAAATTCGTGCCTATAAAGGGCGCACGACGGTATCCGTTTTTCAAAAGAACGTTGTATTCAGTCCCAAAAACGTAATGAAATGTTATCTCGAAATATGTGCCCTTTACGATATATATCAAAAACATATATTTATAAAATATTAAAAATTATTTGACCGCTCAAACTATGGATTAGTAGTTTAATTAGTGAAGATGGCAACTAGTTACTTAGATATCGTTTGGTATCATTTTGGTTTTCATGTTTTATGTTTTTTGTGTCTGAAAGTCGTATGATGAATGTCCTATAATAAATCAAAAATTAGTCAAACTTATTGGAAACATGATGATTTTACAAAGTGATAACGAAAAAATGAAAACCACAAACTGAAAACAAAAAAGATCACTAACGGCCATGGCGCCATGTCAACAACGGATTTTCTATTAGTAATTCACAAGAAAAAAAGATGATGGCTATAATTAGCAAAGAGGTATTTCATAAGACAGATTTTGGCAAAAAAAAAGGCTATTCAAAATAAGAATTTACGTAAGGAAATGACAAAAGAATAATTATATTTGATATTATTATTCAATGATTACATTACATTACTAAGATATAAAAATGAAAATACAATTCAAATTTACAAATAGCTCGCTAGGACTCATGAAAAACACTCATACCCTCAATGATGATGTTTTGTGATGATGATAATAAATCATTCTTCAATCAAATTTTGGGAATTCATTCAATCTTCTTCGAATTTGGAGAGACAAAGTAGTTGGGATTAATCTTGGAAATGAATGAGTGAATGAGCGACAAAAAATTTGAGAGAGAAAGAGATTAGAAAGAAAGAGGGTACGTTTAATTCTTAGGGTTAAATGAAAATCAGATTGCAAAAGGGCATGATTTATTTAGAGGAGAGTAGACATGATTACATCATGACACGTGGTACTGATAGAATTTTCATTGTGACGGGTGACCCTTGAATTAAGGCCATGACGCCATGTCAGCAATGGATTTTCTATTAGTATATAGTATGATAGTATAAAAATAAATTATGTTGTTAGATTTGTCTCAATGAATATTTCCAATGTGCTATTTCAATAATTTAATACTTCCTCATCAACCTCTTTTTATTTGATATGTATTTCATACAATAACTTTGATTGCCTTGGATTTTATGTAAACACTATTCACATGATAATTCTGACTCTTTGAGTTTGTGTACGTCTTGGAAAACATACTCTTGTTCGTTCTTCTTTAATTTGTCTTAAAATGTTGAAGACAGACGGAAAAAATAGTATACTACCTTCATATATTCAAATAGATGGAACACTTACCATTCTCGAAAATTTCTAAATACATGCAACATTTTTCTTTTTCCCTCTTTTGATAATTTTTGGGTTGGAAAAATGACCATCTTAGCCTACTAAGAATTCTAAACAACACTTAATAAATCCTAATGATGTGATCCTCAAGTTCTATCTCCTACTTCTTCTACATTATACCACATGCTATGGTCTCCACTTCAGCTAATTACATACCCTTTCATCCACCTAGTACCATTTACCAAAAATTGCATGGGAAAGTGAGAGAAAAAAGTTCTAACTATTTGGATACAAAGGTAGTATAATAAAAATATATACTCCCTCCATTTTTTTAATTTCTACCCACATTCATTTTACACGATCTCCAATTTACATCTTTGAGGTTCAATATCTTCATTTACATATAACTAAAAATTATGAAAATTTTAAACAAATCTAACAAGACCACACATGATGATGCTTTTTCATATATGTAAACAAAAAAAAAGATGGTCAACATTATAAAAGTTTGACTAGTTGAATAGTAAATATGTAGAACATAAGAAAATAGATAAATACAAGCGGTTAAAAGTGTGCATTATTAGTAAGCTCTTAGTAATGTTACAAATTGAATACAAAAAAAGAGATGGATGGCGTAGTATTCTTCCTCTTTTATGAAGGTAAGAAGAAATATGATAGAATGTTTTGTAGACCCTCCGCCCGAAGAGTACTTAAGGAATCATTACAAAGGATAGTGGACAGAGAGGAATAAGATCAGTCCCTAATATGAAGAGAATCTAGAATTAAATGACTTGCATTAGCCATCCAGTCCGCTGCCTGGTTTGCCTATATGTAGCTGTGTCAAACCTAAAACTCTTGAAATTCTTGTAATATGATGCCGACGTCTTCGATTATATTTGAGATTTTCTATGAAGGTTGCTTTTTCTGATTGATGACCAATTGGTAATCTCCTTGTATAATGATTGAGGGATAATTAAGAATGATTGCATTTAGTAGGCCATTGCGAAGAGCGGTTGCTTTCGCTACCAAAACACTTGCTTCCCTATGTTATGAGCACTGCCAATACATGACTTTGATGATCTCAAATTATGTATCATATTGTCGCGTTGTTGTATTCTACAGACCCGTCAAAGTTGAGTTTGATGAAATGTCAAGGCGGGGGCGGGGGACCAGTCAAGCAGGATATGGGGGGAGGAGGTTGTTATTGTTGAGTGATAGTGGGGGAGGGGGAATCCTTATGTGACGGGTTTGCGACAGAATCATCAAATTGATTTTGCAGTTTCCATTCATGTTGGTCGAACATGGCTCAATTGGAAAATGTGATGGGAATTGAAAGTGTTTGTTATTAAAGATGATACCATTTCGTTCTTTCCACATGCTCCATAGGAGGAAGGTGAGTTTGACCGTCAGCACCCTATCTTTTAGAAGTTTAAGAAAGCTATCTTTGAAACTCGTGGCGGGAATCGTTGATCCCAACCAACATTGTGCTTCCTTAATCGAACAGATTAACCTGGTTTTTGAGCATTCAAAACAGGGTGATCTATCGTTTCCTTATGTAAGAAGTGTTGGAAGGGGCATGTATCAAAATGAATGATGTTCCTTTTCTGCAAAGTTGCACACACACGAATTCCGTTGCTGAGGAGTTGCCATAGGAAACTGTAATTTGGACGGAATGTCGAGCTTCCATATGCTTCTGATTCCCATTTTGGGATATTTATGGATAGATTTGTGTGCTAGCCCACTTGGATGACTTGACTGAAAATTCCAATGGGAAGTGAGCCCTCAGACAAGTGTGTTATTGGTGATGTGATTTGGAATTGGGATTCCCCTAATGAGACTTATGATGTGCTGCGGTAGGATCTCGTTCAAATTTTTATAGTCCCATGCTTTCTTAGGAAGGATATATTCACTGAGTTTCTGGTCTAGGTCTATTGTATCACGATTAGCTTTTGACAATTTGAGTAAGTTAAAGTGAGTTTCCCAATTGTAAAGTCAAAAGTAAATAGTGGAACGGTCTCTTATCACTATTAGAAGAAGGAGATTCAACGATGGATGAAGCCGTCATTATTAAAAGTCCAAATCTTGTCGTTAAAACTTCAACGACGGAAAAGACTTCGTCGTCAATTGGTTGCAATAGGTCCTGTCGTTAATGGCTTTAACGACCATGCTCGTCGTTAATGAATGATGACGAGACGTGACTCGTCGTCACTTATTATCAACCAGACATGACTCGTCATACTTATTAACGATAAGACAACGAGGAGATAACGTAGTCGTTAATTATTTACGACGTAATAACATGGTCGTTATTATGCATTCTAGACGACTAAGACAACAATAACGACCATAGTTTCTCGTCGTTAGTAAAATCCTAATGGTCACTACTCTTTCTAATTCTCTTAATAACGACAACAAAATTTTGCTTTTTAACTTCGTAATGGGATTTTCCCCCACTTGTGTATATGATACTCATAAGAAAAATGATTAATGACCTTATGATTAAACGATCATACGTATAAACTCCACCATATTATTACATAGAATAACACAAGCAAAAATATTAAAACTTATAAGTGAAAATTCATACACGACTTTCAATCTAGAAAAACTAATACTTTTTCATATTATATGAGTTCTAGCACTTAAAATCTAAAAAACGTCCATAAACAAATGATAGAACGCAAAATCCAATAAAGGACATCATATTCAACTCCAATACCCTCAACCACGTGCTAGTTATCATGTCTTTTGAATCTAAGTTTGGAATGGCCCGTTGCTCATGCCATTGCACATCTCCTCACTGCTTTCTTGGGTGATGATCAACTGATCATAAACAAGGATTTAAACGTGTCATGTCATTATGTCTTTGAAACAGGGAAAAAATGTTGTCAGTTTGTTTAAATTTAGCCTCTCCACGTCAATGGAAGATATGTTGTAGTTGCACTTCTTTCTTGATGGTTGCCTCGTGCATTATATCGTCAATTGTGTGTGTCTTTCTTGTCATACGTCTTGATAGTAAATGATGCTAAGTATGCTGCAATGGGGAATGTTGGCGAGAAGATCATTGACGAAGGAAAACTCAGACTGAGAGACACACAACGACTTGAAACTGAGTTACAACTAAGGAGCTAATAGAATATATAATATGATTTGGGAAAAATAATGCTACCTTTAGTACATTGGGTCTCTTTATAATGGAACGGAGATACTCACTAGGATGTGGCTCATAGAGTCTAGTAAGGGTAACGCAAATAGAGAGGAGAAACTGGAGTAAATGTAGCATTGTGATTCCTATATATTGGGATTCTTTGGCATTGTTGTTGTACAAGTAACCTCAGTAGCACGATCACATTGCATACATTTTTTTCGTCCTAACAGGGGCTGAACATGCAAATCAAATATAAAAGATTTTTTTAATCGTATATTCATATGATTTATAATCCTCTTTCCTTCACCTTGCAATCACGCTAAAGTTATTAATGTCTGTTTTGGACGAATTTAATATGGACGGGAAATTCGTCGAAGTGAGATTGCAAGGCCGACAATTCAATAACCTCAATTTGATTAACAATAAAGTAGTAAATGAATTCAGTTGACTATAATAGCAATGAGTGAGTAATAGCAAAAATGCCGTAAAGAATACAATGAACTGAGCTAGGTATATATACCGTTTTACATATGCCTTGTAGCCGTTATATTAACCTAACAATAATCCCTAAACAGCTAAGAACTAAACAAACTACCGCCTAAAAACTAGGCTTTGAACTTCATCCATATTTGGACTCAGTCTTCAGTCTTCACACGTCCTGGACCACGTGCTGCTTGCGTGCCTTCATGTCCGTTATTTTAATGAAGAAAATGGGCCATCAAATCGTCACGTGAGGGCTGAATTTAGCCCACAACAATTGCCCCCAATTTCCCTCTCTTAGCAACAGTTGAGAAAACAAAAAGAGGAGGGAAATTCAAAGCATTGGGAACCACACCACTTGAATATCAGAGGTTAGAGTGTTAAATGGAAGAAAGTAGAGAAACATCACGTCATTCATCTTCCTCTCCATTCGCTGAACTAGGTATTTTCTCTCTCCCTTTCTCTTTGCTTTTCCTTTGATTTTTCCGTCTGCTCGCATTCCTTCCTCCCTGCAAAACCAACTGAAAACTGGCTACTAGAAAGGTTAGATACAAAATGAGTCGTCGTAAAGCAGGTAAATCAACAGTATATTCCTCGTCGGATGACGATAAGCCGGAGATTGCCCCTCGAGGGATTTTAGAAGAGAAAAATTCAAGACCCTGTAGTATGAGCGACACATATCTGCTCCATCTAGCGAAGAATTATGGTTTTCCCCTGCTGTGAATATGCGCCTGCCACAACCTGAACATCGGTCGGACTTCTATTGTAAAGGGTGGTTCACTCTTTACGAGTATCCGTTTAACCTAGGGTACAAGTTTTCTTTTTCTTCTTTAGTTCTTTCTTTTCTTGAGGTGGTGCCGGTGGCGATTTGTCAAATGATGCCACAGGTTTGGCGAATTCTGAGATCTTTAGAAATTTTAGCAATGAAAACTGAGATCGACTTCTCAGTACAAGATTTGGCTTATTCCTACTCTGTCAAAACGGTGGGTAAGGGTAGGATAAATCTGAGGTTGGGGAAAGGTCGTACCGCTCTTGTCACCAAAATAGATGCTAATGACAGAGGTTGGATGGAGAGATTTTTCTTCGTAGAGAGAAAGAGTTTGGGTGAAGAAGGAAAAGTTTTTAGATCTGAATGGATAGTAAAAGGTATTTACTGATATTTGTGCAATATTCTAGTATTCTTGTTTTGTTGACATTCTCACTCTTGTGAATTTGCAGATTTCGAGTCGAAGTCGTTTGTTGCGCGCCCAGAATCACAAGACGTAACTGAGAGGCTCTTGTAGTTGCCTGAAGCAGAGAGGACTTTCCCCATCGGTATAGAAGAAGACGACGAGGAGGACGACATCCAAATCTTGGTGCCTCCTTCTGCTACTGCTACCCCGTCCGTCGAAGTCAAGAAACCCGAATCCGTACCGAAATCGCTAATTTCTAGCGGTAAGTTTTGGCTTCAATTCGTCTTTCTGGCATTACATGTTGGTCGTATATTTTGATGGGATGGTTTTTGGTTATAGGGACCACTAGGACCACCAGATCCGTTGCGGCTAACTTGTCAGCCCAAGAGCAGCTTGCTCGCCGTCGTTCTCGCAACCCTGCAGGAGGAAGTCCTTCTGTCGTACCTCCGCCACGGTCGTCTAACGTCCCTCCATCTGTACCGACGACTCCGTCTTCGTCTGCGACGGGCAAGAGGAAAAACTCAATGGAACTTCCTGCTGACTTCGGATCGCCGTCGAAGAAGGCGACGCTTCCTGACGTCCAAAAGCTTATGGTCCATGCTGCTCAAGCAGGATGGGACGCTGTCCGACTGTCAAACGTCCTGGCTGACGAGGTTACCTGTCTATTCAGGGTACGTGACGTTTAAACTATTTGTTTGGGTCGTTAATCATGTGTGCGTTTGTTTGTAACGATGTTCCCTCATGTAGCAGGGTCTTCAGGCCAATTTGGCGGGCATCCAGAAGGTTTCTAGTCTAGAGGCTGAAGCTAAACGTCTGACGGATGTGGAGAAGTCTCTCAAGCTGCGGCTACAAATTGCTATGGAACAGATGCAGTTCGAGCGTGCCAAGTCGAAAGACTTAGAAGACGAGGTGGAAAAGCTGAAGATAGAGGTGGAGGACGCAGCAGGGTTTCACACGTGAAAGACAAGTGCAAAGATGATGAAAGAATTTAAGGAGGGGCGGCACGTTGACTGGAAACCTGATGAAGACATAGCGACGTTTGAGAAGGATTTTACTGGTGCTGCCTAGGGGATGGACGAGGAGGAAGTGTTTGTCGACGAGGGGGCTGTCCACTCAGCTCCGGCGACTGAAGTACCGGCAGCCGAGCAGGTTGAGGCAGCATCAACTGGGGTCCTGGAAAAGATTGCTGAGAATTAGGCACTTCATTTGGTTTGTCTTGAATTTTAGTAAAGCTTTTTGCGGCTGCGTCCGCTTAGTTTGTTTGGATAACGTCTGGCATTTGGATAATGGTTTGTGTGTTAAGTGTTTGGATAATGGTTTGTGTTTTAAGTGTTTGGATAATGGTTTGTGTTTTAAGTGTTTGGATAATGGTCGCATATGATTTCGATTGGGATTCCAAACCTGCACATAATGTTACGTTTGATAAAAGAGATTACCTCCCTGTCTTTGACAGTTCTGAATGCATCCGCTTCGACTCATTTGGAGAAGTAATCGGTCATGGCGAGCATGAAGGTTCGTTGTCCTGGTGCTTGGGGTAGCTTGCCTACTATATCCATCCCCCACTTCATGAATGGCCATGGCGAAAGGACCGGATGTAACACTTCTGATGGCTGATGTATAATGGCAGCGTGTATTGGGCATGCTTTGCATCGTTTTGATTACTCCATCGAGTCTTGTTTCATCGTCGACCAGTAGTAGCCGAGGTGTTGAGCTTTGAGAGATAGGCTCCTTCCCCAGAATGATTTCTGCATACGCCGTCGTGAATATCTTTCAGCACTTGTTGGGCTTCGCTTGGTTCGAGGCACCGCAGGTATGGTCCTGAGACAGACGCTTTAAACAAAACATCGTCAATTATAAAAAAGCGAGACGCCTTTACCTTGAAGGCTTTCGCCTCTTTCTTGTCGGCTGGCAGGATGTCATGTAGTAGCCAGTCCTTGTAAGGTTTAGTCCAACTACTTGGAAGGTTGTCGTCGGATGATGGCTCGTCTATGGGGAAGACACCCTTCTCTATGGCTGGATGTAGTAGGTGGATGATGGTTATGCTGGCGATGCCTGGATTTTTAATCACTGCCCCTAATCCGGCTAAGGCGTCGGCGTGCGAGTTCTGTTCACGAGGTACTTGTTGGAATTGGCCCTTGTCGAAGTACTTCGTTAGTCGTTGGACGACTTCTAGGTAGGCCGTCATCTTTGCATCTTTGGCTGCATAAGAACCGTTAATTTGGCAGATTATCAATAAAGAGTCACAATTTACCTCGGGGTCTTTTATCCCCATGTCCTTGGCCGTCGTCAGCCCCATGATCAATGCCTCGTATTCTGCTTCGTTGTTAGTCGCCTGGAACTCACATCTAACCCAGTGGGAGATGATGTCTCCTTGGGGAGATGTTAGGACAACACCCAGGCCCGTTCCTCGCATGTTGGAAGCGCCGTCGGTGAACAGGGTCCACTTTCCGTCCGTCAATGTGCAATCTAGCTTTCTTACTTTATTGATCGCTTCTGGTTCCAGTTGTGGGCAAAAGTCCACGACGAAATCGGCCAGGGCCTGTGATTTGATTGCGGTCCTTGGTTTGTAAGTTATGTCGTAGCCACTTAGTTGCATGAACTATTTGGTCTCCCGCGAGGTCAGGTTGCCTCATGATTGTTCTCATGGGATAGTTAGTGTGCACAACTACGCTATGACATTCGAAATAAGGACGTAATTTAGTTGAAGCTACTATTAGTTCCAGGACTAGTTTTTCGAGTTGAGAGTACCTTGTTTCGGCATTGAGTAATGATTTGCTTACATAGTAAACGGGGTGTTGCGTTCCGTCTTCTTCTCTGGCTAAGACGGCGCTAACTGCTGTGTCTGTCACGGCTAGATAGAGATATAGAGGTTCGCCGTCGACAGGTTTGACTAACAGAGGGGGTTGCGTCAGGTACTTCTTCAGTTTCTCCAGTGCGTCCTCGTGCTTATCTGTCCATTCAAAACGTTTATTTTTGCGCAGAATGTCATAAAACAACTTACATTTGTCCGACTACTGGGAGATGAATCTATTAACCGCGACAACTCGTCCTGTTAGCTTTTGAACGTCTTTGACGGATCTGGGGGACTGGAGATTGATTTGGTCTGGACTTGCTTCGATTCCTCTTTGCGTCACGACGTGGCCTAGGAATTTCCCGGAAGACACTCCAAAGGAGCATTTGGAAGGGTTAAGCTTCATGTTGTGCTTCCTCAATACGTCGAAAGATTGCCTGAGGTGCTCGATGTGATCTGCAGCTTTCGTTGACTTCACCAGCATATCGTCTATGCAGACTTCCATCGTTTTGCCCAATTGCTTCTCGAACATCTTGTTGACCAACCTTTGATACGTCGCCCCTGCATTTTTTAGTCCGAAAGGCATAACTTTATAACAAAAAATTCCTCGACTGGTGACGAAGGCCGTTTTCTCCTGGTCTTGTGGATGCATAAGTATTTGGTTATAACCCCTGAAAGCGTCCATGAATGATATCATCTCATGCCCGGCTGTTGCGTCCACCATTGCGTCGATGTGGGGCAGAGGGAATGGATCCTTGGGGCACGCCCTGTTAAGGTCAGTAAAATCAATGCAGACACGCCACTTACCGTTCTTCTTGCTTACTACCACGACGTTGGCTAGCCAATCGGGGTACTGAACTTCGCGTATCATTCCCGTCTCGAGAAGTTTTTGAACTTCGTCGTTGATTATTTTGTTCTGTTCAGGAGCGAATTTCCGACGTTTCTATTTGACAGGTTTGCAAGTATTGTCAACATTTAATTTATGCGTAATGACTTCTGGCGAAATACCTGGCATATAGTCGTGTGTCCATGCGAAGCAGTCTGCGTTTTCCCTTAGGAAGTCTATCAATTCTTTTCTGACGTCCTCTGGTATGTCAGCTCCAATGTGAACCACTTGTTCAGGTTTGGCCGGGTTCAAGACGACTTCGTCTAATCTTGCAGGCTCTGTTTCTTTGTAATCGTCATCTCGTTGGCCGTCCTGTAATTGCTATGCAACCTGTCCGTCTGTCTTGGAGGGTTTCAGCGTCGCTTTGTAACACTATTTGGCTATCTTTTGGTCGCCTTTGATTTCTTGTATCCCCCATTTGGTTGGAAATTTGATCTTCTGGTGGTAGGTTGACGGAACAGCTCGCATGTCGTGTATCCAAGGCCTGCCCAAAATCACATTATAGGATGATTTACAATCAATTACGAGAAATCTTACCTGGAGATTGACTCCTTGAGTGTATGTGGGCAAGACAATCTCGCCAACTATGCTCTTTGACTCTCCACTGAATCCTACGAGGACTGTGGACTTTTTTGTGATGTCGTCCAGGCCTAGACCCATTTATGTTAAGGCTTCCAGGGTGATGATGTTGGCGGAGCTCCCGTTATCGGCGAGGATCCTTCTGAGCAAGCAGTTCCCTATGGTTAGCGAGATCACCAATTCGTCGTGGTGGACGTCTAACACGTCATCTGCGTCTGATTCATTAAATGTGGTTGGCTGGTCGTCGTATGTTGCCTTTCTTGGCCTGAGGGTTGGATTCTCCATGCTGAATTCCTTGGCGTGTCGTTTTGCTGCAGAATATGTTAAACCACAAACATCAGACCCACCAGTTATCACATCAACAGTTTTAATAGGGACATGAGGGGGAGGAGGTTTGAGTTTAGAGGAGTTTTGTTCTCTCGTCATGGTGCTCGTGGCTTTGTCAGACATGACGTCTTTGAGAGGTCCTGTGCGTAGCAGGTAGGATACTTCTCTCCTCAGGGCGACACACTCGTCGGTCAGGTGGCCGATGTCTTGATGATAGTCACACCATTTCGTCGGATCTTTCTTGTCTCCTGGTTTGTTGGACTTCCCAGGCCAGCTGACGGCTTATCCTATGTTCATCAGGTGCTTGACTAGACCAGAGGTGTCGGCGCAGAAGTTGTATTCTTGGATTTTGGGTGGCAAGTCTGGGCTCTCCTTCCAGTTGTCGCTCTCGTCGTCGACCAGGGCCAACTGTGCTTCTTCATTGGCTCGTCCATAGGGCTTGTATCTGGTGTCGGGCTGTTTGTTGAAGGCGGCTTTTCGGTTGGATCTGTCGTAGCTTAAGAATTCCTTCCTCGAGTCGAGGTCTTCTTCCAACCTGATTTGAGCTAGAGTTTTTGCCTGCACATCTTCAAAAGTAGAACAGGGATATTTTGTTAGATCTCTGTAAAGGTCGCTGTCGCCGAATAGTCCTTGTCGGAATGCTTCTATGGCGGTGACTATGTCACATCGCGGGATGGACACCTTCTCCCTGTTGAACCTGTTCAGGTACTCTCTGAGCGTCTCGTTCTGCTTTTGGACGACTCGATATAAGTCACTGGTCTGCTTCTCCAGGCTGCAACTGCTGGCGAATTGTTGATTGAACATATTGACGAGCTCAGAAAAACTGGAAATGCTCCCGTTAGGTAGGGTGATCAGCCATTGCAGGGCGGGGCCAGACAGAGTGGACCCGAAGACTTTGCAGAGGCAAGCTTCTCTCATTTCTCGCGGGACGGGAATGGTCATCATTCTTTGTTTGTACTGAGCGATGTGCTCGTTTGGATCCGTCGTCCCGTCATACAGCTTCATATTGGGAGTGGAGAATCTTTTGGGGATGTCCACGACGTCGATGCACTCTGAATATGGCGAATTTGCGTAGCTATTGGGCAAGGCTTCCTTCATCGGGTCAGGACGCCTGGAATTTTGTTGATGAGGGACTGCAACATCTGGACCTTCTGCTCTAGGTGATGGTACGCCTCTGGGACGGGGGATGTCGCCTGTGAAAGATTGGCAGGGACACTTTGATTGGGCGTCCTGAAAGTGATGGAGCGTCCGGGCGTGTTGTTGACTAGCACGTCCCTGTTTGAATTGAGCCTTCTTGGTGCTGGAGAAGGAGTTGTTGCTGGATGAAATACCGGTGACGACCTGATTGGGGTGGTCGTCACCACGTCTGAAATCTCAAAGGTGGCAGCAGGGGCCACGAGGGGCGTCTGCTCAGCCCTAGTAACATTTGGCCGAAGAGGTGGTAAGTCCACCACCTGTTCCAGTATTGGTGAACCGGCTGATAGCTGGCGTCCGTAGTCGTCAGTGATGGTCGTAACCAGATGATGAGGTTGGGGTGATGGAGCACGTTCCTCCAGGCTAAGGCGACGGGACACTTCGCTGGTGTCGCGCCGATAGACAGATTTGGAATTCGAGGCAATGGACGCCACGGATTGGATTTGAGAGCGCAGGGCGTCGTTCTCGCGTTGAAGGATCGACATCTTTTCTCAGGGAGTCTATTTCAGAGACGCGAGCTTTCAGTGCGTCCATCTCGGCCAGTCGTCCGACCATCATGTCGAACCCCTAATTGATTTCAGCGAGACTGGTAGCTTGATTTTCCATGGGAATTTGCTTTGTGAAAGTAGTGATTATGTGGTTTATTTGAGGCAATTTCAGAATCGTAGGCCCCACGGTGGGCGCCAAATTGTTTTGGACGAATTTAATATGGACGGGCAATTCGTAGAAGTGAGATTGCAAGGCCGACAATTCAATAACCTCAATTTGATTAACAATAAAATAGTAAATGAATTCAGTTTAGTATAATAGCAATGAGTGAATAATAGCAAAAATGCCGTAAAGAATACAATGAACTGAGCTTGGTATTTATACCGTTTTACATATGCCTTGTAGCCGTTATATTAACCTAACAATAATCCCTAAACGGCTAAGAATTAAACAAACTACCTCCTAAAAACTAGGCGTCCAACTTCATCCATACTTGGACTCAGTCTTCAGTCTCCACACGTCCTGGACCACGTGCTGCGTGCGTGCCTTCATGTCCATTATTTTAATGAAGAAAATGAGCCATCAAATCGTCACGTGAGGGCTGAATTTAGCCCACAACAATGTCTTTATGTGAGATCTGATTCGCTCGCCTGCCAGCCACATCATGCATAGAAGGTCTGAATTTGAGACAAGATGTTAAATACATGATAAAATATCAAATTCCCAGCTCAAATACACAAAACCAGACGCTCCCAACATGATATGGACTTTCGAAATAAAAGCTTATCGGAGGGGCATGATTGACAATATGGATGTAATGTTTCCGCTAGTTGAGATACCCAACCTTTTTTGAAGAAAAGAGGGTCGTATTTCCTCTGGTCGCTGCTCAAAATCAAACTTCGTTACTGACATGTAACGAAGTTGTAAAAGCTATTACATGAATGATTGAAACATGGAATAAACACATTTACATTGGTACCAATAAGTAATAATCATTCTTTCCAGCCCAACAATAACCGAAGTCACAATTGATGCAAACTATAAGTCTACCATGTATTTGATGAATATTAATGAAACTAACAGCAACCTGTCAAACTCTACTCAACTATAACGTGTAGCATATATATAGCGTACACTGTAGGTTTTAAGCAGCAATTTTTGAACTTGATCTACTATTCCAAACAATGGATCACAAATGAAATAGATTGAGACCCTGAGTGAACTCTACTATATCTTATAATCATGAATTTTCGACAAGTTGCAACATATAGAGGATGAATGTATACTAGACAACTTAAAACGATAATAAGACATACCCAGACTCAATGATAATTGGTATAGCTCGCAATTTCAGGTCCCTTCTAAAAGGCCTATGCGAGGGCAGACTCATAATGAAACTCCATATATTTAAGCTTTACGAAAACACTATGAGAAAATTAGAACAAATATATCATATCTCGAAAACCTCGGTTTAAATTAAACCTATGTCCAGCACAACACTTACATGTTTCCATCTTTTTACGATTTTGGATCCAATCTGCTTTGTGCGTTTAACCTCCATAATTCGATCCTCGAAACATCAAAATCGTAACAGTAAACCATGGAACCTTTCTGATTCTCTTAAAACGAGAGGGTGAGTCTGCCCGTCGATGAGTCATTTTGATATAGGTCTTTCATGATACATTTAGGTTGCATCATTAATTCATTTTAGATTAGAACTCAAGAACGCTAGTTTTGTTTTCCCCCAATTTTACATTGAATTTTAAATAGAAGCTGATGAGAACATATTAGTCGTGTTTTTAGAGCATTTCGGAGTTTGTTTGGTAGAGTTTTAGGCCTTGAGAAGAGGAGTTCCAGATAATTTAGCCTAAGTATGGTATATGGAGAATTAGGGTGATATTGATACTTTAGTGGTGGTTTTGGTTCGATAATGGTTCGTGTCAAAGCAGTTTATGTTTAGCACGTCGGTTCGGTTGTTAGAGTTGGAACTTGTGTGGAGGTTGTTGAGCTCGTAAGCATCACTTCGTAACCAAGCCAAACCTTCATATGCAGCAGCCATCCCAAGTAGCATTGGCGCACCCCTCGGGCCCTCCCTAGCACAACCCGCGCATCGTACACAAAGCAGCAGCCACCAAGCAGAAAGTAGGCGCGACTTGGGCAGCTAATGCGCGCCTCGCGTGCCTGACGTCCCAGCAGGGCACAACAGCAGTTTAAGTGCACCTCGCGCTCCCTTGTTGCCCGACTTGCGCACTTGTCGAGCTAGCGACGCAAACGAGCTATTTTGACGATCATAATGTTTACTTAGATTATTTTATTAGTTTCTAATTACTATATTTTCATTATTCATTCATCATTATAGATACTTAGAACCTTAATTAGAAAGACAAACACTCTTTCCTTCTCCCTAATCTTTCTATGGTTTGGATTGTCATTGAAGATTCATTGAATTACTCTATATCGATCGTAGCGTAATTCACTTCTTGAGAACGGTGATCTCATCTTCGATTAGTTTATTGTGAGGTTTCTTTTATGAACAATTCCTTAGTTATAATATTGAATTCTATTTTCATTGTTTGATTATTGATTTGATTCTCTTTTCAATTAATCAATTGCTATTACATAGATCGATTGCCGATTCAATTGTTCTTTGTTTCTGAGTAGCAAATTAGGATTGACTGTGAATCTGATTGTTCTTGTTATTTCCTAGTGAATTCATTATTTCCAAATTGAATAATTATGCTAGTGATTGTTGTTTGGCACATAGTTTCCTAGGGCTTTGATGTTCTTTAGAATTGAACCTATATTGTTGATTCGCTTAGGTTGTTCTATAGCTCAGTTATTCTATCTGCAGATTCGGGTAGTTTAACGTATCTTCAAAGGGAAGCTGGATTAAATTCTCAATCTATATTTGATTAAGATTAGTTGTTTGTATAAAGAAACCGATGATCGATAACCCGAACCGAAGTGACGATTGACCGAACTCAAGACCTTTCTCCATTGATATTCCCTATAGTTTGTTATTACTTCCTTAGTTATTAGTTTTGACCTTTTAATCTGAAAACCCCCCTTGCGATCTCTTATACACATACTTTATTCTCTAAGTCTCTGTGGTTCGACCCTACTTGCCTCATGCATTATTTGTGTTGGAAAGTCGGAATTATAAATATTATCTTTGGTAAACGCGTGCGACCGCATCCCACTAGAAGCTTTGATTTTACAAGATTGGTTCTACAATTGGTATTTATTCTCTTCTCTTCTTATTTCTATTCAATCCTTGATTATTAATTCATGTCTACTGATTTCATTATGAATATGTTTTCCCCAATTATGATTAAGTAGTCTATTTCTAGAGTTTAAGGGAATTTGTGATGAATTATGAAGGGATGTTTATAAAGTATTGATTTTTGATGATGTATATTGATTCGTATTGAATGTTTTATATGTATTCAATCGAATTTGGCCAGATTTGATTGTTATAGTGTTGCAATATTAGGTTATGTGCCAAGAGGTAAAAACATGATATTAAGGATAGTTTCTATCGGTAGAGTTGGTATTAACAAATTGCGAGAGCCTGTTAATATCATTCTATGGTTGATTACGACTCGAGATAGCAAATCAACCTATTTATTTGCATTACTCATTATTGATTATTGTGTTTCATCCCGAATTATTGTTTATTGGTGAACCAGTGCCCTAGACTCTTTATTATTGATATTCTTGATATAGTTATAGTCTAATTTAGTATAATTACCCACAACAGTCGTTCCCTATAATCTAGATTTGACCGACAATTAGGAAAAGAACATTGTTTCTCCGTTGATTCGACCCTACTTCTCTGACTACTATTTGTAGAGGACTTTAAGATTACTTTTGATTAGGTGATACGACTTTAGCCTGTCACTCGTCGGTACTAGATGTTATATGTACAACTCGAAACAACTAAAATGGAGAAGCCAAGCTCCATATTTGAGCTATAAATATTTTCGTTTTACAAAGAAAATTGCATTTGTATGTATTTTTTACCTTTAGGTCGGATCTCTTACCATTGATTGCTGGTTACTTCTGCTGCTAATATGAGTCAGAGCTAATTTGAATTTACAGGGTCCACTTGATGCGGTCAGGAGGACATGGAAGAGGGGAAGTGGGTGAGCAATGAATAATATCTTCCCCCCAAGCATCAACACCAGGTTGTCTTGAGAGTAGATCGTCATCTAAGGAAGACAACCAAAAATGACATAGTTTACACTTTGTTTTTCTCACCTTATTTTCACCTGTTCCAGATATATAAGTTCTAATAACTTAACTTAAGCTGTAACAAAGTCACTTAAGATGAAGTTTAGGGCGAATAAGTTGGGATAAACTATGCTTAAAACCAAGAATAGCTACTCAAGTCACAATTACAATAAGTTCGCTTGAGCTCGTGATATGAATGTGACTCTATGAAAGAAACATTCAAGTGTACTCCAATGCAAAGGAATCTAGATAATTAAAAGTCAGAATTTTTGTATGTGTTTATGTGTTTGGGATATGGAAATTAAATCAATCACTCCTGAAAGATTTAATTAACTTTTAATCTCACTTAAACCACTCCTGGAATTAAGTAGATTAATCACTCAATAATTAACACTCCTGAAAATTATTAAATGGCACGAAATTAATTGACAAACAATTAAACTCGAAAATACGACTCAAAGTTCTTAATATTTCACTTCATGAAATCGACTACATAGTCCCCTATTTATACTAGTACATATCTAGTATGATAAGGAACCCTAACTCTATCTAAAAAGCAAGATAAACCTTAATCCCTAAAATCTAGGAAAAGATAAATATTGCTAAAAGATAAGGAAGAATCCTAATAAGATGAGCATGGATTTTTCGGCCATCTCTATCTTATTTCACATGCCTATCTTCCCTTATCTTAAGCTAAAAGATCAATTCTTATCTTTAAGGGATTACAAATCCAACTACGACTCTAAAACAACTCCTATAACCGAATTATACAAGTCATAATTTCGGCCATAGTTTTATTTAACTAGCATTAATTAAAAGTCTAAACTAACTTGACATAAGACTCTTAAAGGACTCAATTGACTAAATATGGACTTCATAACATGGGCTAAGGACGCCCCTCATAAGCTTCATGGACTTGATCATCTTCAATCTAGACGGAAAGGTTGTGTTGAGGTTAAACTCGTAGCTCCCATGACCTTGCTTTGAAGAATTAACCATATCCAAAAATTGCGAAGGTCATAGATAGTGATAACTTGGATAAGCCTCTTCGCTCCTGCATCATTCTCGCCTTCTTTGAAAAAAATTCGACCTCGAATTTGGCCAAATTCTGAGAAATAACCACGGACAAGAACAATGGAACAAGGACATGAATTAGGTACTTCTTCAAAAATAGATGGATCTTCAACAATAGCATCAAAAGGAATAATTTTGTTGTTCTCATCTCCATCTTTTATTTCTTCAACAACTTCTTCCACAAGTAGAGGTGCATCTAGAGTAGGCTCGGAAAAATCAGGAACAACATCTACCTTAACTTCTTCAACTACTAGAGGTACATCTAGAGTCGACTCGGAAAAAGTAGGAAGAACATCAATCTTGACTTCTTCAACTAGTGTTTTTGGAATTGAAGTTGCAATTTCAGGTGTCACCATACGTTCCTTCCCAAAAGTTTCTCTCTACGCTCCTCAAACTCTTGTTCCCTTTGCCTTTCAAATTCCTTTCTTCTATTTACGAATCGTAGGACATCTCGTTTCGCTGATAATTCGCCTTCAAAAAGTCTTTGGTCCATCTTTGTAAGAGAAGTATTATAATTAAGGACATCTTCTAGGAATTTAATAGCATGTTCCAAGCTGAGTTTTTGAGTCATCTTAATAACTTCAAGCCAATACACCATGATTTCGTTCCAAACATTCCACTAAAAAAAACTGCCCAGAAGATCCAGAAAAACAGACCTAACTTTAACAATAAACTGCAGATTCCACAAGTTGAATAAAATTCTCAAATTTTAACACAAGTAAATATTGGATGTTAGGAAACATCTCCAACTGGAATCACTCAAAAATTCGAAGTACGCTGCTCGCAGTAATGTTTAAAAGTCAGTCGCGCCAGATTCGCACCAAATTCGCACGTCTCACAAAAACAGTCTCGAAGCTATACTAAATGAACTCCAACGTCTACGAAATTTTAGGAAAATAAACTAGACTTAAAAAAAACCAGTTTAGGCGCAAGATTAACCCAAAAAGATGCTTTCTTGAGGGATATCGAGTCTTTTAAAGGTTACCTTAAATTTTCGCAGAACTGCCAGGAATTTATGTCTGATTGCGAACGTTGCTGTGGCTTCGTTTTTCTTTCAAATGCAATGAAATTTTGACACAACACTCTCATAGATGTCTACAATGTACCCACAAAATTTCACGCCAAAATTCGTTCTCTAGATCAAGAAAGTCGGACACTTTCTTTCCTCACCAACCTGGAAAACTGATACCAATTGATATGAATGTGACTCTATGAAAGAAACATTCAAGTGTACTCCAATGCAAAGGAATCTAGATAATTAAAAGTCAGAATTTTTGTATGTGTTTATTTGTGTTTATGTGTTTGGGATATGGAAATTAAATCAATCACTCCTGAAAGATTTAATTAACTTTTAATCTCACTTAAACCACTCCTGGAATTAAGTAGATTAATCACTCAATAATTAACACTCCTGAAAATTATTAAATGGCACGAAATTAATTGACAAACAATTAAGCTCGAAAATACGACTCAAAGTTCTTAATATTTCACTTCATGAAATCGACTACATAGTCCCCTATTTATACTAGTACATATCTAGTATGATAAGGAACCCTAACTCTATCTAAAAAGCAAGATAAACCTTAATCCCTAAAATCTAGGAAAAGATAAATATTGCTAAAAGATAAGGAAGAATCCTAATAAGATGAGCATGAATTTTTCGGCCATCTCTATCTTATTTCACATGCCTATCTTCCCTTATCTTAAGCTAAAAGATCAATTCTTATCTTTAAGGGATTACAAATCCAACTACGACTCTAAAACAACTCCTATAACCGAATTATACAAGTCATAATTTCGGCCATAGTTTTATTTAACTAGCATTAATTAAAAGTCTAAACTAACTTGACATAATACTCTTAAAGAACTCAATTGACTAAATATGGACTTCATAACATGGGCTAAGGACGCCCCTCATAAGCTTCATGGACTTGATCATCTTCAATCTAGACGGAAAGGTTGTGTTGAGGTTAAACTCGTAGCTCCCATGACCTTGATTTGAAGAATTAACCATATCCAAAAATTGCGAAGGTCATAGATAGTGATAACTTGGATAAGCCTCTTCGCTCCTGCATCAGCTCGATTAAGATAAGTTCAGGCCAATAAGTTCAGACAAGTTTGATTTATGTCCAAAAGTTATGGTCAGTGAAAATCAAGACACAGACATACAACAAATTTGTAAGTCACAAAGCAACGTAGAAAAGGACTACTCGATTTCTACTAGTTGAACTTTTAGGCAAGCCTGAGAGCATAACTTTGCTTAGTAGACCTATATCAGCAGGCAGGTCTAAATCCATAACCTTAGACTTGAGTTTACCCTTAGAGCTGAATTTGAAACCAGAACCAAACACCCATCCCGTAAGTTGCAGGCAAAACTGAATAGTTACAAATGTATATATAAGCAAATGAGCCCAGATTTGAACCCATATTAAGCCTAAAAAGCGTAAGTTTCTTGGAGTGGTAACATTACCAAAATGTGTAATGGAAAGTGGGGCATAGATAAATTCAAGTACTTCAATTATATAATCCAAATAGACAATATAAGCAATAAACTAGGACATTAATTCGCTACCATAATCTAATTGGAATTACCAAATATTCAAGTCTTGATGTTATGTCAAATAAAATTATCGGATATTTAAGATTTATATCATCAAAGCATCCTTAAAAGATAATCAACTACACAGGTTTGTATCACCTTATCATGGTCTACTTGCCAGTGGTTATCCATGTCACGTTAGAACTTACTCTTGAAATAACAACATGTTATTTTACACACATGATATTATTCAGATCAAGAATCAATTAAAATATGTTGAATAAATCACGCAAAACCCCAATTTGGAATCAAGAGCCACCTTAAATCACCCTAGAAATGCAAACAAAACAGACCAATATCAAAAATTAAATGAAGGACATGATGGTATAAGCGAAGTACAGTATACCTTCAGTTTTGTGAGAAAAACTTTGGAAAAAGAAGAAGCAAACTGACCAACCTCTTCCTACGCGAGCCTCCTAGTGAAGCCAATCAAAATCCTAGAATATGAAATTTCAAATCCAAATTTCAAAATTCAATCGGTTGTTTGAGAATTTATTAAATTTTACTTAGCCTCTTACCTTCACAAAACCACCCAAATTTCCATTGAGTTACAATGGTTTGGGGTTTGCAAATGACAAAAACAAATTCCGAATCCAATTCTCATACTTACCAAACACTATTGGGCCAAATAAATAATTCCAAATGAAATTAATGTTGCCAAAGACATCGTTAATTTGTTAGTGAAGAACCCTAGAAATGAAAATCCATACTGAATTACCTTACTCTTACCATACCACCACCATCGGCTTCTGCTTCATATCATTCGATTAGATAGAACGAATTATATTGATTTTTATGCTCGTAGAAAATAATGCTTCCAAAGGGCTTGAACTAGAGAACTTAGCGACGAAAGAGAAGAAGCAAAAGGAGAGAACAACTTCAAATTTGGAACCCTAAATCCCGCTAGTATTTTTTATCAACAACGACCTAAATGTGTTTTATTTTTGGGATATTTTCTGAGGTACCTCCGGGGTTAGGGATAATTCCTCGGGTACATTCCTCGTTTTCGAGCTAGTTGAGATGCCACCGGAGTCACTGCCGTTAGCTTAAGTGCCATTACTACTAAATTTTCGTTAGGGTTCTGTTAACTTTCATAATTATACTTTAATTTTGATTAAAAGTAAAACTAAAAAACTAAAAAAAAAAAATAAACCCACCCCTACCCCTCCACTCTCTCACCTCCCCCTCCCCAAACCCACGACCCACCCCCAACCCAGTCACTCACCCCCTGTCCACCACTTCCCCCACCCCCTGCCACCCTTCCCCCTTTCCTAAAACCGGCGCCCCACCTCCTGCCACCCTTCCCCATCCCCGAAACCGCCGCCCCTTCTCATTCTGTCCTTCACTTTCCCCCTCTTCCTCTCTCCTACCTCCGAAGTCAAGAACACAGCTGATTGAGCAGTTCTTCTATGGAGCCAATTAAAAACATCAACTTGCTAAGACCCAAATAGGCAGATAACATTGCTAGAAATCAAGGAGATATTTCTGCTATCATAAGTATTAGCATAGTTCGACAATTCAATATCTCTATCTTCTCTAATTGGAGTTGCTAGGCAATTCCTTTTCCAGACTCCTTTAGCTATCAAGATAGTTTCAGATTCCAGAATGAACCTGCCATCTCCAGAAACTTTTTACATCAGGATTCTCATTATGACCTTATGGTCCTTATCATTTGTGAATTTCCAATACCACAACCTGATAAACACATTCTTCACTCCATCAAAACCCCTCATAAATCTAGGGTTTCAATTTCAAGCACTCAATCAAACACTCAATCGATCTTCATTTCTTCATTCATTCTCTTCTCCAATGGCGGACGATTCAATTCAGCGGCCATCATCCTCACCGTCAACGGCGGCGCAACCAGCTGCTTCAATAGGACACTCAGTGAAGCGCTTGTCGGTCGTGATTTCTTGCGCGAGGATGTGATATTTGTACTCGTCGTCCGCTTGTGTTGCAACTTTTGCAAATGAAGAATGGTGATAAGGAGTGGGGAGAGTTCTGGTCAGTGTAGATTATGGGGAGAGAGAGTGGGGTGGGGGAGGAGAGAGACAGAGAATGTGGGAGAGGTGGGGGTGGGTCTAATTTTTTTTTAATTTTAATCAAAATTAAAGTCTATTTATGAAAGTTAACGGAATCCTAACGGAAATTTAGTAGTAATGGCATTTAGGCTAACGGCAGTGACTCTGGTGGCATCTCAACTAGCTCGAAAACGAGGAGGGTACCCGAGGAATTAGCCCTAACCACAGGGGTACCTCAGAAAATATCACTTTATTTTTTATTTAAAGATGTTCCGCGTCTCTTTTAGCTAATGTTTTACATTTGCTCTCTTTTGACAATAACTTTTTAGAATTCGTCTTTGTTGGCTGATCGTTAATCGTCTTATTTCTAGTAGTGTGTTTTCCATCTTATGCCTTTTCTCATGATTTCGCGTTGTGCCATGATTTTTCTCCAATTAACGAAATTAGCTGGTTTAGGATTATATTCAAATAGGGTTTTGGTTTTGAGATATTTTCCTGACTATGGTAGCCCATAGGCCATAGGATGCTTAGATCACTTATTACCTTCCAAGCAAGCATAGCTAGAAACGCTCGATTGAGAGGCGAGGTTTTCCTGAAACCTAAACCACCAACACTCTTGGGGGTGCAGATTCTATCCCAGGAGATTATAGGTATAGTAAGCCATTTTTCTTGGGTGACTAGTTCCAAAAGATCATTTTGTGAAATGTGTTAATGACCGTAGCTGTACTGGTTTGGAGCAAGGTGGTAGAAGGAGTGTAATTCGGGATTGCTTCCAGGTTACACTGGAATAACTTTAGTTTGCCTGCCTTTATAGGAAACCTGCTTCCCATAGTTTGACTCGTTTCTCGGTTTTAACTAGGAGAGACATGGTATCCATTATGGGCGATGTGCACTAAAGTGAACTCTTAAATATCTTCATAGACAGGCTTTGAGGGTCATGTTGAAATGACTTGCTAGGATTTGTTATTTTGAGCTGGGTAGTGCTTTAGATAAGATGATGGTTGATTTGTGAAAGTTCACTAGTTGACTCGATGATTTACAAAAAGCATGAATTACTATCTCAAGGTTAGTGCATGTTGTTTTAGTCGCTTTATAGAGGAGGACACTATCATCTACGAATAGTAGGCCGAGGATTTTTATGGTGTTGGGGCATAATTGGAATCTATCCCGCTGGATTTATCTTGTGACTGTAGTTTTAATAGCCAAATGAAACTTTCTATTCAAATAAAAAAAGGTACGGGAAAAGAGGGTCACCCTGACGAAGCCCCATGGTGGGATGGAACCAGGTAGTTAAGTTTCCCTCCACAACAACTCCAAGACACGTGTCATCAAATAGAGATGACACCTCAATAAGGTTTCACTTGGTTTGTTTGATATTTAGGTAAAAAATGAAAATGAGGCCATATATCGAACAATTACTACCAGTATAAGAGTATTGATCAGTTTGGGCACAGATAAATCCCCTATTAGGGGAAAATGTTGTAACCCAACCAATGGGTCCACGTGGACCCCAAGGAAAACGCCAAGTGGTAAAAGGAATAAAGTTTCCTAAAAGAGAATATAAGGAGAATGAGAATAAAACTCTCCTACAAGGAGAAATATTCTTTCATTTACCAGAAAATCTCATTATTGAACAAATTAAGAATAATCAGGCCCAATAACTTAAAAAAGGTTACAGATGCTTGGCTATGCTCTCCTAGCCAATTATCATTTGTACCACATGGTACACTAAGATTGCATAGCCAATTAGAAGCCTCCATTTAGGGTGACATCATTTGGAAACTCTCAAAAACCAAACACTATAAATACTCTGCCAAAATCTATACTCATAATTCTCTTACATACCTCACCTGATTACTTACTTAAGCTTCGAAGGGGGAACCGCCAACCAAATCTACGGGTTGGTTTTATGATCCCCCATATTTTTGAGTTATTTAATTAAATAGTTTTATTCATTTTTGAAGTACTAAAACTAATAAAAAATTAGTATTTTCAGTAAAAGGGTATTTTAGTAATTTCAGCAAGAAGATTATTTTGGTCTTTTCACCAAAACTTAGTCTTTTTCCACTATAAAAGGAGGAATTAGGGTTTCCTCCATCATTTACTAGCCATCATCTTCACAAGAAGCAATTAGACTTTCTCTTTTTCTCTCTTCTCGCTCAACCCCTAGTTTTTATTCTCCATCAATTCCTCCATGGATTCAAGTTCTAATTTAGTTTTTTCCATTGATTTTTGTAGGAAGATCACTCAAGCATCAAAGTGAAGCAAAGGGTTTTTATTTTTCTCCCTTTTCTTTCTCTTTTATTCCTTCGTTTTTCCGCCCTTTTGTCTCCCCTCTTCCTTCGATTTTTGCAGCAGCCAAGTTGTGGCTTCTGGACGGCGAGTGACCCTACCGCCACTGCCAGTCGGCAAGTGGTGCTGGTGGTCCTCGCGGTGGCCTTTCGTTTGCGTTTTATTGTTTTCGTTGTGTGGTTTTTGGAACCACACACAAAATTTAAAAAATAAGTTTTTATTATTATTATTTTATTAATTAGTTTATTTACTGCTGTATTTTAATTAATAAATAGTTAGTTTTTATGAGTTTTAAGCAATAGTTTGTATTGGGCTTTGTCTACTAGTAATGGTTTTCAAGTTTTATGATTCAAAAGAGTTTTTAGAGTGTTTTAAAATAAAATTCAGATTTATTATCACTATTTAAAAGCTGATTTTTATCAATGAGTAGTCTTGAATTGTTTGTTTTTAAGTACAAATTATTAGTACTTTATTATTGGTAGGTTCCAAGCATTATTAAAGCAATTGAGGCTTTTGTTTGGTGATTCCATTGTAGTTGCAAGGTACCTACACTTTGACCTTTGACCTTAGTGGTTTCTAAGGATTATTTGTTGAGCATGAGAAGTAAGGAGAGGCTCATGCCTTAATATTGTTTGAGGTTTATGTTGTGAACATAGAAAAGAGACTAGGAATGGAACTTTTGAGTTATTCCTGTCATTTGCGAAGTATGTTATTGATGTTCATTGATTTTGAGCATGAGTAAAGTTTATTTATGTTTTTCTTGAAGCTATGGCTTGCATTAGTATATATTGAGCAAGGTCTCATGAGTAGTTTATTTTATTGAGCAAGGTATCATGAATAGTTAAAGTTATTGACCAAGGTCTCACTAGTAGTTAAAGGTATTGGGCAAGGTCCCACAAATAGTTAACCATTGAGCAAAGACTCAATTGGTTGGATCATGGATCCTTAAGAAATAAGAAAGGACTCAAGGAGTCATTTAAGTAAGAGGTTGAGCAAGAGCTCGAAAGAATAAGAATTGAGGTTATTTGTGATACTTGTTTGTTATTACTTATTAAAGAAAGATAAGAAATTAATTTATATGCTTATATGTTATTAATTGTGTGTGTCTCACGTATCGGACTTTGGTAATAAAACTCTTAGGTAGGATCTCCCATGAGTATTGAACATAAGGGGGAGTTAGTGTGTAATTATACTCCTGTATTGGCATAGCATGACGATGCTATTGCTTCTATTGTATCAAGAAAGATTTATGGAATTCCAAATTATCAAGAAGGTTAGCGAGTGGACTAGGTGTCACTCATAGTGTCTCTGTCGAGATGTTGAGTCTAGGGGCTCACTCTCACTCTCTCTTTCGTTTCACTAACAAGACTATACTTCTCGAGTCAAGTTACTTAAAGTTGATGAAACTTTACTTTATTACTAAGAGGTGTGGAATCTCTTACACAAGAAATAGTATCCCGTGTACTACTCCAAGTGGAGGACTGTTCTCGTTCATTGCCAATATATATTATTAATGAATTTAGTTAGTTTAGTTTTTGTTGTTGCATATAGAATCATGTGAAGAGCAAGTCAAATTATTTGAGGATTGCATATATTATTATTTATTGCATTAGCTTAGCAGTGTTATGTGCTCAGCGTTGCTGATTTATGTGTTTTATTTGTTTTTGTTATTGTTTTACCTCAATGACCCTGTGACGACCCATTCATGAATGTATGTGTGAATGGCGAGCAGATCTTAGTGGTTGAGTTTCAGGTACATGTGTTCCTGTGCATGGGGAGCATGAGCATCAAGATGGGAATTTTAGTGCATAAACACTTATTTCAATAAAGTTATTTTGGTTTATGTTTGTTTTAAATAAGGAACTATTATGGGGTAGCTCCTGAGTTGTTAACTCATTTATTGAATTTTATATTTCGATTTTATTAAAGTATTTCAAGTTATATTTTAAAAGACTTCCGCTATATTCTCTGTTTAACCTTGCGTATTATCATGCGTGGCGTAACATATCTGCAGTTTCTCTGTTTTATAGAGGTTTGTAAATGGGGGGATTGTGGGGGTGTAACAGGTTTAGTAAAGCATATTTGCACAAGTCTCCACATCTCTCCCGCTAGAACTCATCAACAAAAAGAGAGATCAGCTTAAACGTTTTTAAGCCATCATTGCCCAATGACATAAACTCCTATCAGACCATGTCCTCATCAATTTGATAAAGGCAATCCCTATTTCAAACCATGACATGGATAACACACCTATTTGGGGCTTCACCCCCAAGGTCTTTTTCTTATCAAAGTAGCAAGTTTAGTATCAATACCGACCAACCTAAGTTTGCCTTTTGATATGATATACCTCCCTAAACTGCAAATTTTCCTTTAGCAAATCTATAAAAATGAAATTGGAGTTAGAAGTATTTTGCACAAACGACGTGTTTTACCTATTAACCATGATGGGCTACGCAATAGCAACAGAGGAAAAAAATCGATCACTCTTCTATTTGTAAAATCACTAAGTCACTTTATAACTACATGCCAGATATTGGCGATACACATACTTTTCTCCATGTCGTTGAAGCACCTACTCGTTCTGTTAAGAGGAAATGATTTTCTCCTCACTCACTAGACTTTCCTTATATGGAGTTTGTGGAAAAAAATAAATACCACTATGTAATCCCCGTAATTTTATGAATTCTATAAATATATATTTAAAGTATATTTATAATCATTTAATTATTTATTTCATTTAATTATTTAAGTGTTGACTATTTTGAAAGTCAAATGATTGTTTAAACGTTTTAAATAATAATTAATATATATTGGGTTGGATTTTAAGTATTGAATATTTTATTAAAGGTTTTGGGTTGTGTTTAAAATGATTTTTAATTTTGGGTGGAGGAGCCCAAATCGTTTACTTAAGTTTGATGATCAACTTAAGCCCAAACCCAATCCTAAACCTATTCACCCTAGGTTCCTATGCAAACCTATAAATACCTCCCCCAACCCCAAGTTTGCACACTTATTTTCTCTCTTTTCTCTCTGTCAATTGGCAACTTCCTCTTTCTTATTCTCTCCCTCGTTTTGCGTGCCACCGTGCACCACCACCCCACACTCCCCTTCCGTTTTCCGACGAGGCACCACAACACCCTTCTCCCCTTTGTGCGTATGTGCAGCAGCAGCCACACACCCTCACTTCTCTCTCGTCTTCGCCTACCAGCAATGACGCGCAGGAGCAGCCGCGGGTAACTGCCACGCGCCACCGCAGGCCACACGCCTCTTCGCGCGTTTCCCTCTTCGTGTTTTCCGGTTTTACGTGGTTTCCTTTGGTTATTTATTAACCCTTAGCCTTTATTTAATGTGTAATTATGGTTTTAATGTTAAAGTTGTAAATTTTATGAGTTTTAATATGTTTTATAAATACAGATGGAAAATTTATTGTTGAAGTAATTAAAAATTTGATCTTTATTAGTTATGAATTTGAGTTATAATTTCAGATTTATTATTTTATATTTAAAATGAGTTTTAAGTACGAAAACAACGGTTTTTGAAGTTTTTAAAGCCTAGACTTATAGTATTGATTATAGGTTGTTAAAGGTTAAAACTTTAATGTTTTTAAAGTATTTTAAAACGGGTTTTGAAGCATTTTAAAATAATTTATATTGTTGTGAATTAATTAGGATACTAATTCATTGTTGTGTTATTATTTTGGTAGGCAGAGATTTTACGTTAGGCAACTTCTAGAGTTTAAAGTGCCCTCTCACTCTGTCTACACAAGGTATGTATATGTCCTTTTGTGTTAGACTAGTATCATGACCGAAGGATTAGGATTATTTATAGTATCATGTATAGGGAACCCTTTTATGGTTCATACGTGGCTATTGATTATGGAATTACGTGTTGTTGAGCATGATAATTGCCTATGATGATTTTACACAATTGAATGGATGTTTGATTCAAGCATGTTGTTTGGGTATATATATGTTTTGATCCAGCGTGTGATGTGGATTAATAATATTTTATTATCGGATTATGGATTTTGGTATTGTTTCCCTTAATGGATATTTTATTAATTCTCAAAGTGCAAGGAGTTTGTGAGTAAGTTTAATTATTAGGGAAAATTAATATGAATAATCCAAACTATTGTCCATCTTCTAAAATTAATCCCACCTTTAGTAATTCTCAAAATAATCTCAAGTATTTAGGGTATCTTTCCCTATTAGTCCTTGGGAAAATGGTAACCTGATAAATAGGTTAATAATACCACGTGGCGCATTATGATTGGTCCATTTATTATATTTTTTAAATTATCAAATTAAAAAAAAACTTAAGAAATTAAAAACAAAAAAACATAAACTCACCCCACCCTCACTGCTACAACCATTCACTCACCCCCCATTGCCGCTCACTACCGGAACACCAGCCAGCACACCCCAGCCCCACTACCTTCCTGAAAATGCCGGCCAATCTCCACAGTTTCCCTTCCAACGCTGGCGGAACCCCACCCCCGACAAACGAAAACCAACCCGGCAAACAAACGCGATTTTTGAGGAGTGTTTGAAGGGGAAAGGGAAGGGTTTTGGGCGGCGTTTGCAAGGAAAGGGAAGGGTTGTGGTCAGCGTTGCAGGGAAAGGGAAGCGTTTTCGTTTTGTGGGTTGTAATTTTTGGGGTGGGGGTGGTTTTTTTAGGGGCGTGAGGTTGTTTGGGTAGTTGTCGAAAATTGGTGCCTGGAAATTGGTGGCCGTCGGAAATTGGTGGCTGTCGGAAATTGGTCGGCGTTGTATGGGAAGCGGTTGTTGGAAATTGGTGGCTGGGAAGGGGAAGGGAAGGTGGTGGTGGTTGGGAAGGAGAGGGGAAGGGGTGGTAGTTGGGGTGGAAGGTTTTAATTTTCTTTTTATTTCATTTTTACTTTTTTGGCCAATGTTAGTATGACACATGGCATTAGTAACCTGTTTAACAGGTTCCAAGTCAAGTGGGATTGTTTTGGGAAGGGTGTGTGATAGTTGGAATTATTTTGAGAATAATTGAAGGTGGGATTAAATTTGGAAGATGGGCTATAGTTTGGATTATTACTGTTAATTTTCCCTAATTATTATTGATTATTATTACTACTTTGAAAAGACCAAGGGCTTTGTAGAGTATGTATATATAGTGTCATTGGACATTCGATTGTTGATTTGAGTCAACAAATAAAATTGGAGGATTATTATTGGTCATTTGGAATTGCCTGATCACTTATTTAATCTTAATTGTTAGAGTCCCACATCGAATAACTTATTAATTCTTAAAGTGGAAGTGAATAGCAATAGCTTTAGACTTGTGCACGTTTGAAGTTCTGGTCTAGTATGAGTTCGAGTACATGGTGGTAACCCATGGCTTTTCTTGGTGTCGGATTGATCATCATACCCTATTTTATTTTAGAGGTTCCTCGATATCGTTGGTCAAGGGATTACGGAGTCGTGCCTGTAATTCGTCTTCTATTTTGAAGACTGGTTTGATTGGACAACTCGATCCATTGTCTATTCAATTTACTAAATAATTACCATGTTATATGTCTTGTGGAGTCAAGCCTTATTTTACGAGTTGACGTCTTGAGTTATCTTTATTTATCATGTTTGGTTATTCAATAGTATCATGTTTTATTATATTTATGTATGTACTCATCTTTGATAATTACGTGCTTTTTTGTGTGTCGATCATGGCTGTACCTATTGATCCTGTGATGACCCATTTTTGGTGAGCAAATTTCAATTGAGTATTTTCCAACAGGTTTTAAGCTATGATGCATCGTCAGTATTAGTCATTAGGGATTTGGGAAGCATTGATGAGAGATCGCTTGTTTACTATTATTGCTTCTTACATTTACGTTACTTCTAGTAAGTTGTTTTATGGATTATTCATTTTAAATGCTTTAAGTTGCTTTTGTATTATCCTTTGAGGTTTGGATAGGGATTTGACAATTACTATGTTTTAAGTATTTAATGAAGTTTTATTTAATGTTTTTCCGCTGCAAAACTCTGCGTAAGCTGATACGTTTTCACACGGGCGACAATGCCTTGATAATTCTCTATTTTGGTTAAGAAAACAGGACTAGGATTAGTGTCGAGGCCGATTTAAATTGGGATTCCGTTACCACTACCCTAAGAGGAAAAATTTACCATGCTTTCATGAGGAAGCAAAAGGTTCAACAGTTCATCAACGTTAGAGTATGTCTATTTCTGAGTACTACAACAAGTTCATAGCTTTGTCTAAATTTGCACCTGAGGTAGTTGCCACTGAGGAGTTGAAAGCTCAGAGATTTGAGTAAGGTTTGACTGAGGAAATTAAATTGGGGTTAGGAGGTGAAACCTTTACATCCGTAGATGTTGTGTATGGGCAAGCTGCTCATATCTATGGAATGCAGACTAGGCGTGACAAGAAGAATGTTGCCCTAGGAGACAAGAGGAAAGATTTCCAAGCTAGTGGAGGTCAAGGTAGTTTCAAGAGGAACAGGAATGGAAATAGAAATTTTCAGAACAAGAATGGTTAAAGGTCTACTAATGGGGCCAAGCCTAAGAGGACTTACCATTGTAAGAGATGTAACAAGAACCACCCTGGTAAAGACTGTAAGGGAGATCTGGTTACGTGCAATTACTGTCAGAAGAAAGGACATAGAGAGTTCGAATGCTTTATAAAGCAGAATCGTGAACAAAATGTCAATGAAGGCAATGGTCAGTCAAGATCTGGTTATAATCAAGCTAGCAACCAAGGACCGAAACCTTTGGGGTCGTAAAAGGGTTAAGGAAGCTACACTAAGCCTGTGAATGGAAGCAACAACAACAACCAGGGTAAGGCTCCAGGGAAGCTGTTCGTTATGAGCCGTACTGAATCTGAAAAGTCCGCTGATGTAGTTTCTAGTACTTTTTCTATCAACTTCACTGTAGTTAAAGCATGATTTGATTCTGGAGTGACCTATTATTTTATTTCGTCGTCTGTTGCTAAGAATTTAGGTCTAGTAGAGTTTGAAGTCGTTGATTTTCCCATTAGTATTCCTAACAGAGAAGTTGTAAAGTGTACTAAGATGTTTAGAGACTTACCTTTGAAGATAGGAGGTTGTACTTTTTGCTCTAATCTCATAGAATTCAATTTGGGAGATCTAGATGTTATTCTAGGAATAGACTGGCTAAGTTCTTATAAAGCCAAGATAGATTGTGAAGCTCAGAAGGTAGTTTTGAAGAGTTCTTCAGGGAAGTCGATTTCGTACCGACGTTTTGGAAAATCTAATAGTTTTGATAAATATATTTAAAGTATATTTATAATCATTTTAATATTTATTTCCTTTAATTATTTAAGTGTTGACAATTTTAAAAGTCAAATGATTGTTTAAACATTTTAAATAATCATTAATATTTATTGGGATGGATTTTAAGTATTGAATATTTTATTAAATGTTTTGGGTTGTGTTCAAGGGCAGAGGGGAGGGGGGCAGGGGGCGGCGGCCCCCACAAGAATTTCAGATTTTTTTTAATAGGTTTTTTTAAAAAAAGTTGTGCTAGATATGTTGTACAGCAACTCAATAACACTACCTAAAAAGCTCCTAAATAAAAGCCTAAAAATAGTAAAGGTAAAAAGCAAAACCTACAACTAGAAGGGCTAGTAAATACATGATACATCACGTCATATAACAGCAGCCAGCAACAGCTATAAGCATATAAGCCTATACTATTTCCTAAATTCCCAAAGTCAAAATCCCAAAACCCCAGTGCAATTTACTCTTGGTCTGCGGCACATTGTGTCCAATTGAATAATCTTGATTAATTGTAAAATCTAAACAATTCAAGCTCTTGAATATAGCATCACGTCGTCTACGTCTGCGTCTGCGGATTGCAATTTACTCCTATATCTGAGATTAATTAGTTTTCAAGGTATGTTAATTTTACTTTACACATTTTAGACTTTAATCTTTTTATAGAATTGTGTTAATATGATATTTAAATTGTTATTGTCTTTGTTAGTTTGCATAGATGTGTGTTTAATATTTCGTATCAAAGAATCTTCTAATTAGATAATGAATTTAAAAAATTCATGTTAATGGGTAACAAGAAAATATCATATTTTTTCAAGAAAAGAAATCATGATAGCATTGACGCTAATATTTCAACTAGTCTAAATAATCATGCTGAAACAATTGAACCTCAAATTGAAAATACAATTCCAAATGTTGAAAAAGCTAATCATATGCCCGATGGTGATCCATTTTTTGAAGAACCCATGACAAAAATTCCTCGAACTGAACCATCAACTAGTGTATCATTTTTAGAGCGTGATGCAGGGAATAGAAAATCAATTTGGGATTATCCATCACATGAGCATACGAACATTCGTTTAGCTTATCTTAACGAGGGTCCATACCAACCTACATTATGAGAATCCGTGTGGATGAAAAACGACGTCGATTTCAGATTTCATGGTATGGACAATTTAACATTTCAACATTGTCCATTGAGAGGCCAGGATGAAAGCGTAGACTCTGGTAATAGGGGAAACTTTCTTGAATCTCTGAAAGCTATTGCCCACTATAGTAAAGAGGTGAATGATGTTATATTGGAAAATGCTCCTAAAAATCACTTGGAAAAAGCATCAATAGCTGCTGGCTTAAAAGGGCCATTTGTTGCGTATCACGAGACGCAGCTATTGAAGGCGCAGCTACTGTCCATAAACAGTAGCCGCACACCTGAACGCATCAAAATTCTATTCATTAGTTGCGGGCTATAACTTAGGCCCGCAGCAAAAGGCGTTTGTAGCTGCGGGCATTACACTTGAGCACACAGCAAATCTTTATTTTTTTTAAAAAAAAAAATTCTATACGGTTTCAGCCAAACACTACATTGCTGATATTGATGAATAATCACATTGATGATACTGATGATATGATGATTCCAAGTGATTTCAAATTTGCACAAAAGACAAACAAGTAACAGGTGCTGCTCATTTATGGCATTTCTCAATTTTTACAATAAGTATTACATTTTAACAAATGTAGGAAAGAGGAAATAATAAATTATGGTAGATGGACATATACAACTGAAAGAATAAATAGCTAATACCTATATCTCAAGAACATCATAAGCTGTATTTTAGCGTGAGCATCCCAAAATAAAATTGCAGCGAAGTGCGTTGAATACCAACCTCAATATCTGATGTAATCTTAAAATTTTATCTACAACGTATGTAAAGCTTCCTCGATGCACAGTGAAAAGCTTTGCCATCCACGGGTGTCTCTTCAATCTGCACAGTGAAACTTTTTTCAAGTTATGAATGGGTGACTCTACAACGTATAACCAATCCACAACAATTAACGAATGGGTGACCTCTCACGGGTTATATTTCAAATAGTTCGGCTGTAAATTTCCTTTTAGTTCTAACACCTTTCATCTAGAAGGGACAAAGTACATCCTCTAAGATAAATTTACCTCATCAGGTTCATCATCTGTTGGATCATTCATTGGTACATCCTCTCTAGAGTGGCCATGTTGTGATCTTCTAGGTGAGCTCTGGTGAGCATCAATGTCGTCATAGCTACGTCCTGCAACAGGGGCTTCTGTAGAAAGTTGATCAGTGTGTGTTCCCTAGCCCAAATTGCTGATCTGCACCATGGCATCTGCCAAGCTGTCAAACAAGTAGCAAACAAAATTTATTTAGAAAAATGCAGGAAGTATTTAGTAAAGAAAATTGCCATCACAAATCTTCAATGTTTAATAAAACAACCACCTTAGTACCCAACAATTCCTAATAAAAGACAGCAGGAGCCAAGCATCTGAAACCTTAGCTGTCAAAAAGGCAAAAACGAGATAGAATAAAAATGAAGTTGAATAATGGATGTGACAATAAGTTGAAGTGCATAGCCAAAAGAAAAATGGCTGGAGTCTGGAGTATGATAATAAGTAATACTTATTTCACATTTTGGACTTTGGTGGATTAAATATGAAAGGTGAGATAGATGACGGTTAAAGAAATAAAAAAAAATAAGCAGGCAAGCAGAGTAGAACATGCGACAATAGGTGATAACCAACAATAGGTGATCGATAAACAACTTACTTTGCCAAGCATAGCATGCTTTCCTGGTAAGATCACTGACAGGCCTGTGCTACTACTAACACAATTGAAAGTTGGGTTACTAGACTGTGATTGTGGCTGCTGTTCTGGGGTTGCCTTTGAATTGACAGAATTCTGCACATTTGCTGCTAAATTGACACGACCCCGATCTTTCATTGGACTTGGTGGAGGATTACAACTTTTTTTCCTGCACAACACGAACCATTAATCAGAAACTACACACATACAATTTGTGCAAGCATATAACAATTATGCCGTTCACGGACAACTCGACTCGAGCACCGGTGCTAGATGTATAAACTCATGCAATATAAATTAAAGCAAATTGACACAATTAAACACAAAATAGCAAATTCCATACACTAAAATTGGAAGAGCAATGTACCTACTGATGAATTTAAGGGAGTGGAAGCAATCCTTGGTCCTCTTTCACAAACACTTTTACTCCTTGGAAACTTCAAACTTGTGCGTGTAACACAACTTTTCCTAACCAAAGCAGGACTCTCACCTTTTGTTTCCAACTTAGAAGACAATAAAGAACCTACAAAAGAAGAATCAGAGACTTAATATAAAACACATGCTTAGGCCATAGATCCTTTAGAAGCATTTAGATGTACTTATTTACATATTTGGAATTAGGGCTTCACAAAGATTCCCAGCATTGGCAAATCCATTGTCACATGTCATTTGGTAGGATAAAACTTTTGGTGCAGGCATGTCAAAATAGACCTAACAATACCTTCTAAGAGCTAATTAGAACTACACATTGTACACCATCTTAGATCCTACCCACCTAAATTGACTTCTTGCTTCAATGTCTCCCATAGCATACTGCAGAACAACATTTCAGACTGTTTCTGCCTACATTGCCGTCAACTAATGAACACATACAACTAATGAACACAACTAAGCAGTGATGCTTTATAGTTCTGGAAGTTACGATATCAAATATCAGCTCTCTTTCCACAACTAAGCATTCATCTATTTTGAAGTAGTTAGGAGTATCGAAGAGTAATCTTGTGATTAATTGTGCAAATTCAGGCATGGAAGAAAAAGTACAAGTTTATCGTAAGAGAAACAAAAAAGCCATATATAGGTCAAGTAATAACAAAAGGAACCAATGGACACTTTAATCGACACTATTGTTTTGTCCTGGAAAGGGAATTAATCGATATGCATGTGATAGATAACCTCAATAAATAGAATATTAGGGAAAGCTTATATCAACATTGTAAACAGGCCCAATATCTAATTTGAAGGGACATTTCTCCTTGACCGCAGTTTCAAGTTCGGAAGTGCTTTTAAAAGATTGAAACCGCAAATATATATCACTATCCAATGTGAATAAATATTCCCTTCTGCGAGGAATGGCAACGGGTGGGATTTGGGTCGGGCATCCATCACCCGATTAGACCATCACCCGCATCCATCCATCCACCACCCGCGGGTGAACCGGGTGGACAGGGTGATCATCCATTTAAGATAATTGAACGAGAAAAGTTAAATCAAACTTGCAAAATTACAATTTATATATTAACTTCATGTCAAATTAAGATAAGTTTAGTTTATGGAAACATGTCGATAGTAATCAAAAGGGACAATTATTATACTAATGTTAATAAAATGATAGATTTTTAAGAAAATGTAAGAAATGGGTGATGGAGCGGGTGATAAACGGGTGATGGGTCGGGTGATGGATGAAACTTTCTCACCCTAATCCATCCATCACCCGTTACACATTCACCAGTCACCCGTCCATCATCCATTTAACTCGGTTTTTCACCCTTTTATTTTTTTCGGGTGGAGCGGATGATGGATCATCCATTGGATATTGTCACTTCTGCCAAAGCAAGACTGATCACATACTGGGTGTTTTCCATCTACCACAATGCATAAAAGTAACATATCAATAAGTTATACTAACAACAGTTGGCAATTCAGCGTCACACTCGAACTATAATCTTAGTTACTGATTTACCATTTCCATACGACATCAATTTGAAGATATACGAGTCGGAAACAGCTTTGCTAAAATTACAAACAGACATAACTGAGAAATCTATAAAAAGAAATAACAAGTAAAATTTATGAAAAGTAACGAGCCTACCACAATAGACTTTGAGGTAACTAGCATTGAAACAATTAGGATTTTGAGCTTCCGGACCATCAATTCACATGTCATTTCTTCTTAATACTTTCTTCAATTGATTTCTCTAAAAACAGAGAGATTCCACATTTCGTTCTTATTTTTCTTCTCGCACTCAAGCAGTGAATGAAAATTCCAGAATAAGGAAGCTCCAATAACAACAAATCATCAACAACACTAAAATCACAATCTCTGCATAGCAAACAAACATATAATCATATTACATCATTGAATCGTAAACGCATATTCAAATCTTATAAAACAAACACAACACGAGTCAACAAAATTGAAATATCTAATTAGGTTAAACACACACCACAATCATAACAAAACAATCCACAATCGAGGGAGATAGAGAAGAGATTTATACCAAAATAAGATCGAAAAGGATATTTTGGTCAACTTTAAAAAATTCAGCAACCCAGCTCTTGAGCTCATCATCAGCAGTGGAGTTAAAAGAAGAACGATCTTCAACTTCAACGTGTTCGTCGACTTCGAAATTCTCGCCATCGGAGTGATGATCTTCTTTGTACGAAGAGAAAACCATTGATGAAGACTGAAGAAAAGAAGAGTTGGGGAAGAGAAAACCTAGCTTAGCTGTAGATCGGCAGAGAAAGAGAAAGAATGATGTTGTGGGCCGCGCTTTCTATTTTGTTTCTTAAATGGATTAACTAGCTTAGTTGCGGGCCTTTAATGGACCCGTCTCAAAATGGAACCCAGCTATGAAATGTTGGGAAATTTTCTACGGGCCTTAACCGAAGCCCGCCTCAAAACGTAACTTAGCTATGGGCTTTCTCTGAGGCCCGCAGTTAAAGAATACTAGCTACGGGCTGTTCACCTAGTCTGCCGCTAATGGGGTGCAGCAATAGCTATTTTTTCCACTAGTGAATGCTTCATACACTTCTCCTCAAATACAAAAGGAGATTTTATCCATTTATGCTAGTAGAGTTCGAGATGTGATTCGTCAGGAGATTGGTGATCAGAAGTTTTGTATAATTGTTGATGAATCAAAAGATATATCTAAAAAAGAGCAAATGGCCATTGTTTTGAGATTTGTTGACAAGGACTATTACAGACAGGAACGTGTTTTTGATTTAGTCCATGTTTTAGAGACTAATGCTTTAACTTTAAAAAATGCTATTGAAGATTGTCTCTCTAGACATACTTCGTCTATTCAAAATATTCGAGGACAAGGTTATGACGGGGAAAGTAATATGCAGGAGAATGGAATGGTCTGCAAGCTCTAATTCTGAATGATTGCAAATATGCTTATTATGTGCATTGTTTTGCTCAGAGACTCCAATTAGCATTAGTAGCAGCATCAAGGGAAGTTATTCCTGTTCATCAATTTTTCTCTAAACATACAATGATCGTCAATATTGTCACTTCTTCTGCAGACATGAGCAGTTACAAGGTGCTCATGTAGCTGAATTAAAAAGATTGATGGAACTTGATGAACTGGAAAGAGGAAGAGGATTGAATCAGGTTGGGACTGTGAAGCGAGCTGTGGATACTCGTTAGGGTTCCCATTTGAGTTCTCTTAGGAGTTTGAGGAAGATGTATAAGGCTACTTGTTCTGTTTTGCAACTCATTATAAACGATGGGAAAGGTACTCAAAGAGGAGAGGCGGACAAAGCTTATGATGACATAACATCTTTTCAGTCTGTCGTTGTTTTACATACCATGGTGGAATTACTAGAATTGCCGAATATGGAAGCTCATTATACTTCTGGTCGAGGTAGATTTCGACAACCAAAGGATCGAGTGACAAATAAACATTATTATCGAGTAGATGTGTTTACTACAATTGTAGATTCTCAAGTACAGGAGTTAGATGATATGATTGAATTACTTGCTCTTAGTTCAAGTTTGGACCCCAAGGAAAACTTTTAACAATTCAACATTGAAAATATTTGCAAGCTTGTGAAGGACTTCTATCCAAACGATTTCACAGATCGAGAAAGGATCCATCTAAAATATCAGTTACAATTATTTAAACCTGAGAAAGAAGATCATTTCGAGTTACAAAATCTCCATTCAATTTCAGAACTTTGTCAATGGTTAGCTAAATCTAGAAAAGAAGCAGTGTTTAATCTTTTAGACAGATTGATTCAATTAATTTTGACACTTCCAGTATCAACAGCAACATCAGAGCGTGCATTTTCATCTATGAAGTTCATAAAAACCACATTCCGTAACAGCATGGCAGATGACTATTTGACAAATTCTTTGATTGTGCATACGGAGAAGGAAATTGCTCAAAAATTTAATTTGGATTCAATAATTGATGAATTTGTAGTGATGAAAGAGCGTCAATCGTTATTCAAAATTTGAAATAAGAAAGCATAGCATGATATGAAATTTTACATATTATTAGTTTTTGGTTATGGGTATATGATTATTGGACTGTAATAATTTTTCATAAGTCAAAGTTTTTTACTACGTTGGACATTAATGAGTTTCGCCCCCTCACCCTTGAAATCCTAACTCCGCCACTGGTTGTGTTTAAGATGATTTTTTAATGTTGGGTGGAGGAGCCCAAACCGTTTACGTAAGTTTGATGATCAACTTAAGCCCAAACCCAAAGCCTAAACCTATTCACCCTAGGTTGCCAAGCAAACCTATAAATACCTCCTCAAACCCCAAGTTTGCACACTTCTATTTTCTCTATTTTCTCTCTCTCAACCGGCGCCTTGCTCTTTCTTTTTCTCTCCCTCGTTTTGCGTGTCGCCGTGCACCACCACCACACACTCCCCTCCGTTGTTTTACGGTGAGGCACCACAACACCCTTCTCCCCTTCGTGCGTGTGTGCAGCAACAGCCACGCACCCTCACTTCTCTCTCTCTCGCCTTCGCCCACCAGCAGCCGCGCGTGATTGCCACGTGCCACCGCAGGCCACACGCCTCTTCACGCGTTTTCCTCTTCGTGTTTTCCAGTTTTTTGTGGTTTCCTTTGGTTATTTCTTAACCCTTATCCTCTATTTAGTGTTTAATTACGGTTTTAACGTTAAAGTTGTCTATTTTATGAGTTTTAATATGTTTTATAAATAAAGCTGGAAACTTGATTGTTTAAGTAATTTAAAATCACATTTTCATTATTTATGAATTGGAGTTATAATTTAATATTTATTATTTATATTTAAATTGAGTTTTAAGTATGAAAGCAATGGTTTTTGAAGTTTTTAAATCCTAGATTTATAGTATTATATTATAGGTTGTTAAAGGTTGAAACTCAAATTAATTATATTGTTGTGAAAAATTAGGATATTAATTCATTGTTGTGTTATTATTTTGGTAGGCGGAGAATTTACTTTAGGCGACTTCTAGAGTTTAAAGTGGCCGCTTAGTCTGTAAACACAAGGTACGTACATGTGATTATGTGTTAGACTAGTATCATGACCTAAGGATTAGGATTATTTATAGTATTATGTATAGGGAAGCCTTTTATGGTTCCTACGTGGCTATTGATTATGGAATTACGTGTTGTTGAGCATGCTAATTGCCTATGATGATTTTACATGATTGAATGGATGTTTGATTCAAGCATGTTGTTTGGGTATATTTATGTTTTAATACATCGTGTGATGTGGATTAATATTATTTTATTATTGGATTATGAATTTTGGTATTGTTTCCCTTAATTGAAATTTTATTACTTCTCAAAGGTCGACGACTTTGTGAGTAAGTTGGATTATTATTTGTTATTATTATTGTACTACTTTGGAAATATCGAGGGCCTTGTATGGTACGTATATTTATTGTCCTTTTACATTCGATTGTTGATTTGAGTCAACAAATAAATTTGGAGGATTAATTATTGGTCAATCGGAATTGTTTGGTCACTTATTTAATCCTAAGATAAAATAGGTATATTTGTTGTATCCATGTTATGTGTTGGTTGCTTTGTTAGAGTACAACATCATCGAATAACTTATTAATAATTAAAGTGGAAGTGAATAGCAATATCTTTAGACTTGTGCACGTCTGAAGTTCGGACTAGTATGAGTTGGAGTACATGGTGGTAGCCCATGGCTTTTCTTATGGTCGGATTAATCACGGTACCCTATTTTATTTTAAAGGTTCCTCGATATCGTTGGCCAAAGGATTACGGAGTCGCGCCCTTAAATCGTCTTCTATTTTAAAGGTTCTTGGACAACTTGATCCATTGTCTATTCAATTTACTAAATAATAATCATGTTGTATGTATTGTGGAGTCAAGCCTTATTTTACGAGTTGAAGTCTTGAGGTATCTTTATTGATTATGTTTGGTTGTTCAATAGTATCATGTTTATTTTATTTACGTATGTACTCAGGTTTGCTAATTACGTGTTTTTCTGTGTGTCGATCATGGTTGTGCCTATTGATCCTGTGATGACCCTTTTTTGGTGAGCAGTTTTCAATTGAGTATTTGCCTAAAGGTTTGAAGCTATGATGCATCGTCAGTATTACTCATTTGGGATTTGGGAAGCATTGATGAGAGATCGCTTTCTTACTTTTATTGCTTCTTACGTTTACGTTACTTTTATTATGTTGTTTTATGGAATATTTATTTAAAATGCTTTAAGTTGGTTTTTATTTATCCTTTGAGGTTTGGATAATGATTTGACAATTATAGGGTTTTAAGTATATAATAAAGTTTTATTTAAGGTTTTCCGCTGCAAACTCTGAGTAACCCGATACGTTTTCACACGGGCAATAATACATTAATAATTCTTTGTTTTAGTTGGGAAAATATATGTTTTATAAAGAGGGAATTGTCACACTATTTTCGACCTAATTCCTCCTGACATCCTTAGAAATTCAGAACGACCCCACCTAGCTCACAATGAATGACATTGTCTCCTTATTCTTGATAGCACCCCCAATACATTCTCTCCTCGAAAGGACATTCCTTAACCCGCTTCCAGATTATTAACCCTAGCCCCAACAAAAGATGGCTCCTCTGTTTGGGCCCCCTAACCCCAACTTTATCATACTCCACTTTGATGGTTCGCTCAAAAGCCACTCTGTTGCGGCAATTGCGAGACCCCCATGGCAACCTAACATATGAAGCTACTTTTGATATGGGTTGAACCTCAGTTTTAGTATGTAGCAAAAGCGCCAACAATGCACAAAGAACTCCAAGCAGCTCTTAACTTAAAAGTTACAAAAAAAATTCATTGAACGAGACAACCTACTTGTCATCAACGTCCTTAATCAACTTTGGGCACCTTTGTGGAACATAGAAAACATTGATGAAGACACTATACTGCTACTGGGATGCTAATCAGACAACAAATTAGGCTGTTATCGTAGAACATGCATGCACCTTGTTATTTATAATATGTCCATTCCCCTATAATTGCTCTTTTTGAAGATCTCTTCTAGTAAATAATGGATTAGGTGTTTCCTTCATGCGGAGGGGAACCTAAAGCATTTCCATTTTTTCTTTACCAATTAATAAAAATTATTGAGATTTTTATTTGAACATACAATAAATTTTGAAAGACAATATATATTAGGGTCATATACAATCTATAATAAATAACCTCCACAATGCAACCATGTTCCCTAAAAAAACAAAATTTGGAAGAGTTTATGGTTTCTTCTCATGCTTTCCTCGTCTATGACTTTACGAAGAAAAAAGAAGACCGCTAGTTCGAGTTATGTCATTTTCTCCTTTCAAAAATTTCGAGTACCATTTTTGAGACAACTTAGGATGCCTTGTCAAATTTGAATCGCTGTAATCGACATAGTATATACCAAAGGTGAAATCAAAGCTGAACAATAGTTCATATACGTCCAAAAGTGACCACACAAAGTACCCTCTTGTATACGATCCATTTCTGCGAAAAACAAACATATAAAAAATAAAAGCTTCAATAAATTGATTGATATGATGAAAGCGATTACATTATAATCCATTCATTAGAAACATGAACATAATGGCCCTAACATGATGAATTAAATGGCTTGAAAACGATTACAGGATGAGAGATTTAAAGCTTTACTTGAATCAGTCCTTCAAATTGAAAAGTTATATTTGTATATATAGAGCGAGAATTAGTATCAAATAAAAATATTCTTAAAATGATGAGAAGGGTGAGAAATATTTTATGTGCATATTTTTTGAATTAAATGCGCATATTTGTTGAACTAAATGTTCAACTTTTTTTTATCATGTACATCATATTTTGACTAAATGTGCATTTTATCATTCTTGAGCATATACTGACAACTCGAGAACTGAAATATGCATATTCAATTATTAAAAAAATGCACATCCAATTCAAAAAGTATGCACATCGATTCTTCTCCCCCTTCTCATTTTAAGAATCTTCTCACCTTATCCCAACTCTCTCTCTCTCTCTCTCTCTCTCTCTCTTCTATATATATATATATATATATATATATAGGAATAGGAATAGGATCGGGTGAAAACTGTTTTCACCGTGAAAACCAGGTAAAGGGGGTACATGTGCATTCATTAATGGTTTTTGTAAATACTGACAACTTTAATATTAGCAACACAACTTTGATGTTAGAAGCACCCGTACCCTTAATGGTAATATGTACCCTTCTAAATCTTATAAGTACCCTTTTTCCCAATCAGATTGTAAGTTTTCAGTTTTCAGCAAAGTATAAGTTTTTAGCAGAACCCAACTCTATATGCATATACTTCATATATATATGTATATATATATATATTGTGCATATTTTTTGAACTGAATGTGCATATTTAACGAACTAAATGTTCAACCTTTCTATTATGTACATTTTTGTTGAACTGAATATGCATCTTCTCTTTACAGCTCGAAAAATGAAATATGCATATCTAGTTTAAAAAATATGCACATCTAATTCAAAACAATTATGCACATTGCTCCTTTTCACCCTTCTACATTAAGATCATTCTCATTGCATCCCGACTCCAGAATTAGGATCGATAAAAGGGTTCTTAAAATGAGAAGGTTGAAGGATTTTTAACCATATGCATTTTTGTTGAACTAAATTGCATCTTATCATTCCCGGGCATCTACTTATAGCTCGAGAAGTGAAATATGCATATCCAGTTTCAGAAATATGCACATCTAGTTTAGAAAATATGCACATCGATCATTCTCATTTTAAGATCCTTCTCACTGGATCCCAACTCTATATATAGGTACATATATAAGTGAAATTCAATTCACATAAGATCTAACCACTTTTTCTAATTTCAAAAATTCAAATAAGTCAAAGTTTGTTGAATGGCTTCCAATACATATTATTAGATGTCAGCAGTGCAATTCTAGGCCCAGAATCGATTGGACCGATGGTTCTGGAGCTGGAACTGGCCGGTCCAAATATAAGCACCCAATTGTCACTAGTCAAAATTTTGTGTAGTAAAATTTTGGACCTGATACCCACTGAGTACCCACCATATCACAAGCGATGCTGGTACAAATCTGATATGATTATCGTTTTAATCTTTTGTATAAAACATAGGAAATCAATCGTGTAAATATGTTTTTCATGGGAAATCAATTAACGTAAGCAGTTAGGTATTATTGATTTTTTTTTCATTTATCTTGTATAAATATATTATTTTTATTTAGATGTTGGATATTTCTTCGTTTTTTTTCGCTTTTCTTTGTTAAATATAAGGCTCACATGACTCTCTCAATATTACATCTCGAAAGAGATACATCGGAAATCATTTAGCGTAACCAATTAAGTAACATTGGTATGTTCTCTATTCCTCTTGTATAAATATTTTATTCCGATTTAGATGTTGTATACTTCTTCATTTTTGGTCAATGTATCTAGTGTGGATCTAAATTAAAATTATTATTTATTTATTATGATTTATTTTATCGTACGAGTTGACTAATACCTTAGTTTTGATTTGGAATTCTTTATAGCGTTTCTCCGTGAAGCCATACCTTAAACAAGATGATAGTCGTGAATTATGTTGTAATTTTATTTATTAATCATTATTTGTAGATTTTGGCCGGATATTTTTAAACTTTTAAGAGTATTTTGTAATTTCACTATATTTTTTATTAATAGATTACATTTTTAATTAAATATCCAAGTAGTTGCTATGGTATGGAGGTTTTGATATGATGATTGTTTTTTGTATTTTAGTCATATTGGAGAAACATGAGAGAGATTACATAGAGCATAAAAAACATTTACCCAGCTTTATGTTTCCCCTATTACGTTATAGGCGACAGGATAGCCTTATAACATATACCCTATTGTGTTGCCTATTAATAAAGAGGCGATGCATAAAATAGTATTTTTTTTGTCCAAAATATCTATCGTGACGACTCTTTCATTATAGGCGATGCAATATCTAATTATATTTGTCGCTTCTTAAATAGCAAGTGACGCATAATGTAGAATTTCCTTGGGTAAAAACGATCTATCGTGTCGCCTGCTTCAGATTGAAGTCGACACAATAGGTGTCCCCACCAACGGAGGTTGAGGCGACACGATAGCCTATTTAGAGGCGAATCCATAGGGTGCTTTTGTATTAGTTAGTAGTAGTTAAACAATGAAAACATTGTGCTCTTAAATGCCAACGAAAATCAGGTACCTGGTATTGGAATAGGTTCTCATCGGTTCCAACGCCAATTTTAGAAAGTTAAACGCATGTCAAGTCAAATTGGGATCACTCTCATAAGGAATGGGTACTCGGTGTAGGAACCGGTCCCAATTTCCAAAAATAAGAGCAGGTAACCAATTCCAATTCCTATGTTGCATATATGCCATGATTTATTTTTCTTAGAACTTTTTACATGAGGTATCAAAATCCAGCACACATTACATGATCAAGTAATAGTTAGTAACCCATTTCATAACTTATAGTAATCTTACCTCAAAGCATTAAGCACACTCCCAATATGAGCATGTAAGTATTCAACCCTAAAAGGATCATCTGTCGATGTATTATAATTTGCCGCTTGACCTACAAAAAATAATTGAATTGCAATTATTGTCTACTGCAAACTTACTTATAATTCATACATTTACTGAAAGGAAAGAAGGAACTAAAAAAATCACAAACCATTTTCGTGAATATAGATAAGAGGGTTGTCATAAACATCCTTAAAATGCTCCAGTACTCCTTCTAAACCCCATGGCTCATTAGGAAACATACCCTACGAGATCACCACTAAAACGTATGATACTAATAGTTCGAAATATAACCAATTGCAAAAGTGATATTCAGTAAATCATTAAATTTCACCTTTTCGTGTGCTCTCTTGGTGTTAGGAACTGCACGTACAGCTAGTATTAATTAGTATTGTATGTGAAAATATAACAAATGTTGTGTAATGTTAAACCATAATTGACTTGAAGTATAATATGTGCGAAACAAATGAGAGCGGAGGGTAAGGTAAGCTAAATACTTTCTTTATTCATCACTCTTCATGGCCAGACAACATATATTCAGGCCACGGAAAACTAAAAACATCTGGAAAATAAGTATCTCCGACATTAAGGGTGTTAGAATCATTACAATATCTTGGGATTACCTTGATATCATTACGATTGTGTACATAGTTAGATGTTTATACTTGGTAGGTTAGTCCTATAATAGTTGCTAGAATCTCTCACTTACTTTATTTTACTGTAGACTCTATTGTATAGATAGCCTATGTATTAGTGCTAATGACAATACAATACCTACAAAATTCTCTTACTCTGTATTCTCTTCATAACGTTAACATGGTATCGGAGCATTTACCAAAAATGCTTGCAAGCACAAAATTAATATAAAATACTTCTCTACACTATACAGACTTCTGCCATCCTTTGTTTTTCTCACAAAAATAGAGCCAAACCCTCATAACTCACCTCTCATCGTCTTATGGATGTCTAATTGATTAATTCATAATTTGTTTATAACATTCAGCAAATTCCAGATTCATCATCACCCATTAACGGGTTGCTCGCAATTCCTCTCACCCCGCCATTGCCGAACTTGTTTGCGAGCTCAGCACGACCGTCGCCGGAAGTCTTCTGATCCACCGTCGGTGGGTCTGTCACGCCATTGTCGGAAACTTCCCGTCAGTTTGGTAAGTTTCTATGACTTTCTTTGGTCAATTTACATACCATCTCTCCCATTCACCCTGCTTCAATTGAATTTCATTCAATTTTCTGCTCAATTGAACATTATTCCATTCAGGTTGTTTTCTTTATTTTTGGATTCTTCATAATTTTGTTGGACTTGATAATTATGGAGAAGTCGGATTTGAGTCAACCTATTAGGAACATCTTAGATGGTTCAAATTTTGTGTCTTGGTCTCAAGAGATTGGGATAACAAAAATCATCAAATTCTTACATGGATTAGAAACACTACTATTCCATCCATTAAGATTCAATTCGGTAGATTTGAAACTGCCAAAGACGTTTGGGATCTCTTATCAACACGATATTCCATCATTGATGTTGCACATCAATATCAACTTTTTTGAGACTCTTCGTACCTTGAAACAAGCTCCTGGACAATCTATTAATAACTTTCTTGCTCTTATGCATTCTATTTGGTATAACTCACCTTGTCAGAGCCTCAATGGGAAAATGTAACAGATGCTGCAAACTTCTATGGTTATCATGATAAAGAGCGAGTTATGCAATTTTTGATGGCTTTAAAGGGTGATTCTAAGAATTTGTGTGGCTCGTTGTTGCATAGAGAGACATTCCGGTCACTTTAAAATGCTGTTGCCGAGCTGTTATCAGAAGAGACACGACTTGGCATGCTTAAATTTCACAAGACAGAATGCAGTATGCCTAATGTTGTCATGGCAGTTTCCCAAGTCTCTAAACCTGTAGCATCTTTCTTAAACAAGCCTGAAGTGATCTGTCGCTATTGCAAACGCTCTAGTCATCTCATCTCAAAATGTCGCAAGTTGCAAGCTAGACATGGAAAGGACAGAGGCCATACTCAACAATCTCATCCTCGCTCGCACACATCTGCTACTGCTGTAACTGATGTCTCTGGTCAGATACCAACATTGATCACTTTCGATGATCTTCAGGCCTTTATCAACCAAATCAATAAAACGCCAACCACACCTACTCTATCAACAACTCCATGTATATCATCCTCTTGGTACTTTGACTCTGGATGTTGCAATCATAGGACCTCTAGTACTAGCTCTATCCTTAATAAGAGACGCCCGCATCACAATTGATCTATCAAAACTGCTGATAACTTATCGATGCATATCACTCATGTTGGGGATGTTTCAACTATGAGCTTATCATTGTCTGATGATTTTCTTGTCCCTGAACTTCCATTAAATCTCATATCCGTTGGTCAACTATGTGAACTTGGCTTGGATGTTTGTTTTTTGAATAGTGGTTGTTGTGTGCAGGATCCTAAAAGTGGTGAAATACTAGGAACAGGGCGCAAAGTTGGTCGTCTGTTAGAAGCAATCTCTCTTTCCGTTTCTCCAACGGTTTCACCAAAATTTTCAGAGTCCTATGTTGCTGCAGTTGTGTCTCAAGAAGTTTGGCATTCCAGATTGGGTCATATTTCCTCGTCTAGATTAAATTCCTTAATTTCTAGTGGTGTTTTAGGCTCTGTGAAACATGAAAAAATGGATTTTGTTCCATGTCAACTTGCAAAGCATCATGCTTTACCATTTAATAATAATGATTCTAAATCTGCTGCTCCTTTTGATCTTGTTCACTCGGATATATGGGGTCCCTCTCCCAATTCCACTCTCGAATATTTTTTTTATCTTTTTCGATGATTATTCTAGATACACATGGATTTATCTTCTTAAAAATCGTTTTGAGTTGAAACAAATTTACTTCAACTTCGCTGCTATGGTTCATACCCAATTTGCTCGCAAAACAAGACCTTTCGGTTCGACAATGCGATGGAATACAGGGAAATGAGTTTTTTGAACTTCCTTGCAAATAATGGAACGATTCTTCAGCACTCGTGTCTTGGCACTTCCCAACAAAATGGGCGCACTGAATGAAAACATCGACATATTTTAGATATTGTGCGTGCTTTGTTAATATGTGGATCATGTCCTGAATATTTTTTAGGGAGAGGCTGCTCTTACTGCTGTGTACAATATCAATTTGATTCCGTCAGCGGTTATTGAAAATATGTCTCCTTATGAACATTTACATGGTACAACCCCAAAATATGATTCTCTTCGTGTGTTTGGCGGTGTCTGTTTCATTCTTCTTCAGCCTCATGAGCATACAAAACTTTAACCAAGAGCCAAATTATGCTGTTGTCTTGGCTATGGTGTCGCACACAAATAGGGATGTCATTAGGGCGGGCTGGGATGGGGATGAAAACCATCCCCGCCATGGGTAATGGGGCGGGGGTGGATGTTACTCCATACCCGCCCCATCCCCACCCGCTATGTCTGAGCCCCGACATAGGTATTCTTCAAAAGCATAAAATCCTAAATTTTATTAGTTGTTTACTGCTTTCATTTGATACTTTTATTTTGCAAAGGCCCAAAGGCTAAAATCCAAATTTTTTTTAAACTTTTGTTTTCCCTCTCCTTTAACCCTAATAGATTGAGGCAGGGATGGGGTGGGTGCGGGGATTCGCGTGGGGATGGGGCGGGGATAGATTTTATCTTGTCCCCATTGGGGCGGGGATGGGGACAAGATTTTCCCCCACCATGGGTGATGGGGCGGGGATGGGGATGAGTTTTTTAGGCGGGAATGGGGATAGGAATGCCAACATCCGCTCCGCCCCGCCCCATTGACATGCCTACACACAAAGGTTACAAGTGTTGGGATCCTATCTCTCAATGTATCTAAATTTCTCGTCATGTTGTATTCTGGGAGCATAAAATGTTTGCATCACTCTTCAGTTTTAAATTGCACATACCACATCTTATTGTACTGATGCTTCCATTGATCTGTTTCCTGATGATAATACAACAATTACAGACACTAATACAGTGATTACAGACACTGCTCCCACACTTGAAGTGCCTGAACTTGAACTTGCAATACCTAATATAGTTATTGAAGTATGTCCTTCGACGACATCAAGCTCGGCTACTTGTGCTTCTCAGGATTTCACTACTATATTTCCAATCACAGAACCTACAAATTTGTCCTCTTCATCCAGAGGGCCTTGTGATCAAGGTACTTTTGAGCCTCGACATTCTTCTCGTGAAAGTAAGTTCCCTGCTTATCTTCAACAAAATTATCATTGTTATGCTGCCATTGAATCCTTGTACGAGCCTACAACTTATCGCATGGCCAATTTCGATCCTCTTTGGCAAGAAGCAATAGCTGCAGAACTCCACGCACTACATAAAACTCCGACATGGGAATTAGTTGACCCACCTAATGGAAAATCTCTTGTGGGTTGCAAATGGGTTTTTAAAATTAAAACTCGATCTGATGGCTCTTTTGAAAGGTAGAAGGCTCGTTTAATGGCACAAGGGTTCAAGCAAGAGTATGTGATTGACTATGAAGAAACATTTGCCCCTGTTTCCCGTCTTATCTCTATTCGAAGTCTAATCGCGGTTGCTTTTAGTAGATAGTGGGAACTTTTCCAGATGGACGTAAAGAATGCCTTCCTTAACGACGATCTCACAGAAGAAGTATATATGCTACCACCTCAGGGATATGATCATCCATCCAATAAGGTGTGTCTTCTTCGCCGTGCATTATATGGGTTAAAACAAGCTCTGCAGGCTTGGTTTGAGAAGTTTAGTTCTACTGTTCATCGTCTTGGATTTACCTCTAGTTCATATGATCAAGCTCTTTTGCTTCGTCGTACGAGGCAGGGATGCATACTCTTATTGCTCTATGTCGATGATATGATTATTACTGGTGATGACTTAGATGGCATAAATGACTTGAAATCCTTTCTCAATCAAAATTTTGAAATGAAAGATCTTGGCCATCTTAATTATTTTCTAGGCTTGGAAGTATTGAGTGATTCCCAGGGGTACTATCTTACACAAACGAAATATGTTGGTGACCTGTTGTCTAAAGCATGTTTGACTTATAGTAAGACTGCCTCTACTCCTATTGAAGCCAATGTGCGGCTCACACCTACAGACGGTGTACCTTTGTCTAACCCTACATTATAACGACAATTTGTTGGAAGGATTATTTATGTTACTGTCACATGCCCAGACCTTGCATACGTCGTCCATATTGTAAGTCAGTTCATGTCCTCTCCTCGAACAATTCACTATGTTGTTGTTTTACGTATTTTGCGTTATGTTAAAGGCACAATGTTGTATGAGATTTGTTTCCGCTTTGATTCTGATCTTATGTGCGTACACTGATTCTCTTATTGGGCTGATCGAAGCTCTACCAGTGGTAATTGTTTCTTTCTTGGAGATTCTCTTATATCATGGAAAAGCAAAAAGCATGGTTGCACGTTCTAGTACTGAAGCTGAAGATCGTGCTCTTGCTGACACCACTTCCGAACTTGTACGGTTACGCTGGATTTTAGAGGATATGGGGGTTCGACAAGTCTCTCCAACTACTATTTATTGTGACAATCACAATGCTATCCAAATTGGCCACAATGATGTGTTTCATGAAATAAAGAAATGTATTGAAGTCGACTATCATTTCATTCGTCAACACTTGTTGCAAGATGAACTTCGTTTACTTGCTGTATCTTATAAAGAGCAAAAGGCAGACTTCTTTACTAAAGCACATCTTTCCTGGACATTTGTTGATTTGTTATCCAAGCTCCAAATAGGTTTCATTCACCCACCTTGAGCTTGGGGGGGGGGGGGGTGGTGTTAGAATCATTATAATATCTTGGGATTACCTTGATATTATTACGATTGTGACATATTTAGATGTTTACACTTGGTAGGTTAGTCCTATAATAGTTGCTAGAATCTCTCACTTGCTTTATTTTACTCTAGACTCTATTGTATAAACAGCATATGTATTAGTGCTAATGACAATACAATACATACAGAATTCTCATACTCTGTATTCTCTTCATAATGTTAACAAGGCGAAAAATATACTTCCTCTAGATGGCCCGTTTTAATTTTTAACAATGTTGACAAGCTCCAATGTAATTATCTTGGTGACTTAACTTAGAAGATAAAGTCATGTTTGTTAGAATAGATCACCGAGTAACAAAGATAGCAACAAGAATAAGAACGAACACCTTTAGGCATGTTTGGACATCTTCGCAAAAGCAATATTCTAACCCTATACAAAGTTGGGGTTGCACGAACTCACATCCGAGATACAAAGAAGAAAGTACCGAGAAAGTCAAGCTCACTATAGATTTCTCTAAATGACATCAAAGTTTGTGTAATTTTGAGATAACGAATCAATTCTTGTCCAAGAAGATGTGTAAAGGAATAGAGAGAATAATTTCATTTGTTTTTCATCAAAAGAGAGAAATCTCTTTAATAATAATGATGTTACAAAGCCAGAAAACTGATAGTTACCGCCCATAGGCACAAAACGTCAAATAGAGGCATAGGAACTTCGGGACATACCCGATCGCGGGGGCGTCCCTGGTCGCAGGCCGCGACCAGTTTGGTTCGCGATTTATGTCAGGTCTCGCTGGTCGCAAGCACCATCATGCCTCTTTGCTTGTTTTTCACGACGTGTACATCCAACAACAAATATTCTAATGCTACTTAAGTAGCGACATCATAGCCAAACGACTTAAGTCAACATTACATGAATCGAATTACAAAATACTCTATATGTTTAACAATGTGATGTCTTGTTAGATTGGTTTCTGTATATATTTTCAATATATTTTCAAACAGTTAATTAAAGGTACCCACTATCCATCACCCAGTGTAGGTCCCAACTATAGGGTTGTTTCTCAAAATAGTCAAAATAATTAATTTCTTATATGTTATAGGTTTAAAAGAGTCCTGATAAAGATTAAGAAAAAACCAGTAAATAATTTTTTCAGTAACAGAGTTTGGCCCATCACTAGACAATTAATAGTTGAGACCTTTAAAGGATGTGCGACCATAGTGGGACCTCTAACCTGTTATTTAAATATTTGACGTAAGAGGTCTCAACTAGTGACAAATTTTTTTTAGAGATCTCAACTACGTTCAGGTCCCAACTAAAAAGGGTTCACTCTCAAAATAGTCTAAAATATTGTTTTTAGTCTTTACTAAGTAAAATTTAGATCTACTACATATCATAAACTAATAATTTGGACCATATTGAGAAACAATCCTTCATAACTTGGACCTGCACGGGATAGTTGATAGTTGGGACTATTAATATAATGTTCGCTCATAGATAACATCCCTGATGTCTATTTTTCGTGATTTTTAAAAATACAAGTAAAAATACATTCATGTGAATGGTGAAAATATAGAAACGGATGACTAATAAAATATCGATGAAGTTTTACTTAGTTTTATGCGATCAGCAAAAAGTCAAAAGAATGAATGAAATATGGTTAAAGATGGAGTGCATACATATCCACTTCACTGCCATATCTGCAAAATAATCTCGTGGCTCTTTGGACAAGCTCCTAGAGTTGTCTTTGACCACCATGGTAGAATAGTAATTAATTCCAATAAAATCAAACGACCCCTTCACTATATTCGATTCATTTTTGGTGAAAATCGGCATTCTACGGCCAGCATTTTGCTTCATGGTTTCAGGGTAGTCACCGTATGCCAAGGGATGCATGAGCCTTTCTCAAACAAAAGTAGCCAAAATTTAGTATCATATGTCTCAGCAACTTAAACTTAGGAATTAAGGGCCATTTTCAACAAATTACCTTGTTAAATTTTAATAAGTTATCATAACTTTATTTGAACACACAAATTTATGTTAGCTGGTCGCTCTATAACTATATGGAGAAAATACATGAAGCTTTAAAATAAAATTGTAAAGTATTAATATAAAAGTTCAAGTTTTAGAACTTTAACACTGTAATATACATTTAATTAAAACCTTATGTGCTACAATTTTAGGCTTTTGCTTTTACCATAAACTATCCATAAGCAGTTGAATAGACGGCCTATTCCAAGACGTACTCTACTTTAAATCAATTCAAGTAAAATATAATTAAATCATATAAGATTTACTATCTCTCTCTTGTTTATCTATACGCTTTCTATTCTGAAAGTATTCAAATTTAGTAAAATATATAAAATTATGCAGATTGTTTGTTAGATAGGACGATATGTACAACATTAGTTTTGTATTTCGTAAAACTTCTTTCAGAGTGTTTCAAGAAACCTTTCTATGTTTGTATCTATTTTAGCTATAAGAGATAAGAATCATATACATAATAAATACACATATTCTCTTTCTCTCTATCTGAATGCTGAAATCGAACTAGGTTATCTAGTCTAAAACAGCAAATGTTTGTGATTTATACCTAAAGAAAAACTTAGTCAACGATGAAAGTTTGTTTGAAATTTGATTTCGTTACAGAATAAGTAAACTAGTGGTTTGCGTTAAGAGTTGTATGATTTTATTTAGAACAATTGGCACGTCATGCACAACCCATGCTAAGTTTTTAAGGCCAAGAAATTGAGACAATATTCATCTCATACTGGATGTACCATGAGCATGGTACACACATAAAGCTATTTTTTGCTTATTGCTTATTTAGATGTCTACTTTTTCTCATTTAGAGACGTCCAAATGAACAATAAGCAAATAAATAGTCTTACGTGTATCATACTCATGGTACAACCGGCTGTATAATAAAAGTTGTATGAAAAATTGTACGTGAATATATTGAGCTGCACATGCTAAAGCTTAAACTTACCAGCCAAGTAAAAAATCGTAGGCTCTTCGGGCTGCAATTATATCTTCTTTTGTGTCCATAAATGGTGTAAAATGATAGCAAAGGAAATTGATTCCTATGGATCCATGTTGATTAGCCTATAAAAGATCTTGTAAATAACATATCAAATAATAAAGGAAACCTATGCACTAAGCAACTCTCATGTGTATGAATAATCATGTGGAATATAATTATTTATTGATGCCTAGTTTTAAGAAATTTTCTTTATTTTTATCAATATGTATTTTCTCCCTGTTTTTAACACAAGGCTTATAAACCAATTTAGTGCGTAATAAGGTCTTGTTCATTCATTTTAATTTTGCTAAACTCAAATTATTATTTTTAACATAGTTTGTGTCACCTAAATTGAAATATCTTCATCACCACATACTCATCCTACATCGGAGTGTAGCATGAATGAAGTCTCAATTATGCAAGTGTATACAATTTTTAGAATTATATTGTTATTTGAAAATGGTATTTGTATTTTGTTACATGTTGTCTGTCTTAAAGTAATGTTCCCATATATTTTGCACAAATATAGTCTACTAGTGGCTACTACCTACAATAACTGTGAGTTTCTATTGTCATTCAATATCTTTTACACATCTATTAGAAAATGAATATGAAAAAACTATTTATAATTTAGGAATTTTATTAAAATCATTGTTATAAAATTTTAGAAGTATATAGTCCATTAAGTTCAAATTCATAGTCATACCCGATACTTTTGATCATAGAGCCTAACTGCAGATGCATGAGCCAATAGTAAATTGTGAGCAGCGACGTACGGCTCAATTGTCGAGTTTCCTTTGGTACAATTCCGAAACCCAAAGGGGTAAGAACATCGACTTGGAGGTGTATTCCCCACGTCATAACCACCAAAGATGAAGATATTTGCCTCATTAAAAGTGCTCCAGTGTAGAACCCTATCACCAAATTCTCTAAAGCAAACATCAACATAGGTTGTGAAGTCTTCGCTGCATAGAAATAAATATCATATTTTAGACAATGCATCCACTAATTTGCAACAGTCAATGGATATAGACAAACTCTAAATGGTTGTCCCAACTTCTAGAGGCTTTGTGAAGTCTTAATAAATTATTTAATCACTTACTATGACACGTAATAAAAAGTTACAATATGTCACGTCATCAAATTTTATTAATTCAAAAAAGTCAATTATTGATTTTATAAATATAAATGATAAATTAACCTGGATTTAGAATTGAGTTTGGGCATTTTAATTATTAGTCATTTACTAATTAGATTGATGCCTAATTATAAAAATTGGCTATTTGAATAAATGATGGTCATGAGGTGCATGAAGAGGGTGTCTACTCATTAAACCTAAACCCTACAAAACTCTATAAATAGAGCTCTCAGGTCTTATTTGAAGAAGTTCAGAAAAAACCAGAAGGGAGAGCAAACCCAGGCCAGAAGCCCGAGCTATTTCAGAGTACACAAAACACTCTCTGAAGTCGAGAACTACATCAATATTATTCGATCTAGAAGAACAATAATAAGCACCATAAAATCAATGTGTTGTTCCATTCTAGATAACACGACTTGAAGAGATCAAGCCCGATGATCCTCGTTCAAAAAATCCAAATCCATATTACGAAGGTGTCAAGTCAAGTTCATGATATATTACAAGTCATTTGTGGAGATTGATACAGTCGATTATCATTAGAGATTGTAATCCATATTCATATCAATAGAATTATTATTTGTTACACTATTTTTATTAGCATTTTTGCAGACTTAAAATTTGTGTTTAACAGTGTGTTATGGTATGTCTTTGATAATTTAATGTTAGAAAATTAATGATTTCTTTTTGAATTATTGGAACTGACGTAGAATATTGTTACATGATTTTTTAGCCAAAACAATCATAAATTTCCAACCTTAGCCCAATCTGAATTTGGGTTTAACCCCACAACCTATTTGTTCGAGCTCCATAAGATGTCACGCCTATGGCTGGTTAACAGATTAGGTCGGGTCAGGTTCGCGTTCGGGTCATTGATAAACGGGTTGAAACTCTATCCACCGGTTTAAAAACTCAACGCTGCCCGACCTGCTTATTAAAAGGGTTACCCATTTAACCCGTTTAACCCATTTATCTATTACAGTAATTATAAAAAATATTTATAATATTTATAATACTAAGTGTATACGTGTACAAAGGTGTACTTAAAATCAGAATATGGTTTAACAAATTATTTATAAAAGATCTTTGGCTTTTATGAAGTTTTCGTGAGCAATTTTTACATTTTAAATATTATTTTCTTATATAAAAATATTAAATGGGTCAGATCAGGTTATTTCGGGTTCAAAAATCTAACCTTAACCTAACCCGTTTAATTAAACAGTAAAATCAAATTGATCCGTTTATTTAATTGGGTCGAATCCTCAACCTAAACCCGCTTATTTCAGATCGAGTTCGTGTTCGGTAAACGGGTTGGATTAGAAATCCCCAACCCTAGTCAAGCCTACCAACTCAAACGTGTCTAGCAAAGTCCTGAAATCCTAAACCTATTTGTTCATTGGCTTGGGCCAACTTCACCTGGACGACCACTCTAAGTATTTGACACGCAACTACGCACGCAAACCTTAGGAGTCCAACCAGGCAGAAATTATAAGGGTACGGCCTTCTAAACTAAACTACGAAGAGGTTCATGACAAACGAAAAATCTAAACGAAGAGACAAAAAGGAGGATATTTTTGAGTCGGGGATGTATTGATCCGTGTAATTGAGGAATTAGCGAGATTAGTATGTGATATATTCTAGAATTATTAGGTTTAAATACACTTGATGCGAGCGAAAATTTGTAAAGTTTTGCATAAAACTATAATATTTATTGAAAGAAAGAAGCAAATGAAGATTATGGAAAGAAAAGGAAAGATTGTTCATTTACTAAAAAAAAACAATAAATTATAGTGTGAGAATTATGGTTATTTGTTCGAGAAATCATATATAGTTTCTCCCAAATCCTTCTGTAATACTTTTTTGCACGCATTGCGTGCATATAAGTCTATTAAAGATTAGATAAGGGGCAGGTCTTAAGATTAGGAGAGAGTTTTCTAATTAGCCTATAAAACAATGTTAGGCCTAATTAGAGTAAACAAATTAAGGAAAGATTTAGAGAGGAGTTATATTCTTTTAGAGGAACTTAATAATACAATTTTATTTGAGGGGAGGAAACATTTTTTTCTTATTTTTTGCTACTTTGGTCTTGTATTTACATTGTGATTTTGGATCCGCACATATTATCACTGACATAGTTTACATTAGAGGTGTAACGTGTCGTATCGTGTCGTTTTCGTGTTTGGTCTCGTGTTCATCTCGTGTGTTTAATAAAATTTAGCAAAAACTAGGTAAACATAAGATAATTTAATAATATGACAAATTGATCTAAATGGATCATGTTCTTGTTCATTTTGCGTTGTTTTGTTGATATCACGTATTTATATAGAGTTTTCTCCCCTATTTATGAGCTAATTTGTGCGTCATTGGAGCTCTTCGGAGCTATTTTATGCTAACTATCGTATATAGTTGTGGTTTTGTGTTTTACTGTTGAATTGCAGGTTTTAGAGAGTTTTATCTTTATTTTCGAGCTATTTAGAAGCAACCACGGTTTTACGAGATGTTACGAGGCACGTAGGATGGCTCACGAGCTTTATGGATAGTTTAGGAGGTCCCAAGACCTCTAAACGTGAAGAATTGAGAGCTAAAGAGTCAAAAGGAGTTCCCCGTACTCTGATCGGGCAAGAAATGGCCCGTTGATCGGGTGGTGAAGTTACGCACCCGATCGGGCGAATATCACCCGACCCCATCAGGTGGAAAAACGAAGAAAATATGGTGGGCATTTTTAAGCCCAACCCGATCGGGCAAACAAGACCCAATCAGGTGGGTGATCGGGCGAGACCCAAAAATAAATATGTTGGCCTGCTGCTAGTAATTTGTGTCCAAGAAGAAATGTGGGCCTCTTGCTCACTACCAGCCCGATCGGGCGCTGAAGGCCCGATCCAGATCGGGTGCGTTTGATTAGTTTCCATTGCTGCTATGCTGCGTTGAAGCCAAAATGCACTGGGCCAAGCTCCCTTTTCATGCTGCTGTGATGCGCTACAAGACAAAAGTGTTGGGCCAGGCAATAAATCCATTGTTGTTGTGCGCTACAAGACAAAGACGCTGGGCTCATTACCCCAGGCCTGATCGAGCAGGTGTGCCCGATCCAGATCGGGCGGGCTAGATTTATTCCTTTTTGGCTGCTATTTGCGTGGAATCAAGAGAGAAGAAGTTGGCATGATTTTGACTATGGGCCCGATCGGGTGGCCCTTTGCCCGATCGGGTCTTTATTCCGTTTTTTATTAGACTTTTGGGGTATTATAAATACCTTTTCTTCATATTTTTAGGGACATCTTTTTATTCTGTTTTTATTTCCATAGTTCTTAGCTTAGTTTTATTTAGATTAAACACTTTAGATTCGAATAAAAGTGATTGAACCTCAGATTTGATTTCAATAAAAGTTCTTGCTTTCCGTCAATTGGTATTCTTCTCTACTTTAATCTCTTTAATAATTTTGATTGCTTAGTTTAATTATTCAATTTATTCATGATCTTGAAATTAGGGTTTCTTGTTAGAATTGTTATTGTTGATTTAATTTTGTCTGAGTAGTTTAATTTCTAGCGATTTAGTGAGGGAAGCCATGTTTATACATTAATTATTTCAATTCTTATTAGTTTCTAGGGTTTGATGAGATAGGTTATGGTGTGATTTGTTCTTATTGAGTAATTAACGTTATTGCACAGTTTCTTTGAGTACTTGAGGTTAATAATTGCTTGCACAGACCCGTCTTACTTTTAGAGGCCTAGTACACATCAATAGTTCTGATTATGTTTGTGAACATGCTGCATATGTTGAATTATGGGCGTTGAGACTTAACCATAGCTTGACACTGCTCTAATCTATCGATTCTCAACCTAGGTTCTAATAGTTGTTTGATCCTTTGATTGGTATAAGCATGGTGGACCGAACTAATTCCCTAGACCTTTATTTCATAGAGTAAAAATCCATTTTTTTTATTGTTTTCTAGTAGTTAATTAGTAGTTCAGTTGTTTCTATCTGATTTTGTCTGAAGTAGCTATTTAGCTAAATATTAACTTAGAACTCCGTCTCTCCGTGGATTCGACCCTACTTCCTTTGACTATCATTGTTAGAGGACTTATGATTTATCTTTGATTAGGTGATACGACTTTACCCTGTCAAATTTTGGCGCCGTTGCCGGGGAGACGGCAATTTGTCTAAGTTTTTGTTTGGTTTTTTGGCCTACTTCGATGTACCTCATTGGAACTTACATTGTTCCAATTGAGGTACGTTTTACTGCTTCTTTTTGTTTCTTTTGTATGCCCAGGTCTCAAAAAAATGGTTCCCCCATCCCAGCGGATCCCAATATTACAAGGACAATCCGACACCTTCGAAAGAAAATCTAGAGAGAAAAGAAGTTTGTTCAGCTGAACACCTCTGGATCAGACACCTCGAGTTCAGTTATTTTTAAATCACTGAAGTCGTATGGGGTGCCCAATCCAGATGGTCTCTCCATTGGACCTACTATGCCCACCATCGCCGCAGTGAATTTGGAAATTAAGCCTGGACTCATCAGCATGGTTCAGCAAAATCAGTTTGGTGGGCATCCTACTGAAGACCCGGCAAATCATCTGCAGCGGTTTCAACAGATTTATCGAACCGACAAACATGCCGGTGTCACTCCAGATCAACTAAAGGTCATGTTGTTAGAGTTTTCATTGAGAGATAGAGCCCAGAAGTGGTTGAACGACATGAAAGAAACTGTATGGAGTGAGATTTCTACTACGTTTCTGAGAGAGTACTATCCACATACAAAGACAGCAGAAATCAGAAACAAACTAGCAACGTTTTCCTAAGAGCCTGATGAAAAATTACGGGAAGCGTGGGCTAGGTTCAGAGATTTACAGAGAGAGTGTCCACATCACAATATGGACAAATGGTTCTTGACGCAGACATTCTACAATGGTTTGCAGCCTCAGACGAAGAGTATAGTTGACTCGTCTACAGAAGGATTTTTCTTGATAAGGAAGTGGATGTAGGCTATGATTTTCTATGAAACCTTGCAGCCAATGATCATTACACTTCCCGCAGCCTCATGAGGAAAGTATTGGAGGTAGATGCCATTGCATTACTTACTTCATAGATGGCGAAGCTGTGCCAGTAGATTGACACCTTGAAATCCTCGTCCACGACAACACCTCCCTTGAGTATTAATGCTATGTCTGTCGTAGCACCCATTACCTTATCTTACTGCGAGGTATGTGGTGTTCAGGGTCACTTTGGGCATGACTGTCAATTCAGTCAACATTAGATGGAGCAGGCAAATGCTTTCCAACAAAGACCACAAAATTTCTCTCCTACATACAACTACCAAAATCAGCAAAACTATCAACCCCCACCTCCACAAAATCATCCTAAACCCTCATACTACCAAAATCCCTCTGGTTTTCAAAGACCTCCACCACAAAATTTCAATCCCCCTCATAGCTTCCAAGTCCCACAAAATTTTCAAACCCCACCTCCACAAAACTCAAACTCACAAGAGCCTTCCATGACTGATTTGCTGAAATTGATGTTGGCCATGCAAAAGACCAATGAGGAAACACAAAAACATATACAGGCTCAAGGGGAGGCACAAAGAGCTCAAGAGAAGCACATCAAACACCTTGAGACTCAAATTGCACACTTAGCAAGCAATAGTGCTCAGAGGCATCAAGGGGAATTACCAGGGCAACCCATTCAGAGAGAGCACGTGAATGCCATCACTCTTCGTAGCGGCGTTGCTTATGATGTTCTCCAATGCCCATTGATGATGTTGCCCCAACTGCGGGGAAGAAGAGGGTGGTAGAGGAAGAAAAAAAGAAGAGTTCGACATCTGAAGTCGACTTATCTGAGGAAGCTGAACAGACAGGGAAGGGTTTCTGAAATGCCTTTTACACGAAGGATACCTTTTCCTCACATGATGCAGTAATCAAAGGTCGATCAGCAGTTTGGTAAGGTCTTGGCTATGGTCAAGAACCTTGAGGTAACGATTCCATTCACAGATTTAATTACCCAAGTCCCTGTTTATGCCAAATTTCTGAAAGATATGATAACTAAGAAAAGAGAATTTGGTGGTGTAATACCCCGTATTTTAATCTCGTTTAATTAAATATTAAAACACAATTGTTAGCTTAAGTACGTCCTAAAATTTTCTTTTGAAAATACGTTTAACATTATTAGGGAATTAATATTCCTAAATAATCTACGCATAATTTATATTATAATGAGGAATTTGAAGTTCTTAATTAATTTAATATGGATTTAATATCCCTATAATTTAAGGCGTATTGATTCATAATAATTAGTGACTAATGAAAGTTTCTTAAATTTAATAAGTGCATATAATTATATTTATATGAAGTAGTAAGAAGTATATATATATATATACTAATTAATCTCTAAACTATAACTAATGTGCTTAAAATATAATTACAAGTTTACTTAAAATATGAAGTACATAAAAGAGATGAAGTAATAGCTTTTGGAAATAAAAGAAAAGGATGAGCAAGTTGCCCACTTGCCCACTTGCCCACTTACACAAAATAAAAGTAAAGGAAAAAGAAAATGCAAGGTTAGTCAAACACTCTTCCTTCTTCCTCCTCTCTTCTCCCTCCATTGATGGTATTCAAGCTTTCAACAAAATCAGATTTTTGCTGCACAAACCTTACCCAAGCACTCAATTGCATCCAATTTCTGATTTTATTAATCCTTGTTTCACAAGTATTTGCCTATAAATACCATTTGCTTCATGTAAAATCACCACCCACAAACTCTTCTTTCTCCCTTCTATTTTCTCTCTGTTTTCCTCACCACCGGAGCACCGCCACTCCGGCAGAGCCGCCGGCGACGCGCCACAGCAGCCCCGCCGCCCAGACGCGCCGCCAGCAGCCCCCTCCTTTCCCTTTCCTCTCTCTTTCTCTCCCTCCTTCGCAGCCCCTGCTGCCCCCCGCCTTCACTGCTGCGTCCGCAGCTGCTGCGCCATCAGCAGCAGTGCTGCCGCCGCCCGAGGCCCCACCTGAGCTCCGCCGCCCTTGCCGCCGGCCACCAGCACACGCACCACAGAAGCCCACTCCTCCCCTTGCTCTGTTTTCTTCTTGAGTTTTGATAATAGGTATGTTTAATACCTTATTATTCTAAATTAACTTCTTCTTACTAGTTTATTTCTTAAGTATATAAAATGTTTAAATCTGAAATTCTAAAAAATAATATGGCTAACTTAACATGACTAATGAATCATTTTAAATAATAAGTTTTGAGTTTAATTGTCACTTAAAATTTCTAATTATATTATGAGTTTAAAGTAAACTAAAATCTTATGACAAACTTCTTATGTACCTTGACTTGGACACCTACTAACTTTGGACTATTGACTTAATGACTCATGGACTTTGGACTATTAACATAGTACTACTAAACTAACATGAAACTAAAAGTTAGAACATGAAATAATAAAAAAGCAAGCCATTAAGTTATAATGCTTTGTTTCCTTTTATGTAAATATTTATTTATGCAAAAGTACTAATTTATAGTTCTCACATTATTAAATATAATATTAGATTCACTTCTATATTATTGTTCGCATGTTTATATTATTTACTAGTTTTAAATAATGTTAATGTTCTTATAACAAGTTCTAATGTTTAAGTAAATCATTATAACATTATAAAACCTTTAGTTTAATTAATAATTCTTTTAATGTTATGTAACTACTTAAGTAAATAAATATAAAATACAAGTTAATGAGTTGTTGTAGTATTAATATGAAATCTCAAGTAACGTTAATAAACTTATAAAGTTATTCAATGATAATCATGTTCGAAAGGAAATTAAGTTATGAAGAGTTTATAAATTATAAAATGTTTATGAAAGACGTTGTAACAATATAATAACTATAACGACGATAAGTATATGTATTAACATTATAAACTTAAAGAAAACCTTTAAGTAATAGTTTCAAGAATTAAAAAGAAAGACTCTAATGCATTAATACTTGATTAGATTAAAGGAAAGGGTATTACAAGTCTCCCCCGGTTCTCAAGTCACTAAGCAAGGAACGAGGTAACGTCTACTACTAACACCCACAAGCCCCTTATAATATGTTTCATGTTGATTTAAATACGATGTTTATGCAAATGTTATCTTATGGCTCGTGGGATATGAAATGCTTTATGAAATGATGTTTACGAATGACTGAATGTTATGAAAAATATGATTTTTGATGCATGACTCGATGTCATGAAAGAGATACGATTTATACGATGATTATGTCATGATTTATGAAAAGAATATAAATGATATGAAACATGATAAATGAAAGTGAAAGACGGTTCTTGGCAGTACTATGTTCTATTATGGCGGAAACGCCACCTTCTGGTTAGGAACATCGTTCCTGGTGGCATCCGTATTATGGCATTGCATGCCACCTTCTAGTTAGAGGTCATTGCCTCTGGTGGTAGAGCACTTATGTATGGCATTGCATGCCACCTTCTGGTTAGAGGTCATTGCCTCTGGTGGTAGAGCACTTATGTATGGCTTATGCCACCTTCTGGTTAGGGACAACGTCCCTGGTGGCTACGGCGCTAATGATGACGTCCCTTCTGTTATGCTTGCCAAGATACCAAATGAAATGTTTATGATGATAACTATGATAAAAGAATTTATGATTTTGAATGGTTGTTTTCGGATACATGTTTGTGAAATGATTTTAACGCTATTCTCTCCTCTCTGTTTTCAACTAAAATGAGTTGAAATGAATTTACGTTGTTAGAGTAGTATGTTACTGAGCCTCGGCTCACGACGTTTTGTTTTCTGTTTTAGGTACTTGCGGGGATGACGGAATGGCGTAGCTGTGAGGATTAATAACTACTTAACTTATGCTTTTATAACGGTTATGTAATTCAAGATGCTTCACTTTAAGACTTTAGCTATAAGACTCAAGTATGCTATCTTATTAACGATGTTTAAACTCGTTTAAGTTTAAACGATATTTAAATATATCGTATGTTGGCTTAAAGTTTACTTACGGTTGTGAACTTCATGTTTATGTCGCCTTGTGCCCCCCTAACAGGGAGTACGGCGGTAGCGCACCGACTATCTAGGACTTCCGCTGCTATTAACCGATTAAAGTAACTTAATAAAGTGATTAGAAGTCGGGGCGTTACAGGTGGGGAAGAACGTGTCGCTCTTAATGAAGAGTGTAGTACTTTTATTCAAAATAAAACCCCACCAAAGTTGAAAGATCATGGTAGTTTTTCTATTCCCTGCCATCTTGGACCTATTTTCATTGATATAGCTTTGTGTGATTTAGGCGCTTCTGTTTCTGTTATGCCATTATCTGTCTATAAGAAAATGAACATGGGAGCACTTAAATGCACACATATCACTTTACAGATGGCTGATCGTTCTATAAAATACCCCCTAGGTGTTTTAGAGGACGTTCCTGTGAGGGTCGGGAAATTCTACATTCCTGTTGATTTTGTGGTGTTAAATATAGATGAGGATGCCTAGATTCCCATTATTCTGGGTAGACCGTTTTTGTGTACTGCTGGTGCTGTTATTGATGTTAAGTCTGGGTCTTTAACTCTGAGCGTTGGTGATGATAAAGTGATTTTTACACTAACCAATGCTGTTAAGGCACCTATGCTTGAACAAACTTATTGCAGAGCTGAGGTTTTGGATGAGGTAGGTGTGGAGAAGGTTCAAATTCCACGTAAGGTTGTCCCCCCGTCTGGAGGTATTATCAAGAACATTTGGAGGAGGAAGGTGTTTGATGAGGGTGGCTCTCACTGCTTAGCCCCTCCTATTTGAGAGATGGTGGTATTATGGTCGTGCGAGACCTTTATAAACCAGCGTTGTGCGAGAGGCAACTCGTATTTTTCCTCTTATTTTCCTTTTTATCTTATTTTTTTAGTGAGCGAGAATGAGGGTACTAACATTGTTTTTCCTCTTAGCGTTGTCCTTTGTTACCTTTTGGCATTGAGGACACTGCCAGGTTCAGCTTGGGGGAGAATTTTTGTTTGTATTCTTTATCTCTTTTACTGCAATCTAGGATAGATTTATTGCTTTCGAAAAAATACTGAAAAAAAAAATATGGTTCCCATGACTGGTTTAGTTGCCTCTCTGTGCCCCTTGTTATGCTCTAATTGAAAATGATTTGACTCTGTTTTCTGGATAGCTGGGCATTTGTGATCTTGAGGTTATGAGTTGATGTCTGATTGCTATGATTTCGAGCAAGTTTTGATTATATTAGACTACATTGTGCTGCATACCAGAATTGGTTAGACTGTGAGGCCTCTTTGTAAGCCTATTGGATTCATATCATTATCCAGTCTGTTTTTGTGTGTTAGTTCCTCTTTAGTGGATTGATCTTGACTTTGACTTCGTACTTGTCTGATTTTCGATGACTTGTAGCAATTGTTGTGATAGAGGCGTTCTTTTGTCTGATTCTTGAGCCTCATAGTGAATTTTTGATATACTTTTATCCTCCTTAGCCCCGCTGAGTTTAATGATCTGTTTTCTTGTTACTTTAACC